>JAABNX020000144.1:409833-422736 GCA_015163995.2 Mormyrus lacerda
CCCCCCCCCCCCGATGAATATTCTGGGTCTGTCGTGTGGCTCATTCTTAAAGCACAGAACAGCAGACTGGCACCGCATTAAAAACAACGAAGTTGACACAGAAAGAGCATTCCGAAAATGTCAGTGTGGTAGAGAGAGCAGGACCCACTCACTACGAAAAACCTCTGTGTGTGTGTGTGTGTATGTGCGTGTGTATGTGTGTGTAAATGCAGCACCCCCTTTGGCTCAGTCCTAGCATTGCCATCTTATGGAAGACCCGGCCGTGTTAAACTCCACCTCAGTGGGCCCGCAGACGCCCCCTGTGTGTGCAGTGCGTGGGATCATCCTGAGGAAATGCGTGACGGGGTCCATTTCACCAGCCGTTAAATATTTCATGAACTGAGATGAGTGCATAGCCCCTCCCCCCATTCTGCCGCATGCACTGCCGATTTGGAGTGGGGGGGGAGGGGGGGGGGCTCAAACATGGGGGTGGGGTTCTACTCTTGGGGGGGTGGGGGGATTAAAAGCACAGACGCATATCACATAATGACGCGTCAGTGGGCGGCACGCGCTCGCAGGCTTGGCCGCTGCCGGTCCCCCATTTGACACGTCAGCCCCCTGCGCCTTGGCAGCGCGGTCGCAGCGGTGCAGCATATTGGCTGGGCTCATTTGCCTTTCGCAGCAAGCTCAGTGTCCAAATATCAACCCCCCGGGAGTAACACGTGTAGGAGAAGCACAGGCGAGCCGGCCGCTGCAGCAGGTGGCCCGTCAGTGCCTAATGAACACAGCAATCTGCTCGCATCGCTGCGGCGCCTTTCAGCAGACAATTAGGCAACTAAGCGTGTAATTATTCTAGGCCAACGAGAAGAGGGTTCTCCTCTAATTTCATCTTTTCATTCCTGTTTACTCACCCACACTCCCCTCATTAATGAGAGTTTTTCCAGTCTATGCTAATTGGTTTCAATAACATTCATTTTAGTTGAAAGGGAGCGATTCTGTTAATTGAGGAGCGAAAGAGCCCCTTTTCATTTCGAGTGCGTCCCTGAGACGGCGCCTTTGAATGCACTCAACAGGTTCCCCGCTAATGAAATTAAACGACGTGGGCCGTGGCGAAGGCAACCCAAATTAAAAGCAATTCATTTCCATTGAAGCATGTGGCACCACTGGGGCACAATTAAGTGGCGGCCTGGTCAGGGAAAGGTTTAAAAAGCAGAGCCGCGATCACACGGCTGTTCTGACACTCCGGGGGCTGACCGGAGACGCCGTGGCCCGAGGTGGGGGCCCCCCCCCCCCCCCACAAACACATCCACCCTGACGTACTTGGAGAAATTGAGTAAATGGATGATTGTAGCTGGAAGTAACAGTTAAAATTAAATTGGCGGGGGGGTTTAAAGAAGGCAGGATAAAGGCACTAACTCCTGTAGTTGTTACAATGGAGAAAAATCTCTGGGGTGGGGGTCAAGGCTAGCTGGTATGTGTGTAGGTGTTGTTAGAACTAAGGTTCCGATCCAAGCTGTGGTTGTATGTTCAACCCTGGGGAGACAGCCCACAGGTCTTCTGACAGCAGATACACACCAGTTAATTGCACCCCCCCCTCCCCCCCCCCTGCAGCTCCAAAAGGTGCCCCAGCTCTTAATTGATGAACCGAAATGTATTCGGAGTTGGCATGGGAGTACCTGTGGTTGCCAGGGTTACTGAATTGAATCGTCCCTGAGACGTCTCTGCTCTGCATAATTCCATCATGTCATTCAGCGGATTTCGTGGCAAGCTTGATGAATGGCACCCTCGCCAGATAACATTTCTGCCTGGGTGTAATAAATCTTATGTAAAGTGTTCTGAATTTCATACAGAGCAACATAAAAAAAAAAGAGCGATTGCACATTGGTCCGCTGGGGTGGTGACAGCAACAAGGTTTCTTCCTGTTTATTTATCTTGTTTGTTTATTGGGTTGGCACCAGCATTTGGGTCATTTCCTGTCCCTCTCCGGGAAGGGAGTCCACGTTTCCTTCTACCAGACGAGGCCGTCGCGTAGCCAAGGGTGACAGCGGGACGTTAAAGTCCGGCCTTTTGCATACAGTCAGGCTGAGGGGATCCCAGAGAGATCCGATCGCCCCCAAACAAGAGCCCAGCAAGCAGAGGATGGTCTCCCGCCTCCCACACAGCTCCAGCTGGCTCGCAGACACGCACACGCGTCGCAACAAGGGGTGACCCTCCAGAAAACTCACGCCAGCTTAACAGTGACCTTCCTGCGGGGGTCTCGCTCAGTGGACGTCCACCTGTCATATCGATTGCTGCACTGGGCAAGTCCCTGTTGCCCCCCCTGCACCCCCAGGAGCATTGTGTCATTTGCACATCCCTTTCATGCCTGCAGCTGAGAGCCCCGATTCCTGCATGACCCTGGAGGGGCCCTCGTGGCGTTCCCTAAAGTACCCTGGACCCTGACCGCCGCGTCCTCCCTTACAGAAGCCTATTTATTTATTCATGGTCGTGGTGGGGGGGAGGGGGGATCTCCTCGGTCAGTCTCCACCAAGTGCCCCCGCTCCCCCATTTGCGATTACCTCGCCAGCATTGTGCTTCATTAACTCACAATTCAATTGTGGGCTGCTGTTTTGGAGCCTCGGAAGATTATTATGACAGAAGGGAAATAACAGAGCTTGCTAGGTCGTCCCAAGTCTTCAGGTAGCGGTCTTCATTTAATTTCAGTCCTCTCCCCTTTTGATTTTCATTACAGGATAAATGTCTTCATCCTCCCCACCCAGCAGGCCCAAAGCTCCAGGAAACCCAGTGTGGATCCATCTCATTACAAAATTAAAGTAAAAAAAAAAAAAAGTGTATTTCTGTCCGTGACTGATTGTATTTGTTTACTAATTAGGTTTTATTTTCCATTATTAATGTTTTTAATAAGCTCAGAGTCAGGTGTAGTTGACAGTAATTAATGGGTTATTTTAGGCGATCGTTATTACAGCCATGCACTTCTCTAATAAGGCTGATAATTACTGAGCGCTTGCTCCCAGACACATAAAGAACCGCGCATTGACTTTTTGACAGGCCGTGATGCCGGCAGGAGCTAATGGGTTTTTAAATTGTACTTTTATACCCATCAGACCCAGTAGCAGCTAGTCATGTTTTCAATTAAGGGAGGGAATCCTGCGTTTTTACATGGGGGAAACTGCACCGCAAGTGCGCGCGCAAACACGCCTACGCGCACACACCCGCCCACGCACAGGGATACGGTGCGTTTCATTCATTTTAACCAAACCTTGCATTTAAATGTGCCAGCGCAAGCACAAGAAATCAATCCAAGTTCAGGCCCCCGTTCGCTAATTATTATGTATTTATTCCGCCGCTCCCCTAATTTGGGGGACGGCTCCGTTTCTTTATGTTAGAGATAAAGGGAATCTTCCGATTTTTTTTCTTTCTTTTTTTTCTAAGCCCGAGATAGCAAGGCCCTCCAAGCGAGACAGGAAATTACACAGTAAGTGCCTTTCACGGTGATAGCGAAATGAAGGCAGTCGCTGTAATTAAACGGCCGACTTTGGCGCTGCGCTATCGGGCATCTCTCTGGGTAACAGGCTGGCACCGGCCGGCCGTGGGCGCGCACACGCCCCACGCATTCAGCCTCATGTCCTTAACTGCTGACAAATTACCTTGCATTACCCAGCGACTTTATGTCGGCCAGATGTTTTGCTTGGGGAAATATCTTTAGTTAAAATAATTACAAATTTATAAAGGGTATTCCGTTTTATTAAAAGACTTTCTTTGTCTTTACTCTTTAAAACATTTAAATTACTCCATTATGTTACCATAACCGTTGGATTCAAAGTGCAAGTTTAAATCGCAAAACGCTAATTCTGATCCGCTCCTAACTTTAACTCTTTTAGGTGATTAATGTTGCTTTCAGCAATCAATGCAACACGCCTACCCCCATTTCCTCTAAGCAAGAAAGCAAACGTGGTCGGTAAATGTCTTTATTTTAAGAAGTAAATTAACAGTAGTAATGGCATTGCTAATTGCCGAATCGTTTTAACGGGAAGTGGAGAATAAACTGAGAAAGATGCTCATTACGCTGCTGTTTCCCATTTATTAGCGCTTTGTGACAGGCGAGCTGGGCGCCCGATTGCGGTCCCCGTCCCAAGTGACTGTAGTCATGGCGTAATCTGGTCATGTGATCAGCCGCATTAGGAAGCTCATTTTAAATGACTGACACTTTTATATATGCATGCCACTAATCTTCTGTAATTTGGTTGTTACTTAGAAAAAAAGAGACTGTAAATGTGTTGTTAGGAGTACAGAGACGGAAAGCGGACAGAGGGGTGGAGGCTGAACTGAGTCGGATGGCCCGCGTGGAGAGAGCGGCTCCCCTCAGAGGTGCAGCGTTAGCACGGTGCCGTATCGTCGCACATAAGCATTTGGTGGGAATTGCGGGATTTTCTTTGAAAACGGCACGGTATCTATTGACATCTGAACGGACGAGTGTAACGCGTATTTTAACTTTTCATGCTGCATATCCATATAAGTATTCTTGATTTTTGCTAGTTGTTAATATTTGTATACAGCTGGGCCTACATAATGTTTTTGAACAAGTTGATTTTATGTTTGGCTTGTATTAAGGACTTTAGGATGGATAATCACATACAGGCTTTGCATATTATAACTGATAGGCCTGATGTAGAATTCATTTGGGGGCAAAGCACCAGAAGCAGAGAATGACTGCAGTCACCATATTATTAACTGGCTGGCAATTTAGAATACGGAATGTATCTAGGGACAAAAAGAACTGTCCCTGGTTGCTTTTATTAGTAAAACGTAATGGATAAACTTTTTGTCTGACTGCCTTCTTATCCGAGGTGTAGAAGACCCCCCCCCCCCGGGCCATGACCAGGATAAGCGTGTGTTAGATTGATGGATGGATGGACTTTCTGTCAGAAAAGCCATTCACCAGGGCAGGTAGGATGAATCTGAAGGGTGCATGGGGGGCTGGGGGTGATCCTGTGGGATTTATGCTTTCCCCTGTTTAATTTGGTGTATCATATCACAGATGATGTCACACCAGAGTAATCTGGAATCAGTGGGCAGCGACGTGGGCGTGTGTCTGATGTATTCATCTGCTATAAGGGGCCTAGTAATGAGAGAGGTATAATATTCTCAAGGTCTGGCTCCGGTAATTATTTTTGTGTATGGGGCTATATAAAAATTTTAATTGTGAACTGAGGCGGTGTGGAATTAATGTGGCTTTCAAGGAGTGGAGAAGCATAGAACGTAATGAAATTACAGATTCTAAGCGGGGTAGGAAGCGCAGCGAGGCCACGGCTCCTGACAGGGGGACGGGGGGGGGGGGGGGTGGCAGTGGCGTATCGCCCGTTTGCTGGCCACGCTGCCGCAGAACTCAAGTAATTTTAAGCCGATAACACTTTGTATCAATTGCAATATATTATCTTACTAATTTTATTCTTGGTATGTTTTATTTGAATAATTCTACTTAAGTATGTTGTTCATAGTAAATAAAGCAGACGTCTCATGGGCCGCGTTACTGTATTGCATTCGTATCTGCGGTCGTTTCTTTTTTCCGGTTTTCTGACCCGCATTTCTGCCCGTCCTATAAATACACGTATGCGTTTTAATTTTCTCCGGTGCTGCAGATTCTTCGCTTGCTAACTTTCCTACATATTTTGGTACTATTTGGTGGGAGAAAGAAATTGCCGGTTGCACATGAGGCTCCGGGCTTGGGGTTGGCCGAGCGTTTGGGTGGGGGCCAAGGCCGATGTCAACTGAACGTGGCAGGAAATTGCATTTCACAATTCGCAATTTTCACCTAAAGTTTTAGCACAACGAAATCGAGATCCCTAGACGAGTGAGTTTTAGAAGCCGCATTGCTCGGCTTCTTGGCTCCGCCTGCCTTCGCGGTATCCAATCGTTTTAATCATCTCCATTAAGCTTTTATTGAGGCGCTGCTATTATTTACAAAGTGTTAATTGTCGGAGCATGGCAAGCCACAAATGCGTTTCTAAAATGTATCTTTGTTGGACGTTAATCGAGTTTTTACATGGCGCAGGAGCCGGGCAAAGATTGCTGATAGACGCGCAAACTGTGTGTCAGCGCTTACACTCAGCCGTCGGCGACCCCCAGCTAACAGGCAACGTTAAACATTGAACTAACGTTATACGAAGGCCTTCTTGAAGGTGAAAACGTTCTCACCGTAACGTTAATGGAACGTTATTTCCCAGCTTTTCATTTTCACAAAGTTTCATGTCAGTAACATTATTTCATGAACATCATTTTAACACAGTGTCTTAAAAGTGTTTTATAATAAAGGATTATTTTATAAAAGTGCTATGTGTACTGCCAACATGTAATCCAGCCTTGAACATCAAATAAACTGCACACTTTGAATGTGTAATTGTAAGGTTCAATAAACTTTCCTATAGAACAAAACAAATGAGGAAGTCCTGTTTGCCTGTTCAGTCTTTAGTGACATTTTGACCCATATCAGTATCATCTCCCAGCTTTGATTCATAAGCATCTCTTCAAAACTTGCATTAGGTTTTGCATGGCTGTTATGTAAATGCCCCAGTGTTATGTTTGGTCGGGGGGGGGCTGGCGTTAAGCCTCACCCCTGATCAGATACAAAGGCTGGCCCTCACTGACAGAGGAGCAAGACCCAACTGGGGTCTGACCAAACAGCAGGGCTTTGACCCTGTGTGGAGGTGGAAATTATTTTAATTTGCCACTCTCTCTCAGACCCACCCCCCCAGGTATGGTGGGCCGTGCCGGCCTTGACCCACACCCGGGTGCACGGATTAGTGTTCTGTAATGATTGCTGTGGCTATCACTGTGACGGGCGTCATTAATTATCCTTATTGATTGTCGCTTTCAAAGATAAAACGTTCTGCTGACTAGAAAATACCCCCCATGCACAAGGTCAAGGCTAAAAAAGGGAAACTTAAGATAATCAGCATGGCTGACAATTGAAAATAAATATGGCCACCCATCCCCCCCTGCACTGTATCTCTCTGTCTCCTCCACTGTCCCTCTCTCTCCCTCACTCTGTCTTCTCCATGTCTGTAAAAGCGTATCACTGTGATTCAGCCCCGCTGGCCCTGCCTGCTGTCGGGGCACCGTGTCCAGCCAGACGATCCGCTTGCCTGGACGACTCTCATTGGATGGTGCCTGGACTGGTTGGCCCCGCCCACATATTTGCAGAGCCATCTGTCTCTGCTAAATAACACGATGAATGAAAGTTGAAACAGCCAGGAAGCAAAAATCCTGTGATTCCCTTCTGATCTGCTTACTGTACAGTGAGAGGCAGAGGTTCATCAGGTCAACTGTACCCTCTGTGATTGCATTATAACTATACAGTGAGAGCCAGTGATCTGCGAGATCCACTGTAAACTCTGTGCCGTCATTAGCCTACAGTCAGAAGTCCTCCCCCAACATGGCAGCCATCTGCTCTTCACTCCGCCATATGACAAAGTTTTAAAATTCACATGAAATATTTACCTGGACCCCCAGATTGCGGTGAGCTGTGTTTTCATCCAAGGGCGATGTTGCCATCAAAGTATTTCTGATCTGCCTCCATTTTCATATACAGATCTACAAGTATCGCCCCCCACACACACACACACACAACGGACCTCCAGTGCCCCCCCCCCATGTCTATGTATGGATTCCACTTAGTCAGGTGAGGTGAGCACATTCAGGGCGCGGGCAGGGAGTACAGAGCAAGACGAAAAGTAGCTTTGACACAAATGTATTCTCTTTTCAAATGGCCGTTTGCGGAGTTTGGCTGTGCGCGAGTCGTCGGATCCCGCGCCTCACATCCCGGGGTCAGTGATTGGCATGTTTTCATATGTGGATTGTGTTCTTGGATCTGTGCTGCTCCTTTGTACAGCCGCCGCGTGTCAAGCGCACCGGATATATATAAATGTATACAGAAGGAGCCCTCAGTCCCCGTGGGGAGCTGATCAGACGGCCTGGAGTGTGATGGGTGGGTGGGTGGGTGGGCAAACAGGGGAGGGGGGGCACTGATTTTGGAGGAACACATACACACGTGAACGTTATTTTTTTTCTTTTTTCTTTTGCAAACACTAACAGCCTTGCCTGCCTTTCTTTATGTACCTGATCGGTGTTTTGCATGGAGAAGATGAGGGAGATGATTTGGGAAAAGCCCAGGGTCGGCCAGGCCCACGCTTCTCTCAGGTCTTGAACAGTTCAGATTATAGCCCCGCCCCCTGGATCACTGTTGTATTCTCCGGTTAAGGGGAGACAGACGTGGGGTACAGACAGGAAGAGGGAGCGAGGGAGAGACGGGAGAGAGATAAGAGAGCGATAAAGTGCCTGTCTTTCTCTGCTGCATCTGACGCTATCAAAACCAGCATTCCAAGGTCTGAAAATTCATTACGCTGCAGCGGCTTTGAATCGGCCCAATGCCTCCGCAAAGCCCAGCTCTGCCCAGTATTCTGGGTGGGATTGTAAAGCAGTAGCCTGAGGCCAGGAGGAATCGGCTATAACCAGGTAGGGGCAGCAGACTCCGTAGGCCGGCCATCTCCTGCGGGAGATGTGAGCGGATGTGGGTGTGTGAACCAGCCTGTGTGTGCCTGTATGCGTGGGCGTGGCCGGGCAGTGTGCACATTCAAACGCATGTGTCCGTGTTGGAGGTACCGATTGGTCGTGGGTGGAGTGCTATGTGTGTGTGTCTGTATTCGTGTTCAGAGGCATCAGATCTGATTGGTTGTGATGCATCGGGGTGGTCGTTCGTTGGCTGGATGATACGTTGAAGGTGTGTGTTGTTAAATTATGATGAAAGGCACCCAACAAAATAGAGAAATAGAATCGGTGCATTGAGGGAGGAGGGGTAGAGCGGATATGAGAGACGGAGACCTCCGGAAAACAAGGGTAATAGGCCTTGAAATCCCCTCTTAGCCCAACCTGACATACAGCCTGTTAGCTGTAGAAAGTGTGAAGTCAGGCCTGGTGTAATATCACAGAGTTTATTCTGTTGACCCCAGCGTAAGTTACTTTTGTCCAAAACCATTTTGCAACATGGACATTTTACCTGAGACTTGGGCTGCTATTGAGGTTAAGTTAGCTGATCCAGGGCTATTTGGATTGCTGAGGCCGTATAAGGCCTCATTGGATGCTGGTTTTACTGCTGCGATCTGATTGGTTACCCCATTACCTTCCTGTGCCTCACTGGAACCCTAATCAGCCAATCGCAAGGCAGCATGTGGTTGTCTCTGTACTGGGGGGCAGGTAGTAGACATAATGTCAAGTATCAAAATAGCCGTGAAATTCCCTCTCTGTTGGCTTGTTTTTCTGCATATTGATTTGATTGGCCATGACCTCCTTGCTCTGACTCAGGCATGGTTAGAGTATGATCTTTTGTAGATCCAAGTCTTCATGTACATATTTACGGCTGAAATTTGAACCAAACGCCATCGATGGAACTCAAAATACTGCAAAATGCACCGGATGAGTCAATTTTCTAAAAAAAAATTTAAAGCCAATGTTTATTTTTGTTACTTGTTTTAATTTGTGCTTCTACCCCCATACTGTGGAAATTCAGACATGCTCATGTACCCATGTTTTCGGGCGGGGGACCGTGGTCGGATTCCCATCTGTCTTTTTGACATCTCTTAACTCAATCCCCAGTGGGATAACTGAATTCAATCATGAGCATTAGATAAGAACCCCCCACCCCCTCGCATGCGTGTTTTCAGTCCTGAGACGGACAGAAATTGTTTTAAGGCCCAATGTGGCAGCCAGCTTACGCTTGGTGTGCAGGTCACATATGTGGGGGGGGTGCTGGGATGAGTGAGAGGGGCCAGAAAAAGGAAGATGTCTCATCTTGTGAGACAGGACAGCGACCCCCCCCCCCCGCACGCCTCACTGTCGCCTCCTATCTGCCACTCTCCGCTAATTGTTTTGGGTTCCTCGTGTCTTTGTTCGTCGTATCGCTTTATGTTTCCATCAAATGCTGCATTAATCTTATCATTGTCCTGACAACTGCCTATTAGCCGGCGGGATGGGGGGGGTGGGTTTGGGGGACACACACGCTCCTGCCGTGACACTGTGACATTGCCAGGCGGCTCTGGGCTATCTGCTATGATAGCCACCACCAGTCGTTCTCCGACACCCCCCCCCCTCCCCAGATCCCGCTGGCCATTCTGGGATGAACACAGCAGCAGTGTAGACCTGTCATCCACAGCAGGATCTGTCTGACGTGCGTGACGCTGCGTGAGTGAGTGTGTGGTTTAGCTGTGGCACTTCCATCCAGATGGGTGTTGGTTTGAATCCCAGCATCGCCAAAGCCGTCGCAGTGACGCACAGCCTGACTTTCTTTCTTTATAAATGGTGATTAGTAGCAGCCTGGGTTTATGCTGTAAGGCTGGCTCTGGCCTGCGTGTGACTCCCCAGCAGGTTCTGCGGCTGGTGCCCGTGTCACGGACCCTCATCCTGGTGGGCAGTCAGCAGCGGCCTCCTTCATGTCTTTGCTTGCTCATTCAGTCCCTGGATGGAACAAAAACAGCACTCTTTTTTTTGGGGTGGGGGGGACTGGTTTGCTTTGCTTGTTAAATGTGTTTCTGTTATGTGTAATGTTTAACATAAAACAATAAAAGTACACTGTGTGTGTGTGTGTGTGTGTGTGTACGCTAGCCGGGAGTACAAAACCTTAGACATGCTTTAGCCCATGTTGGATTTGAGTCGTGTGACCCCCCCCCCCCACCCTCCCGGACGGCTGCCGTGACACAGCCCAGGGACGCAGAGCTGCCATCCACCCCCAGAGAAACTACCAAAGTCTCTTGATTTAGATCTTCAATAGGGAAGCAGTGCAGTTCACTTCTGATTGGGAGCCTGAAAAAGAGCCACTTACGTGAAAGAACGCATTGAAACCCAAACCTTCTCCCCCTGTTTTTAGCATTAATCACAGTCCTGTAATGACCTCATAATGCAGCGAGACTTGCAGTGAGTACAGTATACATTGGAAATTGGTAATATAATCAGTTATAAAAGCAAACAGAATCATCCATAATGTGTCCTAATGGTTAGGGCGCGTTGGCTCATGCATGATGGAGAGTATCGGAAGCACGGCTCTCTGGAGCAGTCAGCTCACGTACGTCAAGCACAAAGCATCAGTAACCAAGCCGCCATGAGCTCCTGGTGGCCGGCGGCCGCTCCATCTGGCTTCCGGAAGCGTCTCTCTGTCTCTGCTCCCTGGCTTCTGGGGGATGTGGCTAGCCAGCTAGCTGCAAAAAGAAACTGCTCATCCTTTATCTAAAAGCAACCTGAGGGTCTCACAGATATCACCTGAGTGCTCTTTCCTGCGAGGCCACATTGCCACCAGACCTCGATTCAAGCCTGGACTCTGCAGGAGAGTCTCAGCAAGTGTTTTCGTTTCCTTGCGTTTATTTATTGTTTTATTATTAACTAGAATTTTAGCCGTTCTGCAGATTGGAAGTTTTCTGATTTTCCGTCCCTAGCTCCGGTGGCATTCTGCCCCCCCCCCCCCGCAACGGAAAAAGCAGGGGAGGGGGGCTGACATTAATGTCCCCCACCATCGGACATCATTGGACCTCAAAATAATTGTGGACTGCACAATTACATTTCAGCACTATTGATTTTTATTTAACGGTAAATGGCAGCGTAACAAACCGCCCCCTCCACCCATCTTGGTGTAAACATTTATCTGATAAGCACAGTTAAAGAAGTTCACCGACTTGATAGTTCCTTGGCCTGACGGCAGAAAAATCAATGCTAATTTGATGGGAGGCCACAAAAGGAATTTCGCCAGCACTGTTGCCGGGAAACTCAATTGGGCGACATATTTGTGAAAACCGCCCCGCAAACAACTTTTCTGCGTGGCCTCGGGGCTCAGGGTATCTGACCTGGTGCCAGAAGGGCCAGGTTTGACATTTCGGGTTCAGAATGCAGGACTGGGCTCCCGGTCCAATGGGGAGCATGAAAGTTGCTGGTTCCAGAAGCCCCAGAAAGAGCATTTCT
This sequence comes from Mormyrus lacerda, assembly GCA_015163995.2. Taxonomy (NCBI): domain Eukaryota; kingdom Metazoa; phylum Chordata; class Actinopteri; order Osteoglossiformes; family Mormyridae; genus Mormyrus; species Mormyrus lacerda. Next base: position 421,810 of record JAABNX020000144.1, read on the forward strand.
GTTGTACCATAGAGCTACATCCTGAACTTCAGTTTTCTGGGAAGATGGGTACCTGTGTAAAAGAGTTACCGAGTGTGATTTTGCCAGTTGATTGGGCAGTGGTGGCTTAATGGTTATGGAAGCACACTTGTAATTGAAATTGCTGCCTTGGATCCCCAACCAGCAAGGTATCGCCGCCAAGCACTGCTCCCTGGGCGCTGAATTAGCTGCCCCCTGCTATGTCACATATGGGTTAAATGCAGAGGACACATTTCATTGCTGTGCACTGTGTGCTGTGGCGTGTCAACAATGACTACTGATCATCGAATTCTAAACGTGGTTGGTTATATAGAAAGATGCTGGATGGACCTCATCTTCCTCTTCTGGTTCTGCTAGTGGTTCTGTGTTCTGGTTCTGCTAGTGGTTCTGTGTTCTGGTTCTGCTAGTGGTTCTGTGTTTGCAGTGAGCGCATCGCCGGTTTGGTTGAGGCTGGTTGTGGATTTGGGGATGTGATTAGGCCGCCTGTCGTCATGGGGATGTCGGTTGATGAAATCGCCATGGGGCTGCAGTGAGGTTACTGAGGATGTAGTCCCCTGGCCCTCCTGTGTCCATGGGGCTGGTGTCTCTCCTGGTCTTGCTCTCATCCTCACATCCAAGGAGCAGCGTAGATCATTTAGGTGTGTGTGTGTCTATAATGGCCTTTGTGTGGGCGTGTGCCTCTGTTTGAAAGTGAAATCACCAGACTAACCTCAGCTGGGGAGTCCCGCCTTGCCAAAAAGTGGAATTCGCCCCAGTCCGATAATCTATTATTAATTGGCCCAGAGTACGGTAGCTGTCCCACAGCCAGGATGTGGTGGTGGGGGGGGGGCTGAGGCGTTGATGGGGCTGGAGGCCGCAGGCCTGTCTGGCAGAGACCCAGCCAGGGAGAAGCAAGGGGGAAGGGTGGAT
>JAABNX020000144.1:430874-443715 GCA_015163995.2 Mormyrus lacerda
TGTGTGTGCTGGTGTGTCTTTGCTTCTGTGAGTGTGTGTGTGCTGGTGTGTCTTTGCTTCTGTGAGTGTGTGTGTGTGTGCTGGTGTGTCTTTGCTTCTATTAGTGTGTGTGTGTGCTGGTGTGTCTTTGCTTCTGTGAGTGTGCATGTGTGTTGCCTTGTGTGTCAAAAAATATCTCTGGGATTCTGGATCAGTGCAGATGGTTGTGGGTTCCAGGCCGGCAGAATCGCCCAGTGGCATTCATGATATTGACTGAACGGGCTACGGTTGTGCCTGTTAGTTTGCATAGTCAGTGGAAGATTAAGTGCTGGCTGCCAGCCCTCCTACTATCGGGGGGTCAAGTTCAGCACTATTGAAAGGCCTCCATTTTAATTCTTGGATGCTCTTTATCTCCACCAACACCCACACTGCAGCCTCTAATTGCTTTATTTGTTCAGTATAAACTCCACTATTTTCACCATTTATTTAATTTCCCACATTTTCTCTCTGATTTTCAAATTCAAGTCATACTTTTCCTTTATTTCAGTTTTTATTTTAAAAACTCAAATAAAGGAGTTCCAATATCTGTTGTCTGACGTTTTATTATATGAGCTGTTCCTCTTATTTTTGTACCGTCCTCATAAATAAATATTAACAAGTGTAAGAGCAGGAGTGGGTGACAGGAGCAGGACGGGGGAGTCTCTCACACGGTCCAGGAGATGCACAGGAGCGCAGTGGCAGAATCGCAGAGCCCCACCGGCCGTGACATTTACCGTCTCGGAAACGCAGCCACTCTGCTTCGAGGAGAAGATTGATCGTCCTGCTGCAGAGGTCCCAGCATGAAAGGTCATTCATTCCAGAAGAAAGTCTCCATATTAACTCCGGGTAGGACACCCCCCGCCCCCCCCACAAACACACACACACTCCACTTCCTCGCTTTGTACTGCATGTCACCTGAATTTCCTGCGCCGGGGCTGTGCACGTCACACCCATCTGTTAATTAACTCTCCCAGACTAAGCAGCCCCCTCGATTCAGTGCCTATGGTGGCAGCCAGCAGCTTTCCTGCCCCCCCCAGCCTGGTCCCATCATGTGTAAGAATGGAGTAGGTGGGTGGGGCGGGACTTGTAATTAAATCAAAACAAGCATCCGCTTTCCTTCTCCAAACAGTACTATTAGTATTTAAGTCAAACTTCATGATTCATTTAGAAGAGGAAGTTGGGCAGAGTGGGCCACAGGTTTGGGGCAGCAGGAAGTGGAATGTACCAATACCCTGGAGAAGTGTGGGGGTTATTGATTGTGTTTAGAGCAAAACATCAGCAGTTATGGGGGGGACTCATACAGGAACCCAAAGCCCCAGCATCCCTGATTAATCATTTTTGCTATTATGTGTTGGTATACTATTTCATTATTATTTTGTTTTATTGTAGAATTTTTAGGATCTCCCTTAGTCCCTCCCTGACCCCCACCCCCAGTCAACACCACCTTTTCTGGAACGTTATTGTCTGGCCATAAATGCACAGATGAGCCGCCTGGCCAAGGCGTCCGTGCGCGGCGGGAGTTTGCCACTGCGAGCCGCACGCGCACATTTGCAGAGAAGAATACAGGTTATTTATCTCAGGAATGAAGCACTTGCGAAGGAAGCGGCCTTCGGGGGAATCGGCGGAAAGCTTCGCGAGTGTTTTTTTTTTTTTTTTTCCAGGGCTGAGCAGAGGCCTGCAGGAAAACGGGCGCGAGCGGCTTGTGTAATTGCAGCTGTGCTTCTGATCAAGGACACATTTCAGAAGCAAGTAAACATCTCCCACATCAAACCCACAGACACCCACTTCGCCAGCACTGTTGTTGGGTTTTAATAGTCCAGCGTTACTCCTCCTAATTGTGTTTATGTTTCTGCATGTGTTTATTTTGCTGGGGGGCTGCCTGTCCTGGGCTCATGGAGGAGAAATCAGAAAATACAAGTTAATCATCACCCCCCTTTCTTCTTGGACTTGAGGACGAAACTCCTCACCAGGGTTCGCATTGGTGTGTCTGCTGGAGAATTTCCTCCCGCTCCTTACTGTCATGTTTTCTTTCACCCTAATGAGTTCTAAGTGGCCAATACTTTCTTCTGCAGGAAGCCCATGTCAAACTAATTAACATTTAATGAGAGGAACCCAGCTGATTAGCGTGTTTTCCTTGGCACGCGGGCGGCTGGTTTGGCGTGAGGTCTGAGTGCAGTTATCCATGCTCAGGTGCCCCGGTGCCGTTCCTGAATGCCACGTTCCCGAATGCCCTTCACGCGGCAGTTTCGGACGGTGCAACGCGCAGGTACTTTGCCGTTTTTTGTAGCCTGCCCCTGTGTGCAGGTAGCAGGAGTGTCCGGGATGTCGGGTGAGTATAAAAGGCACTGTGGGTCGGACCGGGCAGCCACCGGGGGGCGCTGGACTATATTAAAGCGTATGGGCTTGAGGGCTTCCACTTTGGAGAGGGGTAAGAAAGTGGGTGTAATGAAAGAGAAGGAAGCGGAGGAGGTGCTTGTCTAAGCAGGAGAAGAGAACGAATATGTCGTCTGGTTCATGGAGCTTTTGAGACCTGGGTCAGCTTCCACCTTACATGTCTGTCGCAGGACAGCCTCCTTAGTAACATTATTATTATTACTGATGTTATGGGGGGGTCCCTGCCTGAAGGAACCGCTGACGGCTGGTTCTGACTGGGTCTGGTGTGAGTAACGTACTCCCTCCTCGAGTGGGAGAGCGATAGATGAAGGGCCGTGAAGCCGAGCCCCCCCCCCCCACCGCCACTCCCCCAGGGGCGGTGCGGGGAAAGAGATTTTACCAGGCGAGCGGCAAGTCGATCAGAGGGCCGCGGGTGCTTGCATACCACAGAGTTACGTAATCGCAGATCGCGCTGTTATGCAACGGCCTCCCGAAAGCCGCTTCCACGTTCAGCGTGTGGCCATTCGAAACCTCCAGGGGGCAGAGATGAGCCGCTGTTTTCATAACTGGGAAGTTTGTTTGTTCCTCTTGTTACTGTCAGGCTCTGTACACTGGTTATTGTTCTTTGAGGCTGTTTCCTAGTAACCCCTCCGGTCCGATCCCTGTAGAGGTAGCGGCGAGCTCCTTATTGATGTGGATCCTGAGCGGGTCAGAACACGGCATCTTGCCTGGCATGCACGCTCCAAAACAGCTACGCCACGAGGACCGCCGTGAGGACCGCCACGAGCCGGACGCTCAGTAAAGACTGCAGCTTCCCGGTGGAGGTGATGGGCGCCTCCTCCCGGCACTCAAGCCGTCAGGAATCACGGCTTTACGGCGGGGCAGACAGTTGTGACATCATCAAGGGCCGACACACGACAGATGAGACGCGGTGCCCTGTCCATCCCGGAACACGGCCAATCGGGTGTCAGAGCACAGCGGCAGAGTGTCACGTGACCCCAAAGACTGGCGGACGACCACAGGCTGTGATTTTGCGAGCAGCTCCGTGCAGCGGGTTTCCAGTTCAGCAAGCGTGTCAGGGCCGTGCGCTTAGCCTTACTCACCTCGGCACCGTGCCGCGGCCTGATTAATATTCCCGTGCCAGCCAGGACACGCCGAGCCTGCAAACGTGTCCGTTTCATCCCTCAATTAGGGAATTAGTTGGAAGCAGCGCGTTCAGACTCTGTCCCTGGTAGCATGGCTCCGGTTTGTTGAAGTACCAGCGAGCCGAAAGAAGTCAAGTCGGCGGAGAACCTTTTCAAAGGAGCGCATCCCTTAAAGATGAAATCAATTTTGTTTCAAGTCTCTGCTCTCGCTTGATGTCGAAGGCTCTAGGGTTGGATTCTGCAGGAGAGACGGAGAAAAAAAATCTGTTTGATTTGTCAGAAGTTCTTTAGATTAATATACAGCTGTCACGTCGCGGAAGATCCGGACCTCATCGCTGCCTTTCATCTGCGCGGTTTCACCTGGGGGCGCTGCACACCTCTGCGGGAGTTGGCCGCTCATTAGAGCTGTGGGCGGGGTCTGGGAGGGGCAGGGCCTGTGTGAGCTGGGGGCGGAGCCTGGGCACATCCAGGAACCACTTCCGCCCCTCCATCTGTAAACACAAAGTGTCTGGAGCGATGCGGGTGTTGAGGTCTTTGCGTTAGCCGTCCTGAGGCAGGTGCCGCAGGTGGATGTTGTATGAGAGCCAGAAGAGGCAATGGCGGTTCTAGAACATTTAAACTGGGGAGGGGGCGGCAGACTGGGACCAGATGCATTTCACCTTAATGTCCTCCAAGTATTTCTTACACAAGACTACCAGCATTACGAAGGACAATTCATGCAGCACTTTGCAGTCACATGTAACTTGCTCTGGTTTCTTGTTTAGACTCTCTTGCTTCCAGAAGCTTCATTTTTTCTTTCTGTCACTAACTTCGCTTTTCACCGCCCGAAGCAGCACAGCCGTCCAGCGCCGCCACGTTAAGAGTCTGTCACGCTGACGTTTGCAGTTCGCCGGTTCCCAGTGCACAAAATTTTACCCCACATATATAAATGCAAATAATAATAATAACAATAATATAATAATACATTTATTTTTTCCGCTTCATACAGCCAAGCGAGAACACCCTGCGGTGGCAGAGGATCGGCAGTGCAGTTAACTTACAGCTATTGGTCAATTGGTGTGGATGTTTAATTGGAGAGGCTAATAAATGCTAATGTGCTATAAGCAGACTAACATGAAAGCCTGGGGTAGTTACTATGGGCCTTGTCTTGCAGGTGGGTACTTAAGCCCTCTTCCCAGTAAAGGAAGCCGAATGCATGTGTGGTATTAGCCTTTTATGATGCCACGGTTTGTCGTATCGAATATGGAAATTTCAGACAGCCTCTGGGTGAGGAGCATCGAGCTGGTTTAAGCTTTTCCTCTTGTTGTTGTTTGAATTTCAGGCTGACCTCGCTGCCCCGGCACATCAAAAGCTGCTTCTCAGAAAGGTTTCCGCCGTGTCCGCACGTCTTTGCTTGGACCGCTACCCTGAGCGAGACAGAGTGGGGGGGGGGGGGGGTCGCTGCTTGTAAGTGGGAAGCAAGCGAATGCGATCTGAACGAAAGGCCGTCAGTTCGGGTCTCAAGATGAAGTCTCTGCTGTTGTACCACTGATCATTGTTTCATCAAATACTTATATAAAGATTTTTAACTCGTCTGTGTCACTGCTGGTGAATGTTGCCCCTGGATAAACGTCTTTAGCTTTTACGAGGGCAGATTATGTCACTTTTACCCAGATTACAAAGCCCTGTATTGGTACTGCGTAACCTGTGCTTTTGTTACTTCCTGCATTCTCTCCCCAATCTTAACCACCATGTGACCTGCTGCCCATTGGATTACTGTAGTAAAACGCCTGTCTGGTTGGGGTTGGGGGGGCTTTCAGGAAGGTTTTTTTTTTTGTTTCTTTTTTTTTAGTCCCTAATAAGCTGGATGCCCGATGCATTTTCCTGGTCCAGCCCCCCCACCGCTGATTATCTTTTCAAACCTCCTCCAAGAATGGCACTTTTCTCTTTCTGTCTGCCACGTGACCCCCGGTACTGACCCCAGCCCACCCCACATTTCCCATGATTTCAGACTCCGGCTCAGTGTAAATGCATGAAACATTCAACTCTGCATTAAACCTGCTGCCCCTAAATGTTACTAAAAGCTAGCAGACCCTCATTTTGCATCCTGACAGCTGACCCCCCTCAAACATCTGCATCCTGACAGCCCCCCCTCAAACATCAAGTGACTCGCAATGTCATTTTTTACTAGAAGGTTTTTTTAATAGAAATGTTCCCTTTTATCTGCGTTATGCTACAGACTCCAGTTATTGCTTCTGACTACTAAAGTTTTGAATATTATTCCATGAAGACATTATTTATATAGCAGCCCATTTGCTTTGCTGCTTTCCACATTACCTGCTCCATTTGTCATCCGATGGCTCTGCAGAGCAGCTTTACAGATCTGTTCAACATGTGTAACAATAGACAAAATGCAATATCTGAAGTGTTTTAGGGTGTTTTTAAAAATTACTCTCCTGTGTTTGGGTGATGTATGAATATAAATTACAATTAAGGGACCCAACGTTTTAGTCAACCAAGTTAAGCTGCAAGCTAACAAAACAATCCTAACGCAGCCACAAGAGGGCGGCATTGATGACGTTTTGCCGGCGTGTTCACAGAAGAACGCGGTTTCCTAACCATTAGAGGTTTACATTTAATCACAATCACAAGTTTTATTTAGCTTGATTTAGAATCTTTCATTTCTCACTCCTGTATGTTATTTCTGTCAGTGCCGTAAATTGTCTTACTTTCTCAGTTGCTTTAATTTTTACGCTGTCACGAGGGGTGGATTGCGAGTCCCAAACTCCACTTTATCATGCGGCTCTGTGACCCCCCCAACCCGTTCACCTTCGGACATGTGTTTCGCGTCTCTCGTTCCTATTCGAGATACAAAAGCAGCCATTCTTCCTCGCGGCGTGGAGTGATGGGGACTCGGTGCGGGCCGCCGCCCATCGGGACACACTCAGAGTGGGCTTCATCTCGGGGAGCGAAATGTGGTATCAGGTGATGCCGCTGTCATGAAGCCCCCTCCCCCTCCGTTGGCTGCGCGTGAGCCGATCTCGCCGCCGGCGTTTGCTGCTGAGGCCCTGGTGTCAGACTCCGCATATTTCCAGACCCATATATCCAGCATCAGCTTGTCTGGGGGGGTCGGTCTGAGACACCCTCATGCCTCGCCCCCCCCCGGGACCAGACGGCCACGTTTGAGGTGAGTTATGTACCCCAGGCCGCAGTGTCACGTTGTAAATGTTTTGGTTCTGTGTGTATTTTTTTTCTTTTGCATGGCCCCTCAAAAGGAAATGAAACGAACAATATCTGACATGTGATGTGGAGCAGTCTTTGGGGGGGGGACAGTTCGGTCCAGGGAGGTGAAGGGGGTTTGGGGGGGGGTGGGGGGCAGGCTGTCAAGTTAGATGTGCTTTCTGTTATTCAAACAGACGTCCTTAACACAGAAAACACTTACTGGTAATAAGACCTTCTGTGGGCGGTTTTTGGCTGTTCCCGGATCTGGCAGAGGCTGTGCGTAAGCTGCTCCGTATGCAGCTGCATTAAAGGTGTGTGGAGGAGGGGTTAGGGTCGAAGGTCGGGCACAGCGAAGGGTGGCAGGGAAGGTCCCCTGCTGTGACAGGAGCAGAGAGTATTTCTTAGTGCACGTACTTGACCGTACTTGTGTTCTCGTGTACCTGTGTTACATCATCATCTTCCATTGCCGAAGACCAGTTCCAATAGTAAACACAGAAGTAAGTATGGTAAAAGTCCCCGGATGTCGTTCTTGCTTCGCCAAATGATCACAAGTACGATCTTGACTTTCTTGGTATTAGGAAACACCCAGTGCATGACAGAGGTGACCCGCACAACTTCTATGGGCGGCGTTGATTGAGGCAGGAGGCTCCTCTGTTAACATGCTGCTCGAAACTGGCTGACGTCTGTTTTCCTGCCCCAATTGGTACGACGGCTCTTGCAGCTCACAGCGACTGGTTTCACCGGGTTGGTCTTTGGTCGGTGGTTTGGTGTGCCGTATGTGTCTCTGATGGTCAGGTGGTGGCCTTCAGATATGATGGGGCCCTCACGACCTTCTTTATGGTTATGCTGTTTGACGTGATTCATGTCGCAGCTCGGTCTGCGACCGTGGGGTCGGCCACTTCCGGCTGCTCGCGGGGACAGGGCGACGGAGGAGCATCGGAGTGTGCCGTGTTAACTGACACGTTGCATTTACTCGCCACCGCCGCCATAGCAGTGTCGGGTCATGTTGTCTAGTATCACAGCGGGCCTGTAACTTGACACTCGGTTGAGGTTAAGCGGTTCAGTGGTGAGTGGCGCTGTAAGGACGGGGGCTGGAACACATTTAGGACAGGAGAGTCTGCCCACACCTGCATAATCCCAGCTTCTCCATCAGCACACGTGTACGGATCTGCCTCCTGGGACACGCTTAAATCTTTGTGGAAGGAGACTTGAGGTGGAGGGGAGTTTATGAAAAACACATTTCGTGGTGTCAGCGGATCTCTTGATATGAAACACCCACTTACACACGGCTGGTGAATGTTGTGAGGGTGTGACTGTGATGCTGAGAGCTGTCAGCGGTCCCCACCACAGCAGGCCGCCGCATCCACAGCAGGCCGCCGCATCCACAGCAGGCCGCCGCATCCACAGCAGGCCGCCGCATCCACAGAGAGTGTGTTACGGACCATCTTCATCCGGCAGGGAAGCAAAAGTGTCAAATTTACATTGTGCTACTTAACTTTTACATGATGTCCTTTGATAAGCATTAAAAATAATCGTCTGAGCATCGACACAAGCGGAATCTGTAGCTGCAAGGACAGTGAAATTTGGGGGTGTTTCCATACCATTACATCATGTGCAAAAATTCCATTTTCAATTAATTGCACACGGGTGTTCCAGACTGAGCAGAAAATGCTTCTGTGCCGGGAAGCTTAACCCAGCAGAGAGAGCAGGACAGAGAAAGTAAGAGACCATCACACGTCCTGATGATATGAACTGGAGTGCCCTAAATCCAGTGTGGAGTTAAAGACGGTGCCGTTCATTGAATACCATCATATGACAGCAGGGCCCTTCAGCAAGTAATCATCTTGCGAGCTCAGTGAGTTGCTGCTTATATGCTAGATGCAAATTAATATCCCACTGTGTCAGAGTCATGGACATTTTCTTCAAAATCGTGAAGTGCATTCTGTGTGTGGTGTGATGTCCGATGTCCCTGATATATGACAGACAGAACAACTTTTGTTTCGTTGGCTTACTTTCAATACCAGTTTGTTCTTGGTACTTTGTCTCCATCTAGTGGATACATATCTTATATGCGCACTCGCCGTATAAAGGTTCAAATGCGCGGTAATTACTTGTAACAAAATAAGTACGAATTTGCGTTGTTACTATACGAAATTGAACTCACGTAGCGTTTGTCTGAAAATCATTAGTCTCGGGAGGCTTAGGATTATGAGGCTGCTTCATGGGAAATTCGGCGGTTCGACTCCCGGGGCCGGCAGAGTGATCTCACTGTCGGGCTCTTAACCATCAATTACTCCAGGGACTAGCTGACCCTGCTTTTTCTATTGTACGTCGCTTTGGAAAAAAAGTCTGCTAAATAAATTAAATTTAATGTCGTCTTTTGACTTGTTTGTCTTGAATAATACTGAAATCGCTATTCATGAATAACTATAATTTACACAACTTCGGACACACCGAGTATCACGCGCACAAAATTTCCACGAAGTTGTTTATTCCCCCTCAATACAGTTTACTGCGACTGCCAGTATAGTAAAATATTCATTGTATTATTATTTTTAAGTCAACTCTTGAAAAGCCTGCCTTTGTACATTTCTGCGTGATGGGGATTGGGAATTGCGATAAAATATTAAAGACACTGAATAGCATTTAATTCAGTTGTAGGTGTATAAAGCTGGTGTATTGTTCAAGCCCAAAATAAATATTTGGTTGTAATTCTGTAAAAGTGACACTGGAGGGAGCTAGAATATATGAAAAATCGTGCGCATGGTTAAATGCAGTATTTGAACCATTTTTCTTTTACACAAGTTGTATTTGTATTGTTTAGCATTTATGACGTAATTTAATGGAATCTCTGCATTAAAAAAAATCCATCCAGGTGATAATTGTATTATGTGCGCATCGTGTGTGTCTCATAAGAATGGCTACGGCGCTGACGCGGAAAGCCGGAGCGAGCATCGTTATCCCCGGTGCGGGGATCTGACGATGGGGATCTAAAGGGACAGAGTCGGCGCTCGGCTTGCATCTCCCTGGGCGAGCCGACGCAATCATTCTGCCCAAAAACATCTGGAGAAGCTGCGTTTCACGACAGAGAGCAATGGCGCAAAGCGTGAAACGTGCGAGGGATTTAGCTGGATGGGACGTGCGGATTAGGACTTGAGATGTACGAAGCGCCGACGTCGCAGTCTGACCCTTACGGGGAATGTGTGGCATGTTAGCGTGTTATGCTTGAATTTAGTGAAATCCCCTGTGTGACAGTCACTGGCAGCCATTATACGATTTAAACCTAACACAAAATAACGCTTCTGTCGTCACAATAATAGGTCTATCTATAAAGAAAAACCGAAAGTATCATTAACCGTTTCATCTTAATGCCCTTTCCGATTGGACCAAGTATCATAATAAGGTACGTATTAAAAACCCACCGTCCTCCTAACAAAAAATCCATAGATTAAACCTTTTCATCAGTCTGTGATGTGAGGATGGACAAACACAGAAATGCTCAATCTATGTACATCCCTTCTACAAAAGTAGAAATAATGCTATACGAGTAGAACTGAGCATGAAATCTGAAATGAAGTGTGTCAAATTTTAATGATCATGTACTTTATCGCAACATTTTTTTTCAGATGGATGCCCGGGTTCTTGCCATTAAATTCCGATACTGTTTCTTGCCGCGGGGAGGCGCTATACGTAAAATAATCGTTTTTTTGTATAATCGGATTTTGTGTGTTTTATTCTGTCGTTAATTTTGCCCTTGTAATTATGCATGTTCCTTACTCATGTAAAATGCAACACAGGTTGTAAATATATGAATAAATGTTCTGCATTTTAACAATTTCTACTTGTCACATACTTATTGAAATGTTTAAAAGTGAAAGTGCAACGTGTACGACAAAACGATTTCTGGTAAGAAGGGAAATTTATCAGACGTGTGGCTTTTCTGGCCGGTTGATGCGTGCCGATAGAGGGGCGTGCGGGCCGGAGCGCTAGTTCCGCTTCCTTGGACTGCGCCGCTGTAACGGGGTCAGTGACGGATACAGGAGCCGTTTGTGAGCGTCTGGGGAGGTGCAGATCAGGGGGGTCCGCGCACTTCCAGCGTTTTAATGTAGAAGGGGAAAAAGGCAAGCGCGCTGAAAATCACAGGAAGGACAAAATCATTTTAAAAGCATTTTCCGAGACACTGAGTCGAGAGTACTGATGAAGAAATGGCAGCGGAGTCCACGCGGAGATTCACGAAGAACCTGTTTAAGCCCGGGACGGCGGCTGAGATCCGGCAAACGGCGTCCAGCGCGATGAGGCACCCGGTGGTGGCGGTGAGTTGGCGGTGGCGGACGCGGCTGACGGAAGCCCGGCGCACCGGCGTTGCCATCTCGGGCGTTTTGCTTGCTCGGCTCCGCTCGCCTCCGGCACTCAGTGCCTTTATCACAATCCCCCATTGATTGGAAACGGGATAGTAGCGGCATCACCGAGCCTCCCCAGCCCCGCAACACGAACTTGACGCCCATTCTTGTATTTTCTAAATAAACGACTCGCAAATGCACTGTGCAGTTTTGCGCCAATATACGCGTCAGTTTGTATCAACTTGCGCCAAATGTAATTGCGTTTTCGGTATGCTGTACGGTGTGACCCGGTAGCCCGTGTAGATCTTTTTTAAGCATTTCTCTGTGGATTTATGCGTATGACTTGGCAATGATTATTTAGTAAAACGCCTTTAAACGAGCTGTGAGCCGGGAGATGGCCGATGGCCACGATAGGCTACATGCAGATGTGAAAACCCAGGGTCTTTCTGCGGGAAATGCCGCAAAGCTCGTAAAGGGGGATGCTGTCTGATCTCAGGCTGACTGTACCGTGGTGATCTGACAAGGCGTGAAGTTCGGTGAGATACGTTTTACGAGAAGCCCCACTGTTATGCGCACTCGCTTTTTTTTTTGGTTAGTTAGAATAACACTCTTTGGTTCCCTTTCCTTCCTGTACTAAATGTTGTTCAATGGTAAATTCTGTTGTACCTTTAGACTTTTGACAAGCAGTGTGGTGTTTTGTTCGTCTTCTGCTTGAACGTAGCACATACTCGGCTCGCAGCTATAACACCAATATTGCAGGGGGGGGGTGATCGAACGGTTGTTTTTAATAATTCATAATGATAGTTTTTATCCAATTGAACCACCTACTAGTGCTACTGAAATGGATTGTAAAGATGCATCTTACAGTGTAATGCACGTGCCTTGGGAGATACACAATGAATTGTTGGATCTAATCACAAACAGAACAGTTAAGAGCGTCTCTGAGCGTCTGGATTTGAACCCACAATGTCATGGCACAGATGTGGTTTTGGGTCTCTAGTCAGCCCTCTGTCACACTGGTGGGTCCTGAAATGCTGATCTTTTCTTGCTGGAGGCAGCTGTGAAACAGTCTCGCCTAGATTGTGGGGCTCCGCTGTAGTTTACCACGTCTCTGAAGCACCGGCTGTTTGTAGGTGACAGCCCCAAAGGTGGTCACAGAAAGGCCTGTTTTGTTTTTTGTTTTTTTTTTTTTTTTTTTTTAAACTTGACTGTTTTGTTCCCATGGTGATTATCACAAGGGGGATTCGATGTGTACACACACACACGCACACACACACACACCAAAAGGACGTTATTGCATATCCACGCCACCCCCACTTAAGAGCTCAAACCTTGAGTTTGGTACATATCTTCATGCCGGAGCTGCTGTTGTGTCTCTCACACCTTCCTCAGAAGGTCCTGATCCTGATTCTCTTTCACAGTTAAATAACAAGCAGTTGGCTGCTTTAGCTTAGTGTATGTTTTTAACCAGTTGGGAGTTTCAGTGAAGCAGTTCAGTAATATTAGTGTGGTGGCCTGCAGGCAAGCCAAGCCAAGCCCGGGTCAGGATTTGGACCAACAAACTTCAGCTTACAAGTCTGTGTCTTCACAGTCATCTCTGTTTGTGAGCACCAACAGATTTTTTTTTTTATACAAAATGCTTGTTTGATTCTGTATAATCTTGATCTGTGTCACTGTGGCAGCTCTCCCTGTGTGCTTTCGCTCTTGCTCAGAACTGTGCATTTCATATGGGGGGGGGGGGGTGTCCATTTTAGTGGGCTCTCA
>JAABNX020000144.1:466812-484060 GCA_015163995.2 Mormyrus lacerda
AATTTGCCCCCCCCCCCCCCCCCCCCCCAAACTTGTCACAAGAGGCGCCGTAGATGTCGGCCAACCTCGTAAAAGCCGACCAGGCATGGGAACCCTCCTCAAAGCCTGGCAAGGCCCATGCTTGCAGACCAGCCATTGTGCAATTGGCAGACAGTGGGGGTGTAGTGATCTCGGGGGCAGGGCTTTGGGGAACCCAGGAGATGCGATGACAGCTACAGACAAACAACCACAGACACAACATGGGTCAGCACACACCAGCTGGGGGGGGTTGCATGGCGGTTCCTCAGATGAGACAACCCCCCGTCCGGATGGAGCCCAGCTATGTAGCGTGACTATTCCCCTAAATCCCCCCACAGGAAGCTGCTCAAACCGGAGAAGCTGCCAAGTCACTCCTTCGAGATCGACCACGAGGAGGTGGACAAGGACGAGGTCGGGGTCGAGCCCGGGTGCCCCAGCCCCCCCTTCAGTTTGGCTTTTGTGATGAATCCTGAATGAATAAACTGATCGAATGCTTTTGACATCTCACATGAAGAATGCCCAGCCTCTGCAGGGAGAATCACCACCTTTATCTCCCCCTCCAGGACACCACATCGCTCTCATCGTCCAAAGGGGGTGGGGGAGGTGGCGGCGGGAGCGGCGGGGGGGTCGGAATCTTCAAGTCTGGTTGGCTATACAAGGGGAACTTCAACAGCACAGTCAACAACAGCATCACCGTGCGGGTAAGGAGCCCCCCCACCCCCGGCTCTGTTGTCCTGCTCTCTTACACCATCCCTCCCCCTGCTCCAGAGCTCCTTGCTGGCTTTAGGATGGGGGTCCGGTGTCTTGTGCATGTTTTGAATAGAGATGTATTAAAAAGCCCAGCATTCTAGCGTCCTGCACTGGTTGGGTTCTGATTTATCTGTTACCTTCCAATGACTTTTATACCCAGAACCATGTGACTCTTCCCTGCCCTCTCTCCCGCTCTGGGCTACTCTTCTGTCTCTACTAACGTCCACGCAATCAAGGTCATTCCACTTCCTCGCGAGAAGCCAACCAGTGCTGGTTCCACGCTCAAGAATATCAAGTGGTCAGCTGGCTGCCACAGGCGTTTTCTGTGGTCGGCAGGTTCGTCAGAGTAATGATCCGTTTCCTTTGCGCAGTCTTTCAAAAGGCGGTTCTTCCAGCTGACGCAGTTGACGGACAACTCCTACATCATGAACTTTTATAAGGACGAGAAGATCTCCAAAGAACCTAAAGGCTGCATCTTCCTCGACTCCTGTACAGGCGTGGTTCCGGTGCGTAGGCCATCACACACTCGTGCGGAAATTACCTTGTGGCCAAATGTGGGGGGGGGGGACATCCAAACCCAGAACTGAAACAAGTACGCACACAATCATCGCCTAGGCAATAGGGTGGAAACGCAGCTAGCACGGTTAGCGAAGTTAGCGGCCCTTGAGAGACATAAATAGTACTGGGCTTTGAAAGATGCAGGCTGTAACTCTTAGCTTTTATTACCGCTGCAGAGGACTGCAAGGAGTATGTGGCAGAAAGCAGCATGTCTCATATATACATGCACTGAGGTGGCCTGAAAACTGCAGTTAAGTTCACGTTCTTGTTTCAGTTCAGCGGTTCCCCATGCTAAAAATCTTAGCTCTCAGCAAGGAGGCTCGGGTCTCCCTGTTACCATGTTAGCTGACGCTAAAAGCTAACACAACCCGCCTCCCCACCCCCCGCAGAATAATCGGCTGCGGAAGCATGCCTTTGAGCTGAAGATGAACGAGGTGACGTACTTCGTGTTGGCTGCCGAGAGCGAGCAGGACATGGAGGACTGGATCGGCACCCTGAACCGGATCCTGCAGATCAGCCCTCCTGAGGGCCCTGCCGTGGACCGCAAGAGCATCGACCTGTCTGATGCCAGACCGGGTGAGAGAGCGCCAAGCAAATGATGAATGTCTCCTGTGGGTTCCCTGTTAAAAGCACAGCATATCCACAACTGGAAACCGCCCAGTGATGAAACTGCAGTTCAGATTGTAGTCTTCTGTAACGCCAAAGCGAAATCAATGGTATTGTTTTTGGTACTGGTGTGTAAGGAGACCTCTTTGTATATGTAGGCTCTCTGGAAAGTTCTTTGAATTGATTCTTGCAGCAGAAATGGCAGAACTGAGCGACGTGAGCATTCTGGAGAATGATGAGGTCTCTGAAGACACCATGAACCCCGAACTGGCCAAAGTGGGTACCGCGCACACTGTCTGAAACAGAATATTCTGGAATAAGAGTATGTTTAGTGCTCCTGTTTTCTCCTAGTCTGCAGAGGGTTTGTTCCCGGTCTTTATCCCCGTTTCGGAAGCTCGGGTCCTTGCTGTGCAGCGTGTCTGTGTCTGTGTCTGTGGTGTTTGAGCTGTGACTCCTGTGCTCTGTGCTGCCAGTACATCTCAGAGACAGAGGAGCAGGTACAGGAAGCTCGGGCGGACGGGCGGCTCAACCTGTTCATGCTGGACCCCGACATGCCTGTGAGTGCTTGGGGCAGCCTTGGGGGGGCTCAGTTCGGGAGGCTGGGCGCTACTGATGCCGTTTGTTGCTCTTCCCCTGGCAGGTGCTGCGGAGCTCTAGGGGGGATGGGCAGGTCGGCGAACCGGCCGCAGTCCGGCCCTTTGAGGCGAAGCTGGGCCGTAGGCTGATGATTCGATGCCACAGCCTGATTCTGACGCTGCAGGGTTGCGTTAGCGACACTGAGAACGGGCTCTCAACCAACGTGAGTCCCCACCGCCTGCCTCACTAGCCAATAATGGGCACGGTTATGGTGAACCGCCAATCACTGCTTCATTTAATCCGACATTGTAACCAGTGGGACGTGAGCTGACATGGCAGGATAACGGCGCCCATCCTGGGTTGAGCAGCCATATGCTTCCCACCATTTCCCAGCATGCTTCAGCACAGGGAGCACTGCAGCGTATTCCCTGCCATCTTTGACCCTCCTTCTCCCCCCCCACAGATCGAGCCCTTCTTCGTGACGGTGGCACTCGTCGATGTGCGCGAGGGCCGCAGAGTGTCCGCCGACTTCCATGTGGACATGAACCACGATGCCGTGCGGCAGATGCTCATCGGCTCTGGGAGCCCCGGGGTCCCAGGGAACCCCGGCGCCGCGCAGGAGAATGGCCTGGGCTCGCCCTCGGACACCAGGCCCAGTGCCTGTCAGCTGACTCCAGATCTGGACAATTGCCTGCGCTACCCCAAGCAGGTACGGAAGCCTGAGAAGGACAGCCGGCCTCTAGGCCTGCGAGGTGGAGGGGGAGGTATCCTCAGCGGCAGGGAGGGGGTGTCTTATCATTTACTCTATTTCTGGGGGTGTCTGTTCCTGTCGGTTTGTCTCTCTGTGTCTGTATAGATCTACGTCTATGGGTCTGTCATTTGTACATCCGTCTTGACCCTCTATCAGTCTGTCTGTACGTACGTGCGTCTGTGCACTTGAGTGTGCCCGGCTGCGCAGCTGCGTGCGTTTATGTATGCACGCGTGTGCCCATTCTCACGCATGCATGTGAATCAGGCCATCTTCTCGGTGACGAATCCCCACACTGACATCGTGCTGCTGGCCCGGGTGGAGAAGGTGCTGATGGGGAACATCACCAGTGGGGCGGAGCCTTACATAAAGAGCACAGACTCCAGCAAGGTGATGTGCAGCACTGAACATGAACATATCCGCCATTGCGCAGTTTCCCAAGCAAGTGTTTGCTAAGAGACGTCCAGTTGTTTTGTGTAATACGTCTGCTATGTAAATACAGCCACATGAATACATTTACATGTCAAATTGACGCCTTTCTCTTGCACATTTTCAGTATTTTATCACGTGGAAAAATTTCTGCAGATGTAAATGGGATTTATTTGAACAAATTTTTGATACGGAAATGCACTGGTATGCCAAGCAGAAATTCCAGAGCTTAAAAAGCTTGAATCCTCAGTAATTCTGAATCCAGATGGTTTTCTAATCAATTTTTTCAAAAAGAGCAGAATTTCCCCCCTCCCCCACCATGGAATTCATAAACTTGGCCGTCGTTCCCGAGCTTAAGTTAGCGAGCAGAAGGCATCAGACGGTCTCTGGCAGCCTTACCGCCGGGCCCGATTTGCGCTCCGGCGCCGAGCCCGCTTCCGCCAAAGCCGTGGCTGTAAGCCTGAGTGCACTCACTGTGGCGTAGTAACACACTTCTCATTTCCCATTTTGTCTCCAAATATCTGCACAGACCGTTCAGAAAATGCTGAAATCCAACAAGCAGTTCTGTAGTAAACTTGGAAAATACAGGATGCCCTTTGGCTGGTCAGTGAGGTAAGTGTGAATGAAGGAGACCTTTTTATGACTGTGTTTAACGTGACCGGAAAGCCTTGCAGCAGTTCAGGCTGGTTTATGAGACACCTTAAGTGTAGACAAAAGCTCCTGAGTCAGTTTTAAGTTGAGTGACAACACCTGGCAAACCAGAGACAGAAACTAAAAATATGGTGGAAATAGGATAACATTTTACAACTTGTTTTGGATTTGATGAAAATGAGACATTTTTAAAATGGCATCATTGTGCCGCTGGATTACTTCACAATCCTAAGCCCAATACCATAGTGGCTGGGAATGTTTCTGATGTGTGTGGAGAGTTTCCTGTCAGATGACACCATGTGATAGAGGATGTCCCCTGGGTCTTAGAGTCTTAAGATTTCTCTCCTGTCCTAGGCCCGCGTTCAAAGACAATCATGGCACTGTGGACAGGGAATCTCGCTTCTCCCCGCTCTTCAAGCAGGAGAGCAACAAGATCTCCACAGATGACCTGATCAAACTCATCTCCGAGTACAGGAGGTATGGCATGAAAAGCCTTTTCCCTTGGAGATCCGGGAGTCATCCCTCCATCTGCTGCAGAGTTGGTCCAGTGCTCCTGGATTCACTGAATGGCATCTCCACAGGGCAGAGAAGACCAGCAAGCTGCAAACCATCCCAGGAACCCTCAACATCGATGTGGACTGTGTACCCATGGAACATCCCAGTGAGTCTTTATCTCTTTATCTCTCCCCCTCTGCATCTGTCTCCTGAAAGTGTCCTCTACCTCTTCAGACAGTGTTTGGTCACTCAGGAGTCCTGAGTCCCCCCAGGCACATTGTCCTCCCTAGTACAGGAAGGGCTCCTCTGTCTTTTCCAGAGAAGTGGGTGTATAGAAAATGACCCATCATTAGGAAAGATCACCCAGAGGAAGGAAGGCATTAAGATAATTGTACTTTCGAGCTGGAGAGTGATGGAGGGATAATGAAAGCAAATGGTGCAGTAAGGAAAGTATGCGAGCGAAAGAGGAGAGATCAGTATCCTGATAGGCTGCTAATGAAATGATCAGGAAGCTCATTGGCCGCTTGCGGTAATGCTAATTGCAGCCCTTTTAGCTGGCATGGAGTCTTGTGCTTGTTTCACAGGCGTTGTAAGAATGCGGTTACTTGTTCATTGGCTGCTGCCTATTCTAACACCTGCTTTGCATCTCCAGGACATTTGAATGTGGCGTCGCGACACTGTTGCTAATTATAATGTCATCATGACGTTAAATATAACTCGTGCCCTGGCATCTGCGCTAGCATGCGACGACAGGCCAGCCGTCAGACGCTCCCATTTTTTTGGGGGTTTGCTGGTGTTCAGTGCAGGGGCACGCGATGCAGACTCCTGTCGCTCTGGTTTGTGTCACCTCACTCGGGTTTCCGCGATGAGTTTCGGCCAGTATGTCTTGGCCAGTATTTCAGAGACCTGCAGGTTGTGGTGTGCCAGCGGTAAGAGGCTGGCCAGGGTTTTGCTTTGGTTCAGCGTGACCTGCATGCAGTGAGGGGCGGGGCAGGGCAGGGACCCTGGTGGAGGGGAACCAAGCCTCCGCTTTCTGGCTTTTAGGGTAGCAATAGGCCGCATTGCAGAGGTGGGAACTGGGGCTGCCACCGACGGCTATTTTTCTGTAGATTAATCTATCAAATATTTTATCAAGTGGTATTTTAACAACAAACTGTATGCTGTAGAAACTGGAAGAAAGTCAGACAGTTTCTCACAAGTGAGGATGCACGACCACCTTCTTTATTAACCAGCAACCGATAGAACTTCTTAAGACGCCACGTCAGTAAACACCCGCGACTTAAAGGGGCCGCACCGACCCAGCACACATTACCTGCTGCATCCCTGTAACACACATGAGGCACAATATATAAAATGACTGATGCATAACAAACGCAAACTCTAACTATGGTGAATTATGCTCAAAATATACTGAACCTGAAGTGCGTATTATTAATGTCCACTACAGTGCCATTGCAGGGCATTATCTAAAGCACCATACGCACATTATTTTTGCCCACAATTCCACAAGCAGATCAGCCGTATGCCTAAAATATTAATGACATGCGTAGTGGTTTTGCCTACTCTGGCGGTCCATCGTCTCGAATAGCTCCTGTGTGTTTCCTCTTCAGGTGCTCATGCGTAGCGCTGGTGCAGCTATGGTTTGGCATCACACTTTGCACAGTGTAAACCACATTTTGGTTTTATCATTTGATCCACTCCTATAATTATGTAGTGATATTAAAGGAAAACATTTGTTACTACAGTATGAATCGAAGCATTTTGGAGATCAAAAGTATTTTTATCAAAAAATTTTTTAAACGATGCGTCGATTTAAAAATATTGATGTCAACACATTTTCACCAGCCCTAGTGGGAACAAGTTATTGACTCTCAAGTAACAAGCAAGTCTCAATTCATGTCCTGAGTCTCTCTCTCTCTCTCTCACACACACACGCACACACACAGAGGCAGAGTGCTGGCTCACACTGCTGACTGTTGAACAGGCCAAGATGCCATGCCAACGAAAGTCTCAAGTCCTAATCAAATCTGAATATCATTCCTTTCTTCTAATTTAAGGCCACAACAAAGTTATATAAAATGATTATATTCAGTTTAGGACTACAGACTTGACTTGAGACTTTGGTTTGTTGATTACAGACTTGACTTGAGACTTTGGTTTGTTGACTCAGATTAACACCAAGTCAAGTCCCATCTTGACATAAAACTTACACATTTTTACTCTGTATTTGACTTGGAACTTGAGGGATAAGACACTACTTGAAAGTCAATGACTTGTTCCCACCTCTACTGCAATGCATTCAACTGAGTCTGATGTCCTGTTGGAAACGTTCACTGCTCTGTAGACTGCATGACATCCTCGTACATCCCAGTGAAGCCTATTGAGGACTGTGAGAAGCACCCACCCACAGTGGAGGTGGAAGAGTTTGTCCAGGAGTCAGCCAGGTTCTCTCAGCCCTACAGAGTCTACAAGAACCACATCTACGTCTATCCAAGACACCTCAAGTATGACAGCCAGAAGAGCTTTGCCAAGGTACCCCAAAATCGCAACATCCCAAAGGCAACGTGAAAGAGTGCCTGCTTTAATGACGATCTTGTGTCCATAAAGATAACGCTCATGTTCTGTTGCTGATCTCATTCACAGGCGCGAAATATTGCCGTGTATGTCGAGTTCCGCACCTCTGATGAAGAGCATTCCAAACCCCTACAGGTTGTATTCCTACTTTTACACAAAATCTACTCAACCAAATTCTTGAAGCATAAGAATGAAGGCATCAACCCCTGCTGCTTACCCCTTGATATACTTCAGCATGTTGACCTTTCCGCTTGATGTCACAGTGTATATACGGAAAGCCAGGAGGTCCAGTCTTCACAACCGCTGCCTGTTGCACTGTCCTCCATCACTCGCAGAATCCAGACTTCTATGACGAGGTCAGTCTTACTTGAATGGAATGGAATTTAATCTGAAAGAGGTGTCAAGAGCAGGTCCCTGAGGTTCACGCTTGCGGTGATCAGGGATGTGGTGGTGTTTTCCTGACTGCTGATTACCAGGGGGCTTTGCTTGTCCTGCAGATGAAGATCGAGCTGCCCACCCAACTCCACAGCAAACACCACCTGCTCTTCTCCTTCTATCACGTAACGTGTGACATCAACGCCAAGACCAACACCAAGAAAAAAGAGGCCTTGGAAACCCCAGGTGAAAAACTAAAGTAATCTCACTTCAAATGGCAGTTCTTATACCTCTACACTGCAAATTGTGATTGTGACATAGAAAACCTCTCCTATGACCATCTCAAAACACTTAACATGGACTCGGCACGGACTTGCTCCTCTGGTATTCATAGTTTCCATTTCTCTTCCTAAAGGAGGGTCAGTGCTAGACACTTAGGACTTCTATTGTGCGTTTAGTGATGTGTGTTGAGCTCTTCCGTGTTTGGCTGTAGTGGGGTACGCGTGGCTGCCCATCCTGAAGGAAGGCCGCCCAACTTCCCAGGAGCACAACATCCCAGTGTCCTGCACCCTGCCTCAGGGGTACCTGAACACCAAAGATGCAGGATCAGGGAAAGTGAGTGGGGTTTGGTTGGGGAGGCAGTGGGTCCGGCCTTGCAGCTCCCATGGCTTTGTCCGCTTCATTAAACGCTATGCTGGTGGCTTCACACTCTGCATGGCGTCCTCCTCCTTCTGTTCACAGACAAATGGGCCTGAGATCAAGTGGGTAGATGGAGGGAAGCCCATATTCAAGGTCTGCACCCACGTGCTATCCACTGTCTACACTCAGGTGAGTGTAAGGTGGGCACTGCCCCCCCCCCCCGGACCCCTCCCCGGCTTTATCTCCTCAGCCCATCCTCATGCTCATTGTTTTTGCAGGACCCCCACCTGCACCGATTCTTCCAGGAGTGCCAAAATCGAGAGACGGACCTCTCTCAGCCCCCTACCTCGAGTTTTATCAGCTCTTTGAAGGTAAGAGGGGCTCAAATACAGGTTTGCCAGCTCTCATGCATCTGGAGTGACCCTCCGCTTTCAGACCCTTAGACTGTTTACAAGATGATAAAACTGCGGTCGTTTGACTTGTCTCAAATTGAAAATCCCAGCATGCACTGGGGCTGTGGGAATGGAACAGTATCTCCCCTGGAATTGTGCCACATGTTAGTTTGGATATTAAATTGGTCTTCTAATAAACTTCCCCCCCCCAAGGCACTGCCCCTTGACATTTAGTTATGTGTTCTTTTCAGTTATAATTTGTACGTGTTTCACAGAACAGCAGCTCAGAAATATGCATGAGTCATTGCATAACCTAAAAATCTCCCTTATTGGCCAATCACTTTGCTCCCAAGCTTTCATTGGGTGTGCTGCTGTCCAGGCCTTCTCATAATGCCCTCTTGTGCACTCTGTCCTGATCCTACAGGGCCTGCTAAGCATGGAGCACATCCACGTTATCATCCGCTTCCTGCCCGTACTCTTCAACCAGCTATTCAAGGTCCTGGTCCAGAATGACGACGACGATGTCACTTGCGCCACCAGCAGGTCGGCGGCCGGCACCATACAGCCGCGTCACTAAGTATCGTTTCTGTGGCAACTCTCGCGATGACAGAGGAATCCACTGATCCGTGACGAAACCCCCGAAACCAGAACTAGTGACGAACTTAAAACATATCCGGACTCCCCTGAAAACTGACTTTAATATAAAGACCTGCGGGAGTGACTGCAGTAGGGAGGCGAAAATCAAATGCAGCTCCACCAGCAGGCTAGCCTTTCTCTTCACCTCACCACTGTTATCACCCTCTGTCTCATCGTGACTCCCTTCTCAGATCGTTGCCCACATGAGTCGCCTGACCCCGAGTTGGGGGGGGGTTGCGGCTCACAGTTTGAGCCACTCACCGCTACGCCGTTGCATGCGACAGAATGTGTTGAGGTTAAAACCTCTAGACTGTGACTTCTCAAGAAAACTGCCATGAAGAGAATTGGCAGCCTGTTACTGTCGCCACCTCCGACTCCCATGCATCGCTGACCGTCGGCCGTGTCGGAGACCGGGGTCCACATGTCCTGATATGCTGATGCATGTCATAAGAAGCAGCTGAAAACATCTAATTAGCCGTCATTGTTCTTGCTGTGGTCTTTGCAGAGTTCTGATGCACATTGTCGCTAAGTGCCATGAAGATAACCTGAACCACTACCTGCACTCCTACATCAAGGTTGTATTTTTGCACTTGTCTCTACCTTTTGAATAGCTCTCCCATTTTTCGCAGTGCTCTGTACTACACTGCACAGCTCTAACTCTGACGCTGACTTGCGCTCATTAATAGTCATTCACTGGAAGCTTGGCCTACAGCTGCACTTGTACCTAAGTTGCCCCCTTGATGGCTTTATGCTTACCATATGCCATTAGCTTTGCTTATATGTTGCTTTGAAGAAGGGCATCTAATGAGTAAATGAATGTAGGTCTTTGAGGTATGGTGTTTACACCAATCTCTCACTGTAAAATGTTTTTTTTTTTTTTTTTTTTTTACTGTTTAGAATATTTCAAACACGGAATGCGTTGCTTTGTTAGCGAATGATGTTGTGACTTTGATGGTGTGCAAATAGCAATAAGCAAAGGAAGTCTGAAGCAGGTCAGTTTGACAAGGAAGTCGCACACCAAGCTCTCCGCTGCACGCCACACGGCCACACAGTTTCTGCTGAGCCGCCGCATGCAGGTCGACAGCATCATACAGTCGGCTTCGATTGCGCGCGTCGCATTTGACGGTTAATGCGGCAGGGTGCTTTGGGACAGCTACTCCGCGATGGAATGGAAGTCCTCGGGTTGGCAAAGAGCAGACACCTTCGGTTCACCTCAGACCTAGACAGGATTAGTGAAACTCTCAGCATGAAAACATGCAGTTAACTGAGAGAAAAAGGCTCCATGTAGCACTTGTGAAGGAGCGTGTCTGTGGAGAATGGCTGTGTGTCTTGGTAAGCGGGGCTTTGGCGGAAAGAAAAGGCGCAACCAGGACCATAACATAGATCCTGGGGCAGGCTGCCTGTAAGGAGAGAGGCCTTTGCGGGGAACGTGGGCGCTCTGCATAGAGGGGGTGCCCAGGGAGGGGCTGAGCATCGCAGAGAGCTGCTCTGACGGAGATGGGGTTGTCATGGAAACTGATTGGCAGGGCATTTTGGCCTGTTCAGCAGTCAGCGTTGTGAGCCAGCACTGTGTGTGTGTGTGAGTGTGTTTTTTTTTTTACTAACTCAGCTCTCACCTTGCGAATGTGTATGTGTGGTGCTGACTGCAAATATATGCCTGTGAGTTTACAAGCTTGGCATTCCCCCTGTGAGTGTGTGTGTG
This sequence comes from Mormyrus lacerda, assembly GCA_015163995.2. Taxonomy (NCBI): domain Eukaryota; kingdom Metazoa; phylum Chordata; class Actinopteri; order Osteoglossiformes; family Mormyridae; genus Mormyrus; species Mormyrus lacerda. Next base: position 477,962 of record JAABNX020000144.1, read on the forward strand.
TGCGTGCACCTTCTTGTAATTATTACATCGTGGGGACTAAATTTCCCCACAATGTGATTAAAAACCTGTAACTTTTAAGCCTCAGTTTTATAAAGAATCTGTGGTTGCAGTCAGAACACTAAAAATACTGAAAGTCTTGTATTTTGTTTGGTTACTTATGGTTAGGATTAGGGCTGGGTAGGGATTAAGGTTGTCATTGCTGGGAATAGAGTTTATGCCGATAGAAATTAATAGAGTCCTCATAAAGATATTAAGATGTGTGTATGTGTGTGGGGGGGGGGGCTCATGCCTGGGAACGGGGCCTACCAGTATGTCTGGGTGACTGTGGTTTCTGTTACTATCGAATGAGTTCAAAACATCAGTAATCCTGTAAAGGAGGCACGGGGGGCATGAGGGGGGTGTTGTCCTCACACAGATGTCTGCTGAGTGTCAGCATATCATTCATCATCATTCATGGGCTCTCGCCCGTGTTCTGTAAACACTTTGTCCCGTTAAATCAGCCCGTCTGCCAGTAAGGCAATTTCCGCAAATATAATGTGATTAAAGTTTGTTTCAGAGAGACGAGCAGGGCAGTCAACCTGTTTGAGGCCTCGATATTATGAAAAACAAAAACAGGTTACAACCACCACATCCTGTTGGTCTGAGAGGCACGACTGCATGATTTCCGTGTTCACTGAGTGATGTCAGGGCATGCAGTCGGTTGTTTTTTCTGAATTTTAGACAGACACGTGATTAACAAAGTGTCCAAATATACCAGAAATTGCACGAGCAGCCCAAGGCAGCCGAGACCAGTCGATACTCTGAAATCTGGTATAAACTTGTGGCTTATCTGACATGCCGTGCTTTGCAGTTTGTGTTCCGGACCGAGTCTCATGATTCCCGGACGGTGCACGAGGAATTGGCCAGGGTCATGAACTCTGACCTGAAGAGTAACGAGCAAGCAGTCGTCAAGAACGTCTTGAAGGTATACCCGACGGGCAGGGCTTCTGTCATGCCCCCCCCCTCGCCCCATGGCATTGTGGGTCAGGTGATGGGCCTGTTGTAAGATTCTCTACACCATGTTGTTTGCCGTATCTCTCCAGTATTCCTGGTTCTTCTTCAACCTCATTGTGAAATCCATGGCCCAGCACCTGGTGGATGTGGAGAAGGTGAAGGTAAAGCGATAAAACGACAGACAACCTGAAAAAAGCTGGTTTTCAGGAATTTCGGATAATATGTTAATTGATCTAATTATCGTTGTAATATTGAACACCCATGTACACATACAACACTTGGTAAGCTATGCATTAAGCTAGGCTAAGTTAAGCCATGCATTAAGCTAAGCTAAGCTAAATTAAGCCAGGCCAGCTTCACGACCCTGACATGGTTGCCCTCTTGCATATCAGCTACCCCGGCCACAGCGGTTCCCCGCCTCGTATCTCAGTAAGCTGGAGAACCTCATCATGACTGTGTCGGACCACATCTTCTGGAAGAACAGAGACCTGCCCGAGGAGACTCGCAGCGCCAATTTGGCCACAGCTAACTTCGTCAAGGTGAGCCAGAGGAGACAGCCACTCTGGCTGCCAGCTTCTCCTCTACAGATGGGGATAGTGTTTATTCATTAGTGAAGCAGAAACCGGGATCATTGATATGATCAGCATGATCAAGCAAGAAGGACTGTAGGGCTGGGAGATTAGTGACCAGCTTCAGCAACATGCGCGTGCAAAAGGACTAGAAGGACTGGCTTAAGCTCATGATAAGTGTGATTGAAATCTGAACCTAGTCGTCTTCTCTTAAAGCGCTGCTTCACTTTCATGGATCGAGGATTCACCTTCAAGCTCATCAGCAACTACATCAACATGATCACAGCCAACGAGAACAAGGTGAGCACACCTCTGGAGTCCATGTTCACTTGACCTCATAGACCTTAGTCGTGTGCTCCTGGCTCCTATCCCTGACTACGGGGACCATTTCCACTGCTCTGTTTACCCACAATGCCTCTGTTATTGTTTCAGGGCCTGGTGGAGTTGAAGTTTGAATTCTTGCGGGAGGTGTGTAACTACGAGCATTACATCCCCCTCAGCCTGCCCATCCCCTCGGCCCGCATCACAGGTGAGGGGTAGGAGGCTGCGTGGCTTTTTATTTGGCCATTTTTAATCGTTATTGTTCTGGTTGTCCGGCATTCAGCCCATGTTGCGTTACTCTCTACTGGCTTGCGAAGCTTAATGTTTTTATGAAAACATGTCTGAAGCTAAGGGTACAGGAGACTTCCTGAGAATTAATGGCCGGTGTCGTGCTCTCAAGCTTGTGTTCCATGTTGCCCATGTTGCTGTTTTAAGGTTCTCCTCTCTTCATCCTCTCTTCCTCAGACCTTGGCTCCCCCTCAGAATCTCAAAGCACTCAGGGTAATTCTTTATTTTCTGCATTATCCTTGGCCATGCTTATTACAGGCTGCTGCCGTCCTTCATAACAAATTACTGGACCACCTAGCGACTTAATGAGTTTGTGTGCCCCACCCCCACCCCCCCCCAACTCTCTGCTGCCCTCCAGTGGATGTTCCCGAGTACAGCCTGACGGAGGAGTTCTGCAGGAAGCACTTCCTGACGGGGATGCTGCTTCGTGAACTGGGCCTGGCGCTACAGGGCGAGCAGGACCTGCGCCACCTTGCCCTTGCCAGCCTGAAGAATCTGATGGCCAAGCATTCTGTGGACAGCCGTTACAGCAGCCGGGTATTCACACTCAGCTCTGATATTCACCTCATAGCGAAAGGCCTCAAGGCATGAAGTATTAAATATCAGATATTCCAATAACCAAGTGAACCATTCAACATATCAACACTTTCTCAGGTTTTAGACTCTTCAAAACAGCCCCTTTTTGCTTCGATCACAGCATCGCAGACTCTTGGCATCCTTTCAGTCAGCTTCCAGATGTAGCCACCTGGAATGCTTCTCCAGTCCTGAAGGAGTTTCCACAAGTTCTGGGCACAAGTTGACTGCCGTGCTCTTAATGTTCAATCCAGCTCATCCCAAAGCAGCTCTATAGGGCTTAGGGTGGGGGGGGGTTGCGGGGGCCAGGTCATCTGTCACAGCAGCATGTATATAACCCCGAGGTGAGCTTAGGGTCCTTACCTCATTGAAAAACAAATGATATTTAGTACCTGTGTCCTGACTTGACTGCTTCTGTAGAGGGTTTTTTGCTGTTGGAGTTCCCCTCATGGCCCCATATCCCCCGCCTCCTTATCTTTCATCACTTCCCATGGCCAAGTTATGAAAGAGCCGGAAACTCTTAAACACCGCTGCCCTGACCTGACACACTCCTTCCGAGTGGGACAGCAGGCCTGTGCAGCCGCTCTGCTGCCAGATCGCACTGCGATTACGGGCCTGGCCCACTGAGACTCCTGCATGATTTTAGCGCGAAGCGACCCCATCTGGCCCCCCATCGCAAGCTGCCCCCCGTCCCCCTCTCCGTCTCACACGCATTTCATCCTCTCGCCTCAAAGCTCCTCACTCTTCCAGCCTGGCTTTCATTCGCTGGCATCCTTTTTGGCACTGATAAGGGGAAAACGTTTCGGTTAAACATTTGCGTAACGTTTATCACAGCTACCACCGATCAGCTGCCATGTTCCAGGGGGTCATGTGAGAAATGGCACGCTCCGGCACCCCGTGGAGCTGCATGGCGAGGTTCTTATTCTTTCTCATCTCCCTTTGCTCCTCCAGGACAGGCAGGCAAGGATCGCATCGCTCTACCTGCCCGTTTACGGCCTCATCCTGGACAACATGCCGCGCTTCTTCCTGCGGGAGCTGTTTCCCGTCAGCTTCGCACCCAGCGACCAGGTAGGCGCCCGGCCCTTCCCACACTTAAGCTGAAGGCCGAAGGAGAGTCGCACCTGAGATGTGAGCGTGGATTCCTGAACCACCCCCAGGGTTCCCGGGACGACCTGAGTGTGGCCGGGGGTCTGCAGGGCCCCATGACGCATGCCCTGAAACACGGCAGCTCCATAGATGCCTCCTTCTCCAAAGAGGTCCTGAACTCCATCACAGGTAGAGACACCGTCATGGTCGCCAGTATGTTCAGTTGTCAGCATGAGGAGTAGTCGGGTAATGCATTAGTCTCATTGCACATCATCCCCACCTGACCTCTGACCCCAATCCCCGGCCCTCCCCCAGCCTTTTCTTCACTAGCCGTATCTGTTGGCAACCATGCCGGATCCCGAGGCTCCCTCATCAGCATCGAGTCCAACCCCAGCAATAGCGACAAGAACAGCGAGAAGACAGAGGGTTTAGAGAAGGTGAGCATGTCTGCCATCTCCCACCACCCCCCCCCCCCCCTCGTGAATGCTCAGATTTCAAAGACCAGTCACGTTAAAGTTGCCACGGATGAAACCAAGATGCGACTCACGGGGGTGTCCCGTTCCAGGTGGCGCGTCCACAGTCCCTCATCGGGTACATGTCGCGCTTCGACAAGCTGGACCAGGCCGAAACTCGCAGCCTGCTCATGTGCTTCCTGCACATCATGAAGACCGTGTCTGAGGGTGAGCACCCCCCCCCCACCGTGTCCACGCGGCATGTGCTGCAACCCCCACCTCCACCTCAGGAAGTGATCTCAGTAAAAAATAATAATAATAATAATAATAATAATAATAAAAAAAACATGGAGGACTTGCCATCACACCTGTTCTTCTCATACTTGACAGATGTCCTGGTCTCCTACTGGCACCGGGCAGTACATCAGGAAATCTCTGACTTCTTCAACTTATTAGAGTGAGTATGCTGTGGTAGAGCGTCTGGGAGTGTCACCCCATCCTGCCAATACACCTGTAACACGAATAAGGGGAAAGTCAATCGCCTTTAATGTCTGAATAACCGCAGACCAAACTTGCCGATACACAGAACTGCGACTGGTAATGTTTAGCTTTCTTTTATTTTCACTTTTGTTTCTGTTTGCCTCTGTTCTTAAGTGTCCTCAAGTGTTCGTGTAAAATCCTATTTGTATTATTGTCTGTATCTGGGTTGAGAAACGTTCACAGAATAAGAGCAGCTGTTGACGAGCGTCCAAACAGCTGACGGACTGCGTCGACGGCACCCCTGACCCGGTGTCCCGTTCTGTCCCCATGCAGGCTCTGCCTTCAGCACTTCAGGTTTCTGGGAAAGAGGCACATCGCTAGGTGAGGGGGGGGTGGGGCTCCAGGTCCGCGATTGACAGCGAGAGGCTGGGGGGCTGTGTTGTGTCCTCCAGACATGGTCACATGAAACAGACATGTACAGAAACAATGTCCGGGGGGGTGTGGATCATAAAATCATGCTGCATAATGCTGTTAGAAGGCACAAATAGCACCGAGCTCCCCCCCACCGCCTTGCTCACTCTCTGTCTTTGAGTGAGGGTACAGCCCCTGCCAAGGTGAAATATTTCACTCCCCCCAGCTGGAGAGGGGACTGAGCATGGACTGGTTCTTATCGGTGGCCAGAGTCTCTGAGACCTTGACAGGGCTGTTGGTGCTGCCCAGAGATTCCCTCCATCCTTGTCAAGCTGGCTTTAGTGATCAGAGCCTTCTCAGAATCAGAACCCTAGACAGCTCAAGCTGCCGCCAGTCTGGGCCAGAGCTGGGTTGTGGGCTGTAAAGAACCCGCCATGTTCTGTTAGAGCAGAGGTCACTAACAGGAGGACCGCGGTCCGGGTCCCGACCCAGAAGCTGCCCCAAATGGACCCGGACCAAGAGCCAAAACAGAAAGTTATGATTTAAAACCTGACCGGACTACTTTATCTGGAGCAGTATTTGTAGACTTGTCAGTAGTGGTTTAACACTAGAAACGCCGCTTCCCACGCCAATGAATGTCAAACGCCTTTAACCGCGAAGCGTAGTTCAGCGTATGCAGCCCTTTGTCCGCGCTAATGTGCCATTAGTGTTAATAGCGGCAGAGTAGCGACCAAAAAGCCGTAATGTTCCTAAGAGAGTGGCTGATCATACAGCAGAAAAGTTTTATATAACATGTTGGATAAATAGACATAGTTTAATGGTGATTACATGTTCGTGGAAGTTTCCGCGTTTTAACAACTGTATAAAGTAATATTATTACTTTAATCATATTTAAAGTATATTTACTTTTATAAATCAACTCAGGT
>JAABNX020000144.1:491718-527566 GCA_015163995.2 Mormyrus lacerda
GGGAGGGGGCAGCAACCTGCATGTCAAAGGAGAAGTTTGAAGACATGTTAAAATGGATTCAGTAACTTATATTTAACAGAGAATTCTCTCTATGGCTATCTCCCCCCCCAACCCCCTTCCCCCAATACACCCAGGACACGCTGGTGGAACAGCTGGTGATGTGTGTGGATTACCTGTGGAAGTCTGAGAGGCACGAACTCATCGCTGCCGTCCACAAACCCATGATTGCCGTCTTCGAGAAGAGGAGGGACTTCAAGGTACCGTCGATCTCTGGAGAACAATAAACCCAAGTAAAACACATAAAATACCCATATAACTCTCCCGGAGTTTTAAACGCATGATTCTTGGGTACCTCTTAATTGATCCGTAATGGTCGCGCTTTCTTAAGGCACAGTCCTTACCGGACAGCTATTTACTGACAGCCCCGCACATACGCGGGGGTGCGAGTGCTGACCTCCTCTCCCGTTCGCCTGCCCCGCAGCGGCTCTCAGAGCTGTATTACGACATCCACCGCTCCTACCAGAAAGTCACAGAGGTGGTGAACTCGGAGAAGCGCCTCTTCGGGCGGTACTACCGCGTGGCTTTCTACGGCCAGGTGAGCGCTTAAACCCTGATCACGACCTGAAATCACAACAAAAATCTGTTAATATAGGCTACACTTTGCTGGGATAGAGGTGCATCCTTTGCATTTGCTGTTTGTGGAAATTAAGCAGGGATTTCTCCGTAATGAAAGCGTTCGGAGCTTCATTAGTCATGCGCTGTAATAAATTGAAGTTGCAAACTCGATTGTGTGGAAGATAACGTGATAATGCATAACGCTGAGAAATCACAGGGAAACAGTGATGTGTCATTAGGACAAAGCAGGAAACCTGACGCATGTTCGCCTTGCGGAAAAATCTGGTTATGTGTGTTTTCTTTAACCGAAGTGCTTAACATTTGACAGGGAAATGTTGCCGTTATACGGAGTATAAGGTTTGTGCGTGTGTGTTTGTCCTCTGTGGGTGGATGGTAAACTACATATTCCTCCTTCTAATTTGTGAATCTTATCTCTATCAAGGCTGGGGAACTTGATTTGTTTTCATGATGAGGGGAAAATATTAAATATGTGCATTCGGGATTTTCCTTTATTTCCTGAATCACAAAGGAAAGATTTCTGGTAACGTAAATACTTGGCTTTCCCAATCATTCCGAGACGATTCCGTTTTGTGGCTTCTTCTGGGCCAATTGAGATCTAGTGTAGATGTTCGGATGGAGGTCTCTCTTAAAGCTTCATTTCCACCGTCCATCCACGGTGGAAACACTCACTCCACCGTTTCGTCGTCTTAGAAATAAACTACTTTCCTTCGGTTGCTACCCGAACTAGAAACTGACAGTGGTGACACGTTAACATTCCGTAAATTATGCTGTCTTATCTCCTCTTGAACCAGCTGCCTTTCCTCAGGGAAGTGTCTTTCAGTGCATCAAAGTGAAGCAATTGTCTTTATTGGGGAAAATCCGTTTCCCAGCTAGAAAAGCAGTGTATTCGTGTCAAAAATGTGTTGAGTGCACGTAGCCATTCAGGATACCATTAATGTAAGTATATTGACAGTAATTCTGTAATATAACTATCTCCTTAACTTGATCATTTGTAATCTGTAAATGTTTAGTTTGCTTCTAGACAAAGAAAACAGTGAGCTATCATGAGCTGGGTCAGTGCTTCTGTATCAGGGTCCTTCCTATGACCCGCTTCGTTAATTCGGTTATCTGTCATCTTCTCTTTCTTTTGTCCGTCTATATCAAGGCTGCGGTAAGTTTTTTTTCCTTTCTGTATCTTTCATTTTTGCCTTTCTGCACTCTCGCTGCTCTTTCTGCTATCGTACCTCCCCTAACTTACGATGTGAGTTAGTGTTTTCCTCCGCCAGTCTGTGTGTGTGCGTGTATACATATATATGCGGCATTAGTGTATAATATGTATACTGCCAAACACCCTCATACTGCTTTGCCCCCGAAAGAGCCCTGTGTTTAATCCATAGCTTTCTAAAGACTCGATTAAATATTTTTACTCTATCAACACAAATCGGTGTCCTAATTAGACTGACGGTTATTACCGACATTCCAAGCGTCTGCTTCTTTATTAACTTACTTCTCTACTGAACCCTTAACTATTTTTCGGCAGAGTGCATTTCTAACACGCTGAATCGCGGTTTCTTAGGTAACGCTTTCACAGCAAAAAAAAAAGCACATATGATGTTCCGTATATTTGCATTAATATGTGCGTTAAAGTGCAGGCTCTGAATGTCAAGTTGAAATAGACAACGGGAGCCCATATGACCCCCCTAGAGACACGCTAACCCCCTGATTGGAAACAGGCGTGTTTTAGCGACATGGGCGTTGATGATGGCTGCATTTGGGCTGGAAAACCTCCTCAGCGTTGTGGGGGGAAAAACGGTGGTCTGGCTGCTCTTCCCGGATCGATGGCCAGCCTTAAACTGGATCTCGCGGAGCCCGACCTCTGTTATTGCACCAGTCTCCTGTTTCTTGCTTAGTATTTGTCCCACATTAAGCAGCATAAAGGCATACAGTGTGTGTTTTGTTTTTAGAGAGACCTCGGGCAGTTAATTTCCATTACTTGCACTCAGTTATGCATAGGGGTGCCATGGCCTCATAAACGTGGACTGCGTTTATCCTGGAGTCTGTGCTTTGGCTGTGTATAAATCTTTCGCGCTGTTGATGAGCAGTGATTGCTGACTAAATGAATTTTATCGTTCTGACAAAGAGCTGCTGTGAGCAGTGTTTGGCTGCTGGGTGTATAACAATACAATAATAATAGAATACGCATAAGGATTATACGTTGTATAAAGAACATTAATAAATGCTTCTGTCAAAACTGTTCCGGTACACTTCATTGTGCTGTAAACTTATATATTTGCGGTTAAGCGGACCTTGCGATTTGTTGTCTTTGTGCGAAGTACATCCCGATTTTTTTTAAAGTTCACCGTTGTCAAACCTTTAATAGACCATTAACAAGCAACTTCTTTAGATGTCGCTAGGCGGCAGTATTTTTACATTTGCGTATTTCACTGCGTTCTTTAAATGCAGGACAACATATATCCACGTATATTTTCCTCACATTGTATTTCTTTGGAATGACTGTGCTGTTGTCACACGTGTCAGAGGGGTGCCTTTTCATAGACACAGGACTTACACCGTGCCCTGCAGGTGCATGAAGTAACAGACAATACCCGCTCTCCTGCAGGGCTTCTTTGAGGAAGAGGATAGACAAGAGTTTATTTACAAGGAGCCCAAGCTGACGGCACTGTCAGAGATCTCGCAGAGACTGCTGAAGCTTTACTCTGACAAGTTTGGGGCCGACAACGTGAAGATGATACAGGACTCCAATAAGGTAAGCATGCGAGTGCCCTGGTGAACGGCTGCCATGCTTATTCTCTGTCTTCTTTCGAAATAAATGTGACCTGTCCATTTGTGAGGAATATGAAGCAGAAGTATCAATCACATTTTGCATGCCCCAGGTGAACCCCAAAGATCTGGACGCGAAGTATGCATACATCCAGGTGACCTACGTCACACCGTACTTCGATGAGAAGGAGCTGCAGGAGAAGAAGACTGACTTTGAGCGGCACCACAACATTAAGCGTTTTGTGTTCGAGACACCCTTCACGTTGTCGGGGAAGAAGCACGGCGAAGTGGAGGAGCAGTGCAAGAGGCGGACCATACTGACCAGTGAGTCGCGCCACAATACCCTCCGCTAATGCTAAGCTATGCTAGCTGCTTTCTCTAGTGCAGGACCATACTGACCAGTGAGTCGCGCCACGCTACCCTCCGCTAATGCTAAGCTATGCTAGCTGCTTTCTCTAGCGAAGGACCATACTGACCAGTGAGTCGCGCCACGCTACCCTCCACTAATGCTATGCTATGCTAGCTGCTTTCTCTAGTGCAGGACCATACTGACCAGTGAGTTGCGCCACACTACCCTCCGCTAATGCTAAGCTATGCTAGCTGCTTTCTCTAGTGAAGGACCATACTGACCAGTGACGCGTGCCATGCTACCCTCTGCTAATGCTAACCCCTGGCAGGTTGTAAATTTAGCTCCATTTCTCTCCTTTTTGTCTTTTACACCCCCCCCCCCCAGCCAGGGCTGCCTTCCCCTACCTGAAGAAGCGCATCCAGGTGGTGGAACAGCAAAGCACAGAGCTGAACCCCATCGAGGTGGCCATTGACGAGATGTCCCGCAAAGTGTCTGAGCTCAACCAGTTGTGCGCCATGGACGAGGTGGACATGATCCGGTTGCAGCTGAAGCTCCAGGGCAGTGTCAGCGTCAAGGCGAGTGCGAGATGCTGCTACCTCCAAAAGGGGAGACGACCCTCTGTCTGACCTGGCCGTTTTAACAGCATCTCTTTATATCACGAAAATGTCCGATTTCCTGCGCACAACCCCAACACTTCAACTCACAACTACCAGTGTGACTTTAACATAATAGTGTTTTTAATATGTTTAACACATTTATAACACTGGCTGTTTTATTTAGTAAAAATGAAAAATAATTCTAGCTGTTTAAAAAAGGTTTTTGGTTCCCGCTTAAATGTCAGAATCAGGAAGAGTTCTGTCTTGCCCTCATTCTGAGTCTACCGGCTTTGTGCTTTGCAAGCCTGCATAATTTTGTCGGTCTCTTGTCCAACATTATATATTTTGTCGCTGGCACACACCAGGTTAATGCTGGACCTATGGCATACGCGCGCGCTTTTCTGGAAGAGAAGAATGCCAAAAAATACCCTGACAACCAGGTCAAACTTCTCAAGGTGATTTTCAGGTACTTAATTTTTGGTTATATATATATTTTGTATAATAATTATTATTTTTTTACTAAGATTATGTTTATTTAAGGTATGAGAGCACATGTAACCAACACGTAACATCTGGCATGGATGTAAGTACACTCACAGCGGACAAATCGCTGCTCTCTGCCTCCCCCTGCAGGCAGTTTGCAGAAGCGTGCGGACAGGCTTTGGACGTGAATGAGAAGCTGATTAAGGAGGACCAGCTGGAGTACCAGGAGGAGATGAAGGCCCATTACAGGGACATGCTGAGCGAGCTGTCGGACGTCATGAACGAGCAGGTCTCTACGCCCAGCCGCCTGGTTTTGTACACGTGCTTTTTAAAGAACCAAATAGGTTGGATTAAAGAGGGACTTCTGTGTTAATCTCCTTCCTAATACAGCACATACTGACAGTGAAACTTGCAGTTACTGTGTCTGTATCCCTTTAAGTGATTTTTTTCCCTCCTACACATTTCCCAAATGCTCGCTCCTGCATACCCATGACAATGAGCATAACCCGCCTCTCTCCCTCTCATCCGTTTGTTTTTTTTTTCTGTTTCCTCTATTCTCTATGGCTTGGCACCTTTTAAAATTCCCCATTTGAGTTCTGTAAGTGACCGTACCCTCTCTCCCCCTGGACTGTTATTTCTTTAACACCCCCATCTCGCATAGCCCTCTCCCCCAGTTGTTAGTCATGCCCGGGGGGGGGCTGTCTCTTGACTGACCCAGGTAGCACTGACACTCTTGCCTCCCCCCGCTTCCCCTCTCCCCACCCTTGTCTCTCCTCTCAGCTGCACAGTGGCATCCTGCCCCTCCGCCTTTGCCTCCCTCTCTCTAACATCTCCCTTCCTCTGGCTCCCAGAATCGGTACGTCACCCCCCCCCCCCCCATCACTCTTCTCCAATCTTAATAGCAATGCCCCCTGCAGGAAGGGAGCGGTTCTGCGGTCCACCAGCTGATATGTGGGGTGTTTCCTCCATTCTCATTCTGTTTTTCTCCATTTTCTTGTCTTACACCATTCCTGGGAAACATTCAGTGTGCTTCTCTAAAGCTTGTATAAAATCCAAAAGGACAGAGTTATGATTAGCTTGAGAAAAGCTGACTGCGTTACCGGATGGAGATGTAATGTCAGGAATATTTGGCTGCTGTTCACAGATGACGACAGGCTGAGATGGAGGGTTATGTATTTCTCATGCAACTGCTGAAAGTGTTTTAAAATGTCACATGGGCTGAAGGTTTTGGGGCACCATGCGAAGGGATCCCTGACGTTGTCATTAACGCTCATGTCTCTTGCCGTCTGGAGTAGATTGTGTACCCAAAGCAGCAAGGAGCGGACCGGCTTCACACCTTCTGATCGGCTTGTGAGACTGGGACGACCCAGGAGGAGTTCAATGCTGGCAGAAGGCAGAGACCCCAGACTCCACACCTAGTATTACTGACCGGATCTGACACAGGGACGCAAAAGCTGTGACATTTTACGAACTGGAAATAAGGAATGGAGTGGGACTACTGCGACTTCCTTAATCTTATTTTGTAAGCGCATTCTTCTCGTCAAAGGCTATGAGCTAAAGTGAGGCTGCTTATCTCTCTCTCTCTCTCTTTCCACACCTCGCAAAATGACCGCCGCACCATCCTGGGCAGCCAGTAGCTTAAAGCAGGGGGGCGGGGACTTGAAAATGCCACGTGTGGGGAGTATGGCTTCTGCCGAGCATGTCACACTGTAAACGCCACGCCCCCCCTCCCCCAAGTGGTCCCAGGATCTGATGTCTTTGTGAATGTAGGTGCGATCACGCTTTTTTACCCGACCCGAGCTAACGTCCTGGAATTTCCCGCTGGCAGATTTTCTGAATGCGAAAAGTTAATGTTTTATAACATTTTTATTATCGTTAATGTTGTTCTTATGTACTGTTTTAAATTGTAAATAAGAATTAATATTTAAAAGGTTTCTTTTTATACAAAAAATGAACTTTTGTTTGGATAAATTAAAAAAAAAAAAAAGATTGAAGAAACTAAAGTTTTATGTATAACATTTAAATAAATTTTGTTAATATCTGTAACCTACTCTGAAGATGCAGTGTTGGGCCTGTAAGTCGTTGAGTCTGTTGTGCTGGTATGTCACAGATGGGTGGCGCTGCTGTACAGTGTGATGATGAAGACATGCACACACACATACACTTGAGGCCAAAGCCCAGAGTCTCACCATTTATCTGACGCCCTGGAGCATTTTGGGCCCACTGGAGATCTGTGTTCCTTCCGAGCACAGGGGCCAAATCCGACAGGCAGACTCCACTTACAGGGTTCTGTCCACAATCCAAAGGGGTCTGTGTGACCTGTCTGTCTGCTGTGTGTGTGTGTGTGACCTGCCTGCCTGACTGGCTGTCTGTCTGTTTATGTGACTTTTCTGGTGTCTCAGTGTGGGTGTGTGACGCCTGTGTGTGAGAGAGAGACCACCCCCGTTTGTGATGCGTATGCGTGACCTCCGTCTGCATCCTGTGCGTGCGTGTGCCCGGTGATGCCTCCTCCGCCTCGCTTGCCAACGTGGGCCCCAGGCTCAGTGTGTAGAATGACATCGAGCCCCGAACACACACAGACAGACACACGCTAAAGTAACCATGTGACCCCAAACCAAACACACATTTACATTGGCATATTAACGGGCCGTTTCTCCAGCTGCAGGCGGTGCCTCGCCGTAATTACAGATAATTGCCGGCTCCTTGGCCCCCGCTGTGCCCCGGATCTCTGTGAAGTGGAAACGTGAGCTGAGAGCCGGTCTTTACAGGGCCTGTCAGAGCCTGGGTGAAGCCTGACAACAAAAGGATGCTTTTAAACACCCCCCCCCCGTGTGTCCTGCTGGCAGTGGAACAACCCCCCCCTCCCCATGTTTTTATTATCTTTGAAGAATACTGTCTGGAAACCTCTACGGGGGTGCGTGTGTGTGTGTGTGTGTGTGTGTGTGTGTGTGTGTGTGTGTGTGCGTGCTTGTGTGTTTGTGCTGGTGAAGTAACAGCTCGTATTACATGGAATGAAGACATTGATTCAATTTCCCAAGCTTGATTTATAAATTTATACAGTGCAGGCTACAGGCTGGTCTGATTAGCAGTTCCAGTCATTAATCAAGAAGAATAACTACATATATTTTTATACATGGGGCCCCTCCCTAACACTGCTTGCCTTATGCAGGTTTCTTTTTAAATGCGACTGACAACTGATAATCTTTTCATCAGTAAACAGGATGTGGGGGTCGGGGGGGGGGACATTATATGGGATGTGTGACGTTTCCTTGATTCAAGTGTTGGATATTTTTGACATTTGGCGAAAGTTTCTTACAGTGAAATCTCTCAGCTGCCCACAGCTTTGGGCTGGATTATGGAGAGAGATTGTGGCTTCAGAGCTTGTTCGACCAAAATGAACAGAGATGCTAAAATGTTTTTTGGTTCTAAGCACTTAATATCCGGAGAGTTCTCCTGGTATTTCTGGTAATTTAGAGGCATCGCGGTGAGTCAGTGAGTGTCGCAGGTTCAGATCCCACCTGCAGGGTGTGGGTTTTGTGTCTGGATCCAGCCCTGTCAGCCTTCCGCAGTGTCGTGAATTGTTTGAAACACACCTTCGCGATGTCTGCGGGACACTTGACCAGATCTAGCATCCCGATGTGGTGTTTAGGCAGAGACGGCCGGGCAGCGGGTCACTGCATGATCATGGGCACCATTAGACCCCTTTTACCGCAGCATGTGCCCCAGAAAAATCTCATGTTCAGCATTCAACAACAAAATAATTTATTTGCCAGTGCGTTCACTTAGACTGATCATACTGGGAAAAGAATGGATGCTATATCTACTCCAAAGTGTATCAATGTGGCTTTAACCACAAATAAAAGCAATCTGCGTGTCAGTGCACGTCAGCATGCATGTGCTGCAGGTAAGCTGTAACACGCATGCCTGGGGGTGATGGAGGGTGTGGGGCCTGAGTCCCAGCAGAGCTTTATGTCAAGCGACACCCCAGCATGCACCTCTCCGCTGGTCCCGTGTGACAGACAAGACGCCTCTTTTTCATGAATTCATGCTGATCCACACGCCAGGACTCGGCACACGAAGACAGGTAACGGGTTTGCTGTCCGTGAACATGGAGGTACCGTCCGCAGAGGGCGAGGCGACACCAGTAATGATGACACCCCCGATATTTTCAGGTTTACAGGTTACACAAATGGTGGGGAGGGGGATCCCGGACAAGGCCAAGGTGTGATTTTTGGTTAAGGGGAGGGGCACGTTTTTGGTTTTCTGCCCTCACTGAAGTGCAGAAAACCTGGTATCTGTGGGCCCCTCCTTTGAAGAGGTCAGGTCTCCCTCTCTCCCTTTTTAGTGGATATGTGAGGGTGGGTGGGTGACAGCCATTGACTTGCACTGCTTGTGCTGGATAATAGGCCTAGTATAAAACTTTTACATGTGTACAAGGTGTATTTGCTATATACTTTATTTTAGCATTTTTCATTCATTGTATTTTTTATAGAGATTTCTTCCCTCCTTTCTGAATTCATTTTATCAGAACCAAGAGCAGCAAAAGCATGCAGATGTAGGTCTGTGAAAGCCCCTCAGCTGCTCGCTTGCCGTGACTTTCCTGCAGCCATTAGTGAAGTGACCGTGCAGCGGTTTTTAGCTGCCTGTGCTGTCCGGTGAGCAGGAACTTTCCAGGCTACCTTTCTGCACCAGAGAATCTAAAGAGGTCAGATAGCCTAGAGATAGACTCACGATAACATTTAAACCTGAGCAGGTCGGGTCTTGTGTGCGGGCGCATAAAGCTTTTAAAGTTCTCCTGATCTGAGAAAAATCGCCTGAAAAATAAATACGTCTTTGTGTAAAAGATTCAGGGGTCTCTCCTGATATATTTGGCATGTCAAACACAGATGGATTTCATGTGTAATGTTAATATAGACCTACAGATGTCTTGCTCTAGTCTAAACGAATCCCTTCCCGCTTGCTTCATTCCGCTGGTCATGGCAATCAATTTTTTTATTTTGTTTTTGGAATTTTTGGGAAATGTGTAATTATTTAGAAGAATCAAAACATTTACCGGTATAAATATTGATATGGTTCTGTGACGCAAGCGTCTTCACCTGCAAGAACTTCATATCCTGTAAATAGTCATTTATGGCAAAGCACTGATTACTCCAGCATATCTGCGTTTCCGACGCTGGATTCAGAAATTTTAGTGACGTGATATGCTGTGATTTTTGTTAATGCGGATCAATGGAAATATTTCGATCTTCTCTGCTAAGAATCTAGTTTTATTTCGCTTTGTGTGCATGTACCATCATAATTGTGAAATGACAAACGCAAGAGAACTTTATTTTTAAATGGTAGCTAGAAAAGGGAAGATTATATAGACCCAGTGGCCAAGCAGTTGGACTGTTTTAATAAAAAAATAAATACTTAAAACCATGCATTAAACAAAAAACAGGGCAAACAGGTTAGTTTTTTCATGAAAAAGAAACTACTCTTGTAGTTTCTGTGGCGCTTTATAGCATTGAATTGATTAACCTGTAAATAGCAGACTTTTTCGCTGCTCTGGGTAAAACTAAGTAAAGCATTTTATTATAAAGTAGATGTGACACGCCTGATGGTTTGCTTTTAGGAAATGTAACCTTATAGTTTGACTTTGTTGGCATAGCATTGTGGGCGCTCGGTAGTTTGTGATAATGTGTTTCTAACACAATGAACAACCTTGGCAACACTCCATTTTGTGTCTTGCTTAACTGTCGCTTTACGTTGACCGAGGCATAAATTTTTAACACGCCGCGGGTGGGACAGAGATACACATCAACCGAGCAGAGAAGTGAACATGAAACTCACCTTGGCTCCCTAGTCCGAGATACTCGGAGCGTCAATGAAAACTTAAATCTCATTTTGCCGCCAACGTTAAAATAAACGCAAAGCTACACATCTGTCTCCTTTTTAAGTACATTTAATTTAGGTGATGTGACGCGTGTCGTGCACGTCACCGTGATAAAACTGTGATAAAAAGAAATTCTGCAATACGACACTTCTGGGGATTAATAAAACATCAGTGGTGGCTTCTTGGCCGATCACCTGATCCAGTTTCAGCTGTATAAGTGGTGAAAGGCACATAATTTCTTTGTGCATGCACTGGCTTTGATTGAAACGGAGAAAAGGAGTGCAGGAAGGCAGTATGTGAAGACCGCAGAAAGGCGGACTGCCACCGCGGCGCACAGCGGGCTGATGGACGCGGCGAGCTGGGACGGACAGCCTGTAAGCACCATGGACAGCGCTCCGGGTCTCGCCCGGGTGATCATTGAAATGCGTAACGAAATCCAGAAACTGGAGTCTGAGAACAGGGCACTGCGGGGGAAGCTGGATCAAAGGCCGGCCGAAGTAAACTCGGGGCCGCATGCATGCAAGCACAGGATCGCAACGGAAGACAGGGCGTCCCAAGCCAGTTTAAGGCGAAATGTGTCCGCCCCCGCACTGGAAGGACAGTATCAGGATGCAAATGGTATTACTGTATTTTAACTTCCTGACGTACTATATAAATTTATACAGATATTTTGCCGAATTGCAGTCAGGTAAATGAGTTGTCTTCTATCTCACAATAAGTCTTTACCTGTTTAATTGCCAGATAACATTATAATGACAGTGCGAAGATATTCCATCTCGACCGATATTCGTAACGCCTCCCGAAGGGCTGACAGTAAAGGGACGTCGCAGCGGGACTCGGAGTCCCTGCACCCGGACAGGCTCCGAGAAGGGGTCCGCGGGAAGGCGCCGGCGGTGACGCTTAACCTGCCGCGGGACGAGAGCAGCGGCTTAACCAAAGAGGAGCTGAACAACAAGCGCTCTCTGCACGACTACGTCCACAAAAACAGGTTGGTCACACTCGGCATGTTTACTTTATAACTTAATATTCTGATTCTGTTTTTTGTCATCTTCCGGACATTTTTTATAACACCATTATGATGGATATCAGAAGGTTTGCATGTGTTTTTACTCTTGATATTTAATTGGAATATAACGCACTAAAAATCGATGTACTGGTTCATAGCAGTGTTTCTCAACCCGTTCCGCATGGATCCCCCCCAGACAGTCCGTATTTTTTCTCACTCCCACCTGCATTATCTCTGCCAGGCATTCAGAGTTCTTGATTGAATGGTTCAGCTGTGCTGGGAGGGGAGCTAAAATGTGGACTGTCTGTGGGTCCCTGAGGATTGGACTGAGAAACACCGATTTACAGTGTTTTTTGTCTTATAAGAAATAATACTATCTACAAAGGAAATACTTGCCGTATTATTCTTTCTCTGGTATTTACAGAACAAAAGTCAAAACTGTCACGTTCCTTCTGCCTGTGGAAGACATTTACACAGCTCAACCAGTCTTAAAGAGCCACTTAAGCAACCGGACATCGTACAACGTAACTCTGGAAAAAGACTCATGAAGTCAAAGCGTAAGGTGAGAGAGCTCAGAGAGACAGGTCGCCAAAAAGAGTGGGAGGGTGAATCCGTGGGGGTGGCGTGCACAATTCAGTCGCGGCGCTGGTCACTTTGTTTTAGGTTATCCAGGCAATCGATTGTATCTCAGCTGACTGGGTAACTGATATGTGTCCGACAGCCATCCGCCCAGAGCAGTCTATTTCCCCCCACAAACCCGCCTCCTCCCCGCTGGGGTTAGGTGTCGTGTCAGTCCAATCTGGGTCAGGAGGAGATGGTGGGCAATCGCTCTCAGAGACACTTTGACTTAGGTTTCCCGCCGCGCGGCACCAACCAAATCTGCGGCATTACTTATTTAAGTTGGTCCACCAAACACATGATACTGAAACAGAATTTTGTTTGTTTTTTTGTGTCTGAATAAAAGTGTATAAGCAGAGACACGCTTCAGTTTGTGTAACGTAAGAACTGTCCACTTAAAAAAGGCTGTTTAGTGCCAAACAATGTCAGTTACATATCTATAATTTCTAATCATTAATAGATGATCACTGAGTGTTGAATTTCTTATTGCACTGTTTTGTAAAAATGTGTTTTTAAAATGCCTTTAAAATACATTTAATTTTAAAACACCTACTCAACAGGTAATGCTGTAATTAATCCTATAAATATTACCAAACACATGGATTTCTTGGCACATCAAACTGTAGACAGTAGTACTGTCTGCTATGTTCAGTAAAGCTTGATTCTGCGACCCTGACTACTGGGAGACTTAGCGGGCACCTTAACTGACTGTGATGCTGATTAAAGGTTCTCAGTGGATGACAGAGACCTGTCACATTGCCCCACCCCACCGTGTTCACCATGTCCCCGAACACCGGGCCGCTGTGGACACCCACAGGGATCTGTGGGCCAAGGAGAGGCAGGGATTGGACATGAAAAGCTGCACGAGTGCATTAAGATGCACCGATGCATTATGGGAAATTAGCTCCTCTCTCTCTGATCACCCCGCGCACGGAACAGCTGTACACCCCCATCTGCATGTTTGCTTCATTCCTAATCTGTGTTCATATGGTTTTCACGTGGATGGTTAACAAGCATCATTACCAGATCTATTGCTTTGTGTGTGAATGTGTGGGGGGGGTGGGAGGAGATTTCATTAATTCAATTATAATTCATCCAGTAACAGTACAGTATAAAGTACATTGTCTTTGTCGACACTATTGTTCGTTGGTTAATCTATGAGAGAATAGTGCTGTTGAGTAACTGTGATGAGATGGTTCTGACTGGATTTAAGGATGTGATGGTTAGCGTACTCACATCACTGAGCATGTTACACCAAGAGCATGTTGTTATAGTAACCCAGACAGAAGATAACCCCCCCCGTGATGGGCAGTGATGATCATACCCAAGGCTGCCCCACCCACAACTATGTAGGCATCATCAATTGTCGCCACCCAGAAAACTGGCATGAGGAGAACGTTGAATCCATCCATTTATATTCTGCTCCACTTCTCCAGTTTAGATCTGAGGTACTTCCAACCCCATCCCCCCCCCCCGACCCAGAAAGCTGTCTTTACCTGTGTTCCCTTGATTCGGCTCTCCTGGATTACTGATCCATTTCCCATTCACAGCCAGAAGGTCTGTATGAATGACCTGTATCGTACTTGGCTGTGCTGATACGTTGTGGACACACCAGTGAAAGAAAACACCTCCAGCACCTTGTAGTCATTGTACACGGCGGTCAGCCTGTCAAACTTCAGGTACATGGAGCTGAGCATGATGACTATCTGCATGCTGGTGAAGGTCGCCACTCCTTGAATTCACCTGGAAGGAGAACCATGCAAGAATATCAGGAGCATGCATGCTCACACAAACTGTAGTGAGACGGTAACCATCACATCGGATCTGCCTCACCTGCCTCCACTCTCTTGCCCTCTTCCAGCTGATTGGCCACGTATGACATACAGCTGGGCCTCCGCCGTCTTCTCCTCCCCCCATCTCTCTTTCTCGCAGTCTTCACATGTGCTCTCTCTCCTGCTACCTGTCTCTCCCTCCCTCATCCCCCTCCCCGCCCCGTTCCCTGCACTCCCATGCTCTCTCACTACCCCCACACGATGCTACTCCGGAGTTCCACTGTGGGTCTGCCTCTCCATGGCTAAGGCATCATCTCCTGCCGGGCCTGCAGCATGAAGTGGCTATTGATGAACTTCCTGATGCCGCAGACCGTGAAGGGGACTTCAGGGTGCCAGATGCAGAAGGTGCTGGTCCAGTTGGATCTGCATGGGCTGCAGCCCGGGGACGATACTCTGGATGTTCATTCCTGCCTTCTTCACCCAGCGCTTACGTTCTGTAATGAAAGTGTTGTAAATGCTTTGGTTTTTTTTAAACCAGTACTCTATAAATGACAGTATTGCACTTGCGTAGTGAGTCAGGAAAATCACACTTCTATTGCTATATAGCTAATGGACAAAGTGCTTAATCTGAACAACTGCAGTGAAATTCCCAGCTGTATAACAGATAAAAAAATTTGTTTTTTGATGAAAGCATCAGCTATGACAGTATATATAAATGTAGCACCTTTCAGCAGAGTGTGTCTGTGTTGCATCTCTTGTGCTTAACTGAAGGGAAAGGTTTTGGAAAAAGTGTTCAGATCGATGCACAGAGTCTTGGGATAGGCCGACTCAAACCCCCTCAGCAGCTTGCCTGGCAGAAAACAAAAATCCCATGTAGCAATTTAAACACACATCTACACTGCAGAAAACTGCTTTTGTCCATGACTCCGGAAGCTGACACGTTAAATTGTAAATTGTGACAGCGGGATAAATTAATAATGGTGACAAAACCCGGTTTCCGAGGTTAATAGTAAGACAATGACGCCCCCTGCTGGAGGCGCAGTTAAAACGCAGTGGGCAGCAACGTGCGCGTGTTATCGCCGTTCGCAATAGAAAAGGATTCCCTACCTGAGTTTATCCCAGGCATCCTCGCCAAACTGATCGATTGCCATGGATTTCAAGTAAGTGTTAATAAAGCCATACTAAAAACACAGGAAAAGTAGGAGACAGACATAACGTGAACGTGAATAAATAGACTTGAAAGAAAATTTGATCAAGAGGACCATTATAAAGAAAAATGCATTAATTAAAACTAACTCCAACACGTGTATATAAATCTATATAATTTCAGTAACATGTATTGAAATGTATAGCCGTGGGTTACCCGATACCTTATGCTTGTTAGGCTACTTTATTTCTACATTATCCTTGTCCTGCTTAAAAATGTTCCTTGTTATTTCATTTTTGGCTAACGCGGCTCCCTGCTTTCCCTTACGCGGTACAGACAATAGCGGTGCTGAAAGAATATCAACGTCGACATGCGGTGAAAATTGATACATTCCGGAAGCCCTGATTTATGTGCCGAGGCATGCCTTTATATAATCATGCAATGCATAAAGTTCGCCTTGAAAAGCCCCCAAACGATACGCAGGCGCACCAGCAGTAGGCCTAAATTGAAATGTGTGTAAGCCCATACTACTATGTATTATTTTTCATGTATTCATGATCGAATAAGATTCAGTATGATTACATTTTATGATATGTAATATTTGCAAAATCAAATAATTGTAAAATCCCGAAATCCATACATCTCCCAAACGCTTATTCTGGTCAGGGTCGTGTGGTAATAGTAAAACAATTCAACGATAGCAAAAAGTATTATTGTAATAGTGAAAAATTTACATTCAAATATTTAGCAGATATTTTTGTCCAAAGTGGCGTACATGAGAGACGAATAACACAATACAAATATTCAGGTCCTAGTGTAAGCAGTCTCGGAGAAGGAACCAACCAACAGCTACACAACTCCACATATAACTATAAACAAAGAAAGAACCTAATAAAACTACCTAAAGCCTCCCAAGTGTAACACAGGAGCATTCGTAGAACAGCTAGTAGACAACGTTTTGGGTTTGTGACACCAAAAACGGGCTTATGTACGTCCTGATAAATCTTTTTTTCTGTAAATTCCCTTTTTAAATTTGCGATATATGTGTGGACATTAGTCTAAAGAAGTTGCGTAAAAGTAGCAAATCAGTTCTATCGGCTCTGTTGTAATTCCGTTTTCAGACCTTTAATTTGCACGTCTGTAATCTATAATGTCGCGTGACTTTGTTGTTGTCGCACATGCGTACTGGGCGCTCGGTCGGCCGCCATCACTGTTCATAGACATCCAGGATAGGTGGAAGGGAGCTGAGAACGACAATAGCAGCCTGCGCCCAGGGATTCAGCCCCGCGAGTGTTGTAGAGGGGGGTTCAGCCGCACAGACAGCCTGACGCCACCCGCAGTTTTAATGTAAATACCAGAAGCGCCAAACATGTCCAACCTCAGCAAAGGCGGAACCAAAAAGGACACCAAGATGAGGATACGGGCCTTTCCTGTGAGTACTGTCCGGGGACGCGGCGTTGGCGCTCGGGCGTCAGCGTCTGCCAGTGCCGTGGACTGGAGTGGGCCCGTCCCATTGAGGCCTTTAGTCCAGTAAACATTAGTCTTTTTATGTCGAGGGAGTTTGGTTGGCCCCCTGCTCCTGGGCGGCTGAGTTCTGGTGGTTTGTAGTTCAGTTCCCCGTCATAGCAGCTCCCTGTGTTTGCTGTCTAGCCGGAGAGCTCACTGTCACTTGTTGGCTGCCTCATAACCTGTTTGTTCCATCGTTCGTCACCTTATTTTGATCTGTCTCCGAGCCATAAAGCCTGGTTAACGGACTGACTACTGGTTGGAAAGGTCTCGCTCGCTTGTCTCTTCACCATCGTCCCGGAGGTTTATGACCTGTGTTCATACGCGCGAGCCCATTATCGGGGGTTAGGGCTGAACACTGTTTATCCTTGAATGAAAATTTTATTTAGGTATGGATAGATGAGGCCAGAGGTTTCGAGAGGACCTTGAGCTGTTGCCTAGGAATGTCGAACCAGTATTTCAGACTGAAGTCCTCCAGCTGGTAGTGCAGACAGATCCAGTAATCTGCAAGCGACATTGTTCATTTCCATTTGGAAAAAACGAGGAAGTATTCAGCCTGCGCCACCTTTCTCCAGTAATTAGAAATTAGTACTTAAATGATCCTGCACCACCTACAGTAAAGCAGTGTGGTAATCCGTTTTGCTATATCATTCTGAAGTCCTCCCAGACAAATCTGTCTGACAGATTGTACCATGTCGCACCAATACGTTTTTTTATATATATATATATATATATACTGTATTCAATACAATTTAAAACGTGAAGGACATATCTTTGTAATCTGCAGTTTGCTGTTTTTTTTCCATGGTTCGATTCATTCATTGACCTGTCAGATTCCATCAGAAGTGGTGCTTCACTCAGAGAGCAGGCCTTTTGTAGTCCTGCAAATTCTTTATACCGGACTCCAAACACAGCTCCTCGAAACCCAAATAAACATGACAATAGCACAGCAGGGAAATATCATAGTATTTCACACACCACACACATTCAGTCATGCTTATGCTGGAGACTTTCATAATTATGCTGTCACTGCTGTCTAATATTTCTGTTACTTTGTTTTCAGGCTCTAACAGATGATGTGTTTTTATAACCTAGGTTAATGCAGTTATATGCTTCTTTGTTAGTTAAGTATGACTTCATTCAAAAGCCTGTTCTAACGATGGCAACCTGTTATTTTAATTGCAAGTTGCTTCCTCATCCATCATAGTGAAGCTGAGACCCCCAAGGTGTTTTCTAGTATTTACGTTTGTCGGAACACTTGTTCCCTTCTGTTCTTCATCTCCCGCTTTGAATGCAGCTGTATTATTGGTTGTAAGCTGATTTTGATGGACGTATTGGTCGGCCAGTAGGATAAAAAAAAAAGTATTAGAATGTTATCCGTTATTATTCCAGCCCAATGACGGTGGCTCTCTCTGACTGTACGTGCTGCGTGTCCACCTGATACGCCCCCTACAGGCCGTGCGGCCTCATTCTTCAGCAGAGAAGCTGCTCAGTCCTCTGCCTGTTTGTTGGAATATTTACTCCCAGTCTGTGCTTTTTCTAATCTAGGTACAAAGGCAGTTTGCTAAAAGGGTAATCAAAATGGCTTCATCTATACCTTCTTATTTTGGTGACCCTACTAACTCCTGTTTGCTTAGAAATCTGTTGTGTCGTCATTTAGACTTGGATTCTCCGATCTAGTGAGGTAGATTTTAGCAGTCCTTTGGCCTTCCCAACTGCAGCCAAGGAAATCTAAATTTCGTGCTGTAATGGGAGGAGTTTTAAAGGCGGTAATTTCCTTTGCCCCCCCCCCCCCCCTCCAGCCCTAACACGAACCTTAAGCGTGACATTTCGTTTGAAGACCACGTTCTGTTTGCAGAGACGCACCTTCCCCTTAGTACAGCAGTCTTCTAGATCTCATTCTTTCTGCCTCTGTTTAATTCACTTAGATCAATATGCATCTCGGTTCGTAAAAGACCTTCTGTTATAAGACATTCAGGCTGCATGATATCACATCTTGCTATAATCACGAATATGTGGCGCATGCTCCCTAATCGGCAGGCTAGAGACGATGGGGATATATTTGTTTGGACGTCAGCTTTTCAGCATTATATTAACGTGTACTTACACCCACAATTTAGTGTGTGTGTGTTGTGCTTTACGTCATCTCTGGTTCTCTGTGATGTCACTGCTCATTTGACTAATTTTATTGGGCAGAGCAAGGCTATTTGGCCTTATAAAACAAATGCGTCTGAGGAATAGGTGCCACCCAGTCAGTAGTAAACAATCCTACTCTGCAAAGTGCTGTGATGTGGTAGTGGAAGCCTTTTTATGCTTGGGCACTAGAACCGTATTGCTTCAATAACAACCAGCCATGCCTGATATTGTTTTTGCTTTGATACAATAATCTGTAACTTTTCTGTAATTGAGACGTGCTGTATGTGTCTTTGGTTCAGAAGTTAAAAACATAGGGAAAGGTCACCAGCGAGAGGGGGAGGCCAACAGAGTTTTTTAAAATTTATTTATTAAGTAAATGTATGTGAAAATAAATTTTGGACAGCTGTATGTCTGGTAGCGCTATGCTACCTAGCGTGCGTTGTGCACTGTCCAAGTTGCCTTTGGAAAGTACCGTACCATATGACAGCAGGATCCTCCCAGGCACACACGCACTTTTAGGTTATCATCACACCTAAAAGTCAGCGCATTTGTCCTTGCCTGACATGTGTCCATTTTGACGTACAGCCTATCTTTTGGAACAGGACCCAGTCCTACGTCAAGGACAGTCTGTACTGTTTGGATATTTCCCCTGACCAGCGCTGTAATAGACTCTTTATTCATATCACAGAACTCTACAGTCTCTTCAGTGAATCTTTACCTGTAGCCAAGCAGTGGAATTGGTGTTTCACATTTATCATCTTGTTTATCAACACCATTTACCAATAAGGATCAATAGAAGGGCAACTTGGTTGTAGTCTGTATATTATGAGGGACCTTTGAACACTGAATTGCATGAGAGCTTAATTCATGTATGTATTTTGGAGACCTTGAGGTATATGGATAATGTGCAAAACATCTCAGAAATTTTGCATATAAATATTCAAGAAATGTGCAAAAAATGATGTTGCCTTTCCTAATCCAGATGACGATGGATGAAAAATATGTCAACAACATCTGGGACCTTCTGAAGAACGCCATCCAGGAGATCCAGCGGAAGAACAACAGCGGCCTGAGCTTTGAGGAGCTGTACAGGAACGCCTACACCATGGTGCTCCACAAGCACGGCGAGAAGCTGTACACGGGCCTCCGCGAAGTCGTCACGGAGCACCTCATCCACAAAGTAGGGAGATGTGTCTACAAGCATGAAGCAACAAGCCCTATGTGGGGCACCGTGGTCAGAACTATAGCTCTTGCCTTCTGACATTTACCTGAGAGCATATTGTGTTCTGCGAGTATGGAGCATATGGTTATAGTATCTGCGGGCAGGTTCATACCTTTTACTTTAAAGTCTTTAAATCGTTGCTCCTAATTCAACTAAAACCGTCACCACTTGTCTTGCACCTCAATACCCACCGGTCTTTCAGACCAGGTTCCCAGTTTCCCCAGCAGTAATGAAGAAGCTGTCTGTTGGTACAGCGTCTCTCTTCTGAAAAATCTTACTGCCTCTTGACTCTTCTTTCCCTGTGGTGAAACGACGTAGAAAACGGTATAAGTGTGAAAACCTGTATTTGCTCCCCCTCCTTACAGGTCCGGGATGACGTCTTAAATTCACTGAACAACAACTTCTTGCAAACATTGAACCAAGCCTGGAATGACCATCAGACTGCGATGGTAATGATCAGGGACATACTGATGTACATGGTGAGTGCTGTCCTTTGATTGACATTTCACCCCACCCCCTCTGTACTGTGCCACCCTGTTTCCTTTTGGTTACCGGGGTTTACAGAATACCCAGGCAGATTAGGATAACACCGTCCCGATCCCTGTAGGCATTGTGAAATCAATGAGCTCATATACCCGCTCTGGTGTCTGTGGTCTTTCTACGCATAGTGTAAGAACTGATCATGCACCCTGTCATGGTGGTTTTCCTTGGGACTGTTGGTGGGGTGGGGTGGTGCTTATTTAGGTTTTTGAGAAAATGTATGGCACAATACTTCCACCACCAGAGTTCTGTTTCATGGTGTTCTAGAAACCATATCAAAGACCCACTGTTGCCTTCCCTGGGTGGGTTTGGCAGCTGGGAGCCCCCCAGTGGGGAGGGACATGGGAACTAGCAAAAGAACTATCCATTTTGGGCATTTTTAACTGCGAAGGTGCCGTTTACTTTAATGAAGAGCGAACGGTGGAAATAGAATCACCGCATTAGATGTCACGTCACCTTCTACCAGCCGTTAATGCTTCTCTTTTAGTGGAGCAAGTACGTTATCCAATGGCCCAACTGCCGGACACCATGCAAAGATGCAAAGCTATGACTTTGCTTGTAAGTGTCACTGTGCCCATTACTTTGATGACGATGATTTACTCTGCTGGAGGAGTGCTGTGGATTTAATGACCTCAGATTTGCCAATGGTACCCCCCTCCCTTTCAGGACCGCGTGTACGTGCAGCAGAACAACGTGGAGAATGTCTACAACCTGGGCCTCATCATCTTCCGGGACCAGGTAGTACGCTATGGCTGCATCCGCGACCACCTGCGGCAAAGCCTGCTGGAGATGATCGCCCGAGAGAGACGGGGCGAGGTGGTGGACAGGTACGGCTGGCTGGTGAGCTCAGCCCAGGGCGAGGCAGTCCTGCCACATACCGTCATTCTCAGTGACGTCTAATATGCCAGGTATCAAAGGCAGATAAAGGAATATAGCAGGAACAATGGAGGCAGGATTGGTTTGCCAAACGTACTATAGTCAGGCATCTAGTCTGTCCCTCTTGCTATCCCATTTATTCATTCTGCCCTTTGTCCCACACTCTGCTGTTAGTCATGCTACCTGATTGTCCACTCGGAGACGTTTTAGGGTGCTTCTTATAAATTGTCTGTCTGTAGCATTTATCCAAGAAACACTTTGGGCTACCAGGCATATTCTGGCTTGGTCACATTTCCTCCACAAATAAAAATAGTTTGCAATTTTCTTAAGAGTCTATGAGTAATCAGGTGTTTTGACAGGTGATCTGTTTTTTTTGTGTTTTTTGCCTTGTCTTTAGGGGAGCGATTCGTAATGCTTGCCAGATGTTGATGATTTTGGGCCTTGAAGGGAGATCTGTTTACGAAGAGGACTTTGAGACCCCGTTCTTAGAAATGTCTGCTGAATTCTTCCAGGTGGGTGTGGCTAAAGCTGTGGTGTGAGATATGAATCTTGCGTGGAAGTTACTCAGTTGCTTGTAGCCACAGAAGCGCGTTTGACAGGCAGTTTTTTTTACCGCGGTGATATTTCAGCGCGCTGTGGGCCGTCGTGAAGCTCTCCTTTCCATTCAGATGGAGAGCCAGAAGTTCCTGGCTGAGAACAGCGCCAGCGTGTACATAAAGAAAGTGGAGGCCCGGATCATGGAGGAGATGGAACGCGTGATGCACTGCCTAGACAAGACGACAGAGGAGCCCATCGTGAAGGTGGTGGAGCGGGAGCTCATCTCTAAGCACATGAAGACCATCGTGGAGATGGAGAACTCGGGCCTCGTGCACATGCTGAGGAGCAGCAAGACGGAAGGTGTGCACCCTGCACCCCAGCTCCCCCACCCTGTTGCTATGAGAGCCCCAACTGTTGCTTAGAGACGGGTGCTCTGAGATAACATTATCAGGAAAATATGCCCTTTTCATTTTCCATAACATTTCCTGCTCCACAGGTCTTGATTTGAGGGTTGGCTTTGCTTTGCATTTCGATTTATTGAGTGTGTTTTCCCGTCCTCACATATGCACGCCTGCAGACCTGGCCTGTATGTACAAG
This sequence comes from Mormyrus lacerda, assembly GCA_015163995.2. Taxonomy (NCBI): domain Eukaryota; kingdom Metazoa; phylum Chordata; class Actinopteri; order Osteoglossiformes; family Mormyridae; genus Mormyrus; species Mormyrus lacerda. The sequence goes on from JAABNX020000144.1 coordinate 514,375, forward strand.
CTCTTCAGCCGAGTGCCCAATGGCATGAAGACCATGTGTGAGTGCATGAGCTCCTACCTGCGGGAGCAGGGCAAGGCACTAGTGTCCGAGGAGGGCGAAGGGAAGACCCCCGTGGACTACATCCAGGTAGCGCTCCATGTCAAGGAGTATCAACCTTGCACAACTGGTGATGGTTCTACAATAATTTGTATTGACTTAGTTTGGGAGCTTAAAATTGACGTAAATGGTGTAAAACTCACTATGTTCTCAAAGTAACCAGCCACTTTTGCCTCTGCTTTTAAGGGTCTTCTGGACTTGAAGAGTCGCTTTGACAGGTTCCTCCAGGAGTCTTTCAACAATGACCGGCTCTTCAAACAGACCATCGCTGGGGACTTTGAGTACTTCCTTAACCTCAACTCCCGCTCTCCTGAATACCTCTCACTATTTATTGATGATAAGCTGAAAAAGGGAGTGAAAGGGGTGAGTGATCCTTCCCCGGTGTGTCCCCCCCCATTGCAGCTTCTCCCCACGGCCTTTCAGGCAGCCGAGTCTGCACAGGGTTGACTCTTGGAGAAGCTTGCCGGCTGCTGTGCTAATGCTCACTGCTCGCTGACTCCGCAGCTCACGGAGCAGGAGGTGGAGTGCATCCTGGACAAAGCCATGGTCCTCTTCAGGTTCATGCAGGAGAAGGATGTGTTTGAGAGGTACTACAAGCAGCACTTGGCCAGGAGACTCCTCACCAACAAGAGCGTTTCTGATGACTCTGAGAAGAACATGATCTCCAAACTGAAGGTTAGTAGGAACAGTCCAGAAGTTTGATTTGTGTCTCGTACGTGCAAAACCAAGAGTTGCGCTCGGTTCTTTTTAGGAATGTAATTTATGCTGTTTCGGATTTTGATGGTGTAAATGTGGTCCCGGTCACCACTTATTTTGGTCTCTCCTTGATTCCAACTCCCACAAACAGACAGAGTGTGGCTGCCAGTTCACGTCGAAACTGGAAGGCATGTTCAGGGATATGAGCATCTCAAACACAACCATGGACGAATTCCGGCAGCACTTACAGACAACAGGGGTGAGAGAAGTACCACTGTGCTGAAAAACCTGAGAGACGCGCCTTCCGAACATGCGGGAGTCTCCACTGACTAGCGGAGATGTAAGACCACGTCTGTCTTCTCAGGTGTCCTTGGGTGGCGTTGACCTCACGGTAAGAGTCCTCACGACGGGCTACTGGCCCACACAGTCAGCGACTCCTAAATGCAACATCCCTCCATCTCCTCGCCATGCGTTTGAAGTCTTCAGAAGGTAGGTTCTTCTGCAGGTTTCCATTTCCAGTTCTCTTATCCCGCACTAGAAAGTAGGGGTGTGACTTGTCGATATTATATGGTGAGCGAGTTTTATCTCTCATTCTATCAGTTGCATTTCAACAGCTCATACACGCATCTAAAGTTGTTTTGTCATCCGAATCCATTTCAACACACCAATAAACCAGTAATCGCAAATATTAGGGGAGTACCTTGGATTTCTTCCTCTCTCCTAATCATGCTCTTGTCCCAACATGCACCGCATTGGAGGAGCTGGTCGTTTGAATTTTCCAGAACCCACGTGGCACAAACAGTTATTTGCAAAACTTGCAAAGATAAGGTTCACAAGTCGGATGACAACACAACAAACCTTTTTAACCACTTTAAAAGAAAACCCATGATAGATTATGCTCAGTATCTTTGTCTTTTAGCTTTTATTACCTTACAGGGTTACATTTTTTTTAAATGGGGGGGGTTAGTTTGGTTGTACTGTAAGTAACTTACAAGCAAAGATGAAAAGATTCATGATGTGATCGTGCCTGAAAAAAGTCTTTGATATTTTTGTTGGCCGTGTTGCCTACCCCTGTTGGAAAGGGTGCCATCCTGTCTTTTCCCGTTCACTCCTGTTATCAGCCATCTTGCCATCACGATTCTCTGTTGGCGTTCCCAGGTTCTACTTGGCCAAACACAGCGGGCGACAGCTGACCCTACAGCACCACATGGGCTCGGCAGACTTGAATGCCACATTCTACGGGCCCGTCAAGAAGGTGAGCTCCTGGCGCGTCTGCTTTGATAGGCATGTTTGCTGGTCCTTTTACTGAGATCTTATAAATCAAGTTACTGGTTGAATCAAGTTACATTTGGTTCTTCATGAAGGGAGCCACTGAATAAGGACCCAGCAAGTTCATACTTTTCCCATAGATCAAAATAACTTTCTCTTAATCTCTCCAGGAGGATGGATCTGAGGTGGGTGTAGGAGGTGCCCAGGTAACTGGCTCCAACACCCGGAAGCACATACTGCAGGTCTCCACCTTCCAGATGACAATACTCATGCTCTTCAACAACAGGGAAAAGTTTACCTTTGAGGTGTGTTACAGCTGTGACCTAGCCAATAGTCCGGAACATTTTTGTAGTTAAAACTGGGCCAAGTATCAAATCTCATCCTTGAGTGTCCCAAAGATTTCCTGCAGTTGCAATGCAACTCCTTGGTTCCCCCTCCAGGAGATCCAGCAGGAGACGGACATCCCCGAGCGTGAGCTGGTGCGGGCGTTACAGTCCCTGGCCTGTGGGAAGCCCACGCAGCGCGTCCTCACCAAGGAGCCCAAGTCCAAGGAGATTGAGAACGGCCATGTGTTCAACGTCAATGACCAGTTCACCTCCAAGCTGCACAGAGTGAAGATTCAAACAGGTGTCATGCCGTGTGTCCGTGGGGCCCAGGAGAGCCAAGAACAGCAAGCACGCTTAGCTGACATTATCCAAAGCAGTCTTAAGCTTATCTTTGTGCAGCTGAATTTTTACCAGAGTACTTTGGTTCCTCCTCTAAGATAGTACATCAGTGCCCTTCCAAGGGTCTGCAGCAGCCAATGTCCCCAGCTTTTGAAAGTGGACCATAGTTGATGTTTATGTGTGGCCTGGCAGAATCCCAAGCTGACCCCCTTTCCCCTGTGTCTTCCCCCCAGTCGTTGCCAAGCAGGGGGAGTCGGACCCTGAGAGGAAGGAGACGCGGCAGAAGGTGGACGACGATCGGAAGCACGAGATCGAGGCCGCCATCGTCCGCATCATGAAGTCGCGAAAGAAAATGCAGCACAACGTTCTGGTGGCAGAGGTGAGGGTTAGGAAGGACTTGGAAACATGGGGGGGAGGATTGGGACACGGCTGGGGACCGTGGCTAGGGGAGGGGGGACGGCTACAGAGGAAAACCGTTTGGACGTTCCTGCATTCTCTGTGAGGTGATGCTTTGCAGCCTCCATGAAAGCTGGGGAAACGTCCCAAAGCAGCCTGCTGCATGCATTCTGGCGTGTGGCCAAGAGCATCTCTGCAGCTCATGATTTTTGTGCAGACGCTTTATAGTGCAGATTTCCCTGACGTTCAGATGCTTGTGTCCCCTGTCTGGACGGTTGTCCCCTCACTGTTCCATCTCATCATGTGTTCTCTCTTCTCTGCCCCTCCCAGGTTACCCAGCAGCTGCGAGCTCGTTTCCTCCCCAGTCCCGTCGTCATTAAGAAGCGAATCGAAGGACTTATTGAGAGAGAGTACTTGGCACGGACCCCTGAGGACCGAAAAGTGTACACTTATGTAGCGTGAGGGAGAGATCCTCCCTCCCTCCTGGACACTGACCTTTCCCCCAGTAACGGGTGACTTCCTAATTAAGAGAAAATACAAACTGTCTGGTGCAGAATATCAGTGTAAAAGAGCTCAGCTTCTGCCTGACCTGCCACCATTTTAGATGGTAGGATCCCCCCTTATTTCCAGATACGTTTTGGTGCAAGATGTAGTCGCACAACGTTTTCTTTCGTTTACCTTGGGTCGGTCGGGGAAAGGGACTAAAAATTAAACAAACGGTGAGTTTCTGTTTAAAGCGAAAAAAAAACTATTTAGACTTTTCTCCCCGATTTTTAGACTTGATGTAAATGTTTCGTGTCAATCTGAGTAGACGCGGTTTTCGTTGTTCGTTTGCAGGGAATGACGGCAGGACTATCTAGCCAACGGACTATGGCCACTTTTTCTTTTTGGGGCGAATTGTAAATTGTTTTTCTTTGGGTGGCTGGAGAAGGAGGGTGCGTATAAATACTTTTTGATACTGGGTTCGTTTGAGTACAGTTTCCATTTGGTTTATTGTTCTCATTTTCGAATGGACCGGATAGGAAGGAACCGCGTTTTAATGTGTACAAATTGTAACATAGTTATTGTACTCACTGCTGCAGTGGACTGTACAGGGCCTCGTTTTCATCTTATTAAATGTAGAAAATAGAAAATAAAATGAATTAACCGTAATTTTGTTTTATTGTGCCCTGTCTACGATGGAAGCCACGGTAAGTACTTAATCTATATAGACGGTTTAATTAGACATAATGAAAGCTTAACGTACTCGTGACGCCAGCGGGGGCCTGGGATGAGCTCCGGAGCTCCAATCTGCGGTGGCTCCACGCCACATTGCGTCTTCCTGAAACTTATGCATCAAATCCCGCAGTATGCGTCCGCGGCCCGCCTGGTTTCTATGTCTCCGGGGTGGTTAATGCTTCACGTCCGGCATTTGGTTGGGGTCATTAGTTGGCCAGCGGGCGCCGCTGGAGCTGTAAGGGCTGTGGCTGGCGGTCTTTCCAGTCTGTCCGCCAACGGGAGTCCTTACATGCGCCCTGCGGGTCAAGCTTTTTACCATCTTTAGGAGTAAGTAAGCGTTAACACTTTGCGGAGCGTCAAAGACAGTAGAACAATGTTATGAATGCAAAAAATACGTTTAAACGACATGTTCCATGCATGTGTATCGGGTTTCAGTTAAAAACCGCTTTTTCGTTTTTAGATGTGCAGGCGTGTTCTTAATTAGTGAGACTGTCACTTTAGTGTGTGGTGATTGGCCTGTATGGTATTTGTGGTTTTTTTTTTTTTTACTCAGTCCAGTACAATTTTGATTTGCATGCTTATTTTTAATGCTGTTTGTAACTTCATCATGGTCCGGACGAATTGTATCGTGCCAGACTGCCTCTCGGTGCCCGAACCACCTATTAACCCCTTCTGAACTCGAGAAGCATGATGAAACCCGTCTGCTGCATCTAATCTCCTTTGTCCGTGCTAATGTGAAACGACTGCCATCTACTGCTGGTAATTTGCGGGCAAAAGCTCAATTTCTGCAGCACAATGGAGACCTCGATTCGGCTCATTTTGGGGAAAGACGCTATATGGCTTCGCGAGCAGGCGTTCCATTGTTAAGTTCAACCCCCCCCCATGCTGGTGTGTTTCCCGTCGAGTAAGATCCATGTACCATAACGATGTGTTGGTTTGGTTTTTCACACGGCTGAAAGGGGAAAGCTCTAAATTTCAACTGGGTGCCTGACGTCAGGCTGCGGGCCGGTTAAAAGGAGTCTTGGAGCCGCCGATCAGCACAGCCCAGAGCTGGCAGGGGAAACGCAGCCATGCACTGTGGCCGGTAAAGGCTGGGGGAGCCTGCGCAAACACAGCCTGCTGGATGTGCTCGAAAGATGCTTCGCGAAGCCGGCCGAATAAGCACTGGGACGGAGGATGATAACGCCGATTCGGGAGCAGAAAGTGCCGAGTAAGTTGCTTCGCCGATGGGCTTTCAGCGTCAAGTTTGTGGTTCTCAGGCAGGACTTCGGGGGTTTTTCCTTGTGCCGTCTGTCTTTTGTGTGCATGACTTCAATACAGCCTTAGCGAGAAAACAGGCGCCTGTTGCTTTATATGGAAATTGTTGCCGATAATAAGTTTAATTAGAGGGAGGTTCAAGTCTGTTTTATGTGGGTTATTTGTACAAATTCTGCATCCCAAATGTTTTAGAAAGTGATTTGGGAGAAATTAATTAACTAGGTGGACCGTTCATAAATGCAAGTACCTCATTCGTCTCTTGGCCGTTGCTTAAACATAGCAGGAGATCTATAATTCAATGTTATCGCACCCCCCCCAACCTGGTATCTTAATGTGGTGTAAGAATCAATCGGTGACCTCCGTCCATCCTAAAAATGTCGAATACCCAGTTGTTTCCTGTGATTTAAACCCGTTACATCCTTTTGTTTGATTAAAAAGGCTACTACGCCCCGTTTCTGGAACAACTAAATTGATGAGTTACAGTGCGAGGTGGCACACTAGGCGGCTGCAGCGAACGCCTTCTCTCTGTACAAGTAACTTATTCAGCCCGGTTATATTTTCCAAGTGTTTGGGTGTTTGAATGTAAATGCACGCAATCTCGGCGTCGCTTGGCATACGTTTTCTTCTATATAACCCCCGCTGTGTAACCCAGCTATTCGCGCTGGCTGCCAAAAACTTGAGGCGTTAAAAAAAGGGGGGGCCGTTGTCCTGGCAACCAGTAAGCAGTGAGCCGCGCCGGCGGGGACGCGCTGCGGCGTCCTCCGCCTCTTATTTAATGGTCACTTTGTTTAATTGGCGCATTCTTCCCAGCCCCAGATGCCCTGAGATCGTTACTAAAATACTGCGTATTATTTTCCAAACATCGTGAAGGAAGAGCGGCGGAGGTGTCTTCTGCTTTTAATTTTATGTACCTTTTTTGTTAAATTATTTACACGTCGTCATCGGACACCATAAGGTCCGCAAACGGAACGACTTGTGTCCATTAGTGTTTGTGAGGACTATGAGGAAACGGAAGTTATTTCTACGTGATTTGGTTATGCTGTCCAAGGATTACTTTTTGAACCCATAGCTTTTTCGCGGATAACGTGCTGCCTAAATTGTCTGGTTTGCCCACTCTCACGCATCTGATATGACACTCACTTTCTGACCCTCACGCAAGAAATATTACGACAAATCTATATTATTCCACTATAAACCTAAAATAACCTACATCTAGAGCGTTAGGGTAGTTTGCAAACCCTACGGACTATTCACAAGGCAATACAACTCATACGTACATATAAATACATGTGTAGACCTGTCTTGGATTGAAAATCTCCCGCCAACCAGCTGACCGAAGTTGGCAGCTCTGCATATACTGATGATTTGTGATTGAAACCTGGCTGCCTATAGTTCTTATAGGGTTAGTCCAACTGGGGGTTGGGGGGGCAATTAATTTTTTTGGATGCTTTTGCTATGACATTTACTTCATCAAAACCGTTATTCTCAGTTCTTTGATGTTTGACTGTTATTGTTGGCTTTTGAAAAATGAATTCCAGTTTTTTTTTCTTTTGTTTTGTAGGTCTGACTGCAGTAAAATGTCTTCAGCCGGCAGTGAGTGTCTTACCTTATCAGCGTCTACAAGCTGTCCATCATCAATTATCGTCTTTTACTGATATAGATAATCATTGAAATTAACTTGTATTAATTATAAGGTTGCTGTTTGACTGTATCCTTTTGGTTCGGCTGATCTCTCTTGCTTTCCCCCCTCCCTCCCACATTGTCCCCAGGTGACATGCTGCCTGAACCAGACGGGCCCCCCCCCCTCATGGCCATGCACATTTTGGCCAATCCTGGGGACTCCCTACTCCTTCAGCACACCCTGGACAGGCTGCTTGGGTGGCTGAGTCCCAGCTCCCGCTTCTTCCATGTGTCAGAGCGCGCCTGCCCCCTCCGCGACCCCCCCGGCCCTGCGGCGGGCTGGCCCTCGCTGGCCGTCACCCTCTTCCTCCACGAGTCTCACGGGGAACAACGCATCCTGAGGGTCCTGGACTTCCTGCAGCGGCCGCCATGGCGGTACCACCACACCGAGAGCTGCCGCGACCGGGGCGCCACCCCGCGGCCCTACCTCCTGCCCAGCCGTGACTTTTACAGCCTGGGTCCCGGCATGCCGGTGTGGGCGGTGCGCCCGGTGCACTGCGGCAGTGAGGCGTTGCGTGTGACTCTCCACTGCGGCCATGCCGACTTCGAGGATGCGGTGCGGTTCTACGAGACGGTCCTGCGGCGGCGTGCCGAGGAGCCCAAACCCGGATTTTGCTGGTTCTCCCTGCGCCTGCGGCCTGGCCTCCAGCTGCAGCTCGCCCTCAAGCAGTTGGCGCCCAACGCGCGGACAGAGCTCTGCCATTCGGCCGTGCTGCAGTTCCAGGTGGACGAGATCGGCCAGCTCGTCCCCCTACTGCCCAACCCCTGCACTCCCATCAGCGGCACCCGGTGGCAGACTGAGGACCTTGACGGCAACAAGATCCTCTTCCAAGTACGGCGTCCTGTTCTAGGCTGCAGCGTTAGACTGTCTTTGTCATCCTCCGTGTTAAATGGGAATTTCTTCTGCTACCTTGTTTTTCTTTGAACAAAAACTCACACAAGTGTCTTGAGGGCAGAACGAAACATGATTGGTGCAGAGAGACAACCAATCAGATTGTAGAGGAAGTGGGTCCAAGCGACTAGAAGAGTCGGCACCAATACATCTGATTGGATATTTTTCTAAACCAGTCGTGTTTCATTCTACCCTCAGAACATTTTTCTGTAAGTAGAACTCCCATGAGAGAGGATACGCAGCCTTGTTTTGATTGCTTGTCCTGTTACGCTCTCAAGCGCAGTTGGATTCTGACCCAGACACACCACTTGCGACGGCCTTTATTGCCAAGCCCCCTGGGGGGTGGGGGAGCTTCCAGTCTGCTTGCTGAATTCCTGTGTTCACTGGATGGAGCGTGTAGGCGTGGCAAACTGGTCTGGCCCCATAAGGGCCAGTAAATGGGTGCAGCCTCAGTGATAATGGGGAGCTTCTCACAGCGAGTGTCGTTTTTGTAGCAAGTGTGTAATTGTGAAATGTGATGCTATATGATTCTTTGTGGAGGGGAAAAAAAAACAATCCTGGTGGCTAATTCTACCTTTTCTTATGGGTAAGTACCACCTCTGTCCAGTAGGGGGTGTCCTCCCCCCAACATGAGCGGTGGCCTGTGTATATTCCTGTTAAGTATAGTTGGGTAAGTTATCCTTGCTGTCTGTTTATATAGTAATCTGAGCAGTGTGGAAAATGGAAAGTATTTGAGTAGGCTTGTTTGAAAGTGCACGGGAGGTGGGTGACCTCACCCTGCGAGGGCAGCCGCATGCAGCTAAGTTGGCCTTGTGCGGCTGCTTCTTCTGCATTGTTTTTGTGGAGCTGTGTAGAGCTGACTCTCCCTCTGCGACTCCTCGAATCCCCGAGCCTCACATTTGCTGGCTGACGTCTTTTCTTCCTCTCTGTGACTGAGGCCTCTCTCTTACTCCTTTCTCTCTTACTGCAGGTGAAGGGGCATTTCCACACGGCCGGCTCTACCCCAATCTTCAGAGCTCCGCAGCATTGCGCTGGCCTGCCCCGCCTTCAGGCCCGCTCTCCATCCACCCTGGATGCCCTGAAGGAGCAGGGGCCCGGCCGTGCCGTGGGGGGCCCTGGGCAGGACAGCTGCTGCAGCACGCCAGCCAGCAGCTCCTGTTACTCCTCCCAGCGCAGCAGCCCCACGGCCCCGCCGGGCCTCCTGCTCGAGGAGACCGATGTGGACACGGGCTGCTCTGTGGCGCCCCCTATGGGTGGCGTCTTGGAGACCTTTGGCAGGGAGCTGTGTGTGTATCTGCCCCCTGGCAAGACCTCGTCTCTGAGCTCCCTGGGGCCCAAGAGCACCGGACTGCACTCTGGCCCCACCGGCACCCTTCCCAGCCTGACTGCCCCGGGCCGAGAGTCGCCAGCAGCTCTGGGCCAGGCCCTGACCTGTGGACACAAGCCTCAGGAGGAGGAGTTTTTCATCTGATGGCAACCCCACGATCTACTGTGGCCTGCTGATTGGACTCAGGACTTTTTTTAAAAAACAAAAAAAAAAAATTTAATTGTCTATACAGGTTGTTGACTGTTTTGAGAATATGTGGCCATGACATGTCTGGCCGTGTGAGTGTATGACGGTTTCTGCTCCTGAAGAAGATGGTGATTTAAAAAGTTAAGTACCAAACAATATGAGATGATGAGAGCATACTGTGCATTCCATGGTTAAAGACTGACATGTACTCATACACCTTCTTTAACTGCTTTCGTGGGGGGGGGCTCCAGGGTCTCTTACTCCTGCAGGTGAAGGGAAGTGTACACACACAACCCAGGTCCTTGGGTGAGACTTGAACCGTGGTCCCAGAGTGCTACCCTGGGGTTTAAGGAGCCTATATTATCTCTGCTGGTCACTGTCAGTCACCCTGCCTTGTCTGTTCACCTGCATATTTTGGGTTTTTTCTAATTACAGCCAGAAATAACTTTGTTTACACAAAATCATTGTGATGGTGCCAGAATTATAGGAATGAGCAGAAGTAAGGCAGATGCTGTCAGCGACCGCGTTTTATTTGCAGTTGTAGGGTTAGGCGTGCGGGAGACTGTCCCTCATCCACACGAGCAGAAATGTAGAAATTCTACACAACAAAATATCGGCTACCCCCCCCCCGAGTTTCTCCTTGCGCCACCCAGCTTCAGAACATGCCCCTGTACTTCAGCCTGTCTTCCTCCCGCTTCTCCTCCATCCGCATGTTCAGCACCGCCACCTCCATCTTCACCGCCTTCTTCATGCCGGGGTCCAGCTCCAGCACCTTCTGGAAGTCCTGCCTGGCCACGTCCTCGTTCCACACCTGGACGTGTGCCTTGGCACGCAGGAAGTAAGCTTTAGTGACCCCTGCAGGGGGGAGAGAGAGAGAGAGGCCCTGTCGGGGTTTGCAAGCATGGGGATGGACGGATTGTGGCGGTAGTGAGGGCTCGGCCAAATGGGCTGCTTACCTTAATCCTGTGTTTCTGAACCCAATCCTCACGGACCCCCAGAAAGTCCACATTGGCAGCAAGAACATGGACAGTCTGGGGCTCTCGGAGGACTGGACTGAGAAACACTGCTGTAAAGCACTTCAGACAAACATATGCGTCAAGGAGTCTTATATACATGATATAACCTGGAGAGCAAGAGATGAGCGGTAATCTGCTGGTGTGCGACACTTCAGAGGACACAGAACACAGTTGTTATTCAGTGAGGCAGCCTCGCACCAGGGCGGGCAGGCAGGAGCGCTGCAGTTCAGGGCTTTGGGGGGGGATGCCGGCTGAATACTGATGTAAAAGCTAGAAGTGGAGGAGCGGCAGCTTCTGGAAGATTCTTCCAGAGTAACCAAGGGGGAGAAGTAGGGCTGCATGCATTCAGAGGTGCGAAAGTGTTGACGACATCATGCACAGTGCCCAGAAAGAGGAAGAGACCTGGGTGCTGGCTGATGATGTCACCGGTGTGCTCGATGACCTCGTAGTACTCCTCCATGCGGAGCAGACATTGGCAGTAGTTGAGGGTCAGGGTGTGGGCCATCTTCTCCAGCTTCAGCCAGGGGGCCTCCCAGGCTTTTTCCTGGGAGGTTAGAAGAGCTTAGTCACAGTGAGGAGGCTTGACCTGCCCCCCCTTCCCCCGGTATGTAGATACCTTGGTCTGGATGTTCTTGATGCAAATGAGGGCTTCTTTGTACTTGAGGGTGGCCTCCTGGTAGCGGCCCTGCTTGTAGAGCATGTTCCCCTGGCCGTGGAGCAGCGGCACGGCCTTCAGCCGCTCCTCATCGCTCAGCGCCCACGACTCGCGCTGGTACTCGCTCGGCTGCTCCACCTGGGGGTGCCGTTGGGGTCAGCAGGGGCTCTGCGGTTGGAGTCTGGTCTGCAACTGTGTGCTGCACCATTTGTTTATGCAAATACTGGAAGAAGGAGCAGCCTCTGCTTGTGTCTGTATGTGTGTGGTATACATTACATTGTGGGGACCAAATGTCTCAGGAGCTTAACCACTATGGGGTACAGACCCATGTGCTGGGGGGGTCCAGTTTTGGTGGGGTGGGGTGGGGGGGGATTCAATTTGACTGCAATTAATGAACTAAAAATGTCTTCTAAGTCTTGTATTTGGTTTGGTTACTTATGGGTAAGGTGTAAGGTTAGTGCTGTCATGGCTGGGATTTTGCCCGTAGGAAAGAATAGAGTCCCCACAAAGATATGAATATAAATGTGTGTCTGTATCTCTCTCTGGGCCAGAGGTCAGGGGTCACACACCTTCAGCAGCTCCAGCATAAAGCAGAGCGGCTTTGGTTCCTTCTGCAGCTGGTCCAGGTCGGCGTAGCCCAGCGTGTGGAAGGCGAAGACGTTGGCCATGCCGCAGGTGTGGATGTGCCAGTCCACAGGGTCCTTCCCCTCTGCGATGCGTCTCAGGCTCTTAGCCACTATGGGGTACAGTCCCGTGTGCTGGGGGGGGGGTCCATCCGCACATGGTACACAGAGTGAGGGCGAGCGGTTTCGAAGCACATTGCTAAAGAGCTGTGTAATCCTATCAGGTGACCCACACAGGAGCACTGTACAGCGCCTCCTGCAGACATAACAGATCCACTACAACCATTTGCATCGATATATGACCTTATCCGTAGCCCAGCGGGTCCGGACCCCAGTCCCCGATGGCCACTCCGTAAACGCTGAGGGTGAATCGCGACCCACCCAGAGCCCCCCGGGCAGATCAGGTACTCACAATGACGTCGCACCAGAACTCGGCCACCTCCCCGACCCGCATGGAGCTGAGCAGCGTCTCCCAGATCTCCAACTTAAACATGTTCCCCATCACTATCTCCATGGGCACTCCCACCTTCCTGCTGTCGTCCAGCACCGTGCGCTCGTCGTCACACAGCTGCGTGCGGAAGTGGAAGGTCACCTGACCGAGAGAAAGGGCGGGGTTTATGGTCTCTGCCACCTGACTGGCTGCGTCTCCTCTATGTCTGTTCAAGTCAAGAAAGTTAATTTACTAACAGGGTGTGTCACATTATTGTATGTCATGCGACTAGTATTTGCCATTTTTTGTCCTGTGAAATTAGGTGCCTTTTTTCAAACTTTTCATGAGTTGGTAGCTTTAGAAAAGCTGTATATTTTAATGCAATGTTTTCCAACCCAGTCCTCAGGGAACTACAGACATTCCATGTTTTTGCAAAAATGTGCTTGGGAGGGAGCAAAAACCTGGACCGCTGTGTGTCCCTGAGGATCGGCTTGGGAAACACTGCTCTAGAAGAAATGAATATTCTAATGCAATAAGGGAGAGTTAAGGTTTGTTTTTATTTGAGTGTTTGCATTAATAATACTTCAGTTTGCGTCTTCTAGATGCACGAAATCTAGGCCATCAAAAACGGCATCGCTGTCACCCATTCATGGCTGCGTCTGCTTACGTGGGGCCGCTGTGGCAGTCATTTAGTGACCAGAGCCGAGAAACCAGTGTTGGGCATTTCAGGTCCATTAGCTACAAATCCAGACCAAGGTTTTGTTTCTACCAACCAGCTGAGTATGA
>JAABNX020000144.1:548697-564895 GCA_015163995.2 Mormyrus lacerda
CTCTCCCCCACCCCCCCCCCCGCGGGGGGGGGGGGGGGCACTGTCACAGAGATGTGAGAGCGTAGCAGGCCGAATCCCCTGCCGGCACAGAGGCCCACCCCTGTAAAGATGGGGCCCTGAGTCACACTCACACAAGAGGCCGCACACTCTGTAATCAATAACATGTTACGTAACGTCCCTCTTTGCTAGAAGGGGCTGGGTCATGTGATCCAGTCGCACGCCTCGTCCCTGGAGTGACTGTCATGCCTGGGTCAGTCTGGGTGCGTCTGTAGCATGTCCTGATGCACTGGGGCCCAAAGCATGATGATTCATCGGCAGCTGCCTCACGAGCCCCCCCTGCTAGAACATCATCATTCACATTACACAGACACCAGCTCCCCCCCCATCTCTGCAATGGCCGCCGGTCAGTGCAACGTGCCATCATACTGTAGACCTGCAGGGGGCGATGGTGACCAAGATACATCACCTCAAGACTGTCTGATGTGTTTGTCATGGCTGATGCTCTTAGAGACTCATGTGGTCACAGGAGAATCAATGCGCATGAAAAACAGCAGCCCTGAATACCAAACTGACTCAGGATCAGTCAGCCCTACGGAATAGCGGAGCTGCTGGGCCTCCGGATTTTCAGCCTGCTAGAACTTTCTGTCACTTTCAGCATGAAACTTGTTACACTAAACAGAATGTGAGCCCTGTGTGTGTGTGTCTGTGTGTGTGTGTGTCTGTGTGTGTCTGTGTGTGTGTGTGTCTGTGTGTGTGTGCGCGCGCACATGTGTGGGCGTGCGTGTCTGTCTCGTGTTCCCATTTAAGAGCCAACCCGTTCCTTTACATAATGGATGAAAACACCTGAATGAACCAGTTGCTCTGCCCTAAGCGTGTATGGACTCCCGCATGGCCATCTGTGATGCGAATACCCCCCCTCCCCTCCCCCATTGTGCACTAATAGACACAGACAAGCAGCCCCATTTTCATCCCAGATCAGCACACAGCACATAGTCACTTTTGCAGTGGAGATGTTGCACAACTGCAGTGAGACACAGATAGTACAGTTTGGCAGGATGGTGATTTGACAGCAGCCTCTGACAGGGGAGAATGGATTGTGGATAGGCGTGGTCATATAACCAGCCTGGATCTGCTCCGTATTCACCCCCCCCCCCCACCACCACCACCACTTGAACCATGTTTGGAGGAACCGTTTATACGGGACCCTGGCATTATCTCCAAGCCAGGCTAAAGACCGCAGACTGCAGCAGCGCATATATCATCTGTTACTCACCCAAATCCCACCCATCACCCATCTGCCTTTATCTCCGAACAAGGGAGTCGACCCGTAATCTTTCGCCTCTCCTTCAGGGCTGTTCCGGAGCACGGCGATCAGAGGGTTTCCCCAGGAGAACCTCGCCTGACCCGTTTGCGTTCGCTCCCCTTCTCAGGAATGCACCCCGGGCTACGGGACGTCTTTCACGGCAGGAACAGTCGAGCTCCACGCGGGGCGCTCTATGCGCATTCCCAACGCCCTCCTTCGTTCGCGAGCTCCTGCCGTGAGCTCTTGCCTTGCTGGTGCGCTGTGCTGAGCGCTGCTACGTCATGGCCGGTTTTCGTATCTTGCCCGCAGGGCATTAGGAGGCATCGAGATACATTTTTCAGACAGAACAACAGTGGCTGTGAGATTAATGTTCTCGGCATTTCGTCTGTCTGATGTTTCCCCGTTAATTCGGGACCTGCACGCACGGGGTCCGCTTTGGAAGCCTTATAGGAAATCTGACACGCCATGCCTCTTTCAACGGCCTCTCGAAATGCCACCAATACTTTTCTGTCTCTAAACATATACAGCAGAAATAAACTAATTATGCTGAAAGTTGCCTCTGTTATGTGATAACTTACTGTTTATACGTATAGACTACACATAGTGCGGAGCAGTGTCTGTTTCCTACATCGTATATCATGTATGTATACGAACGTCGTAGCCCTCTTCTTCTGGTATTTCTCCTATATCGACTGCGTTTTCTTCGGTCTCACTGCCGGTGTTTGCCGATATTTTTAGGGCTGCGTTGCGCATTAAAGGAAACTGATTCGAGCTCCGGCCGGCTGTGTCCGCGCAGCTAAATATAATCTTGTAGCATGTGAGGGAGCCAAACAGAGAGGTAACTGCATCATTAGGTCTGTCACTTCGACATGATATATATACATTCTGGCCCCATATGGGGGCGCCGCCAGTATCGCCACCAACTGACTATTGAGGGTGCGGAGGCAGTTTCCATGACAACGGATGCTGCCACGCTTCATGGGGCGGACAGGCCAGCAGATCGCCTGGCTGATTCATCAGGACTAAAGTTGGGCGATACGCCGATGCTTTTCAATAATCACTATGGCGTCGGTATTAGCTAATAAAGCCGCCTCTGGTTATCCGGATGTGCGACGGGGTATACAGTACATGTCTACACATGCATAGCTGCATATGCTGAACAAGTTCGGAATAACCTGCTCGCGTGCCTCGGCTAATATGTGTGTGACGCCTTGAGCAACAAAAAAACCTTTAGACAATATCCACCGAAAAAAAGACCCCAGATGTTGGCACTGAAACGCTTAATGGACTTAATTGAGCTGGACATTTAAATACTCACATATAGCAACGTTTGACATTTGAAAAACACCATCACAAAATCAGGTTTTAACCTACGTGTCAAGGAAAGAGAAGCAAAACGAAACAAAAGAACAAAAACTGTCGCTTTGTGGACGTTTCTCTGGGTGCCTTGTATAGATGTAACCTTTACTCTTTGATACAGCTGAATAACTTCTGAATAAATGCAGGCCTATCAGTTCTAGGGTGGGTTGAACATTTTTAGAGCATTATTTAACTGAATGGGAAGTCTAATTACGGCAGTAGAAACCTGTGCATAGTTGATATCTAAGGACACATTACTTTATTCAAATTAACTTTGTATTTTCGACATTATCCACTAGATGGCGTCCCACATCCACGAAGCAGAATTATTAAATAGGTATGCCTACGCGAAATGCACGCCAAAAACACGAAACCTGCTGTCTCAGAAGTTTATGCCAGGGGTGTATCCTGGATGGGAGGCCAGTCCATCGCAAGGTCTCACACACACTGGGCGATATGGAAATGCCAATTCACTTGTATTTGGCCAGTGGGCGGCTGCAGTGTTAGCCACTGAGCCACCCAGGTCACCTAAACAATAATCAACGAAGCTGAAGATATCACTTGAAAATAATAATAAAAAAGTGTTACTTCTTAATGGTTGAAATAGTTCAGTTATAAGTGGTCACTCATGCAGACAGGAAACGAGAATGGTACCAAGGAAACAGGGAAAATGAAACTGACGGATGATCCCAGCGCAGCGCCTCTGTCCTTCTCCATTATTTCCATTTCGGATTCATTCGGGTGTGAAAACGAGGCCAGCTGCCTACTGCGCCGTATCCGGTGCACGGAAAGTCTTACTCTATTAATGGCAGCAACCGCGAATATGAAAAAGACCTTTACGATAGTAGTGTCGTAAGTGGAGTGAAGCCAAATACATTCTTATTTTACATAGGATTTTGTCTATTAGCTGGAAAATTTGCGGTCCCTGGGTTCACTCCGCCACAGTGGAGTATGGTCCCAGCAAACCCTATCATATTACCAGTGTTTTCTTTCTGGTCTTCAACTGGGGGTGTCAACTGGGGGGGGGGGCAGAGGCTTTTAAAAACGGCAGCAGAAATTAAATCAGCGACCACCCCGCCAACTGCATACAGTTGACCGCAATCAATTGTATGGTAATTAACAGAAATGCATTAAAATCAAGCAAATTAGATCTAACGTGCATTAATGCTGACGTTGATGAAGGATTAAAGTAATTATTTCTCTGCTTAAAGGCCACTCTAATGTTATTCAGCAGCCACTTGCGTCTCAGGGTAGGACTGGAACCGGACCTGACCACTCAGAGATGGGAATCGGTCACACAGTGAACGCATTAAATGCCACATTGCAGGTATTTTGTCACAGATGAAATTGCTGCAATAATCATTACTGGATGTAATATATCAGATACTCCTAGGAGACCGTGGATGGAGTCTCAGTTTGGGCCAGAACTACACTAGGATCAGAAATACTGGTGGCTCTACAGGTGGTGATGGACCTGCATCCCTGCTCTGCCTTTCTGCTGACAGGAGGCGCACATGGCGACAGGGGCTGATGGGACTGGCGTGCGGGGAGGCGTCTCTGGCAGCCTCTCGTCGGGTTAAAGGGTTCGGGTCGTGTGGCGTGCGCCCGGTTTGCGTTGGAGCTCCTTGGTGTCGCGTGACAATGCCGTGTTTTACTAGAAAATGGGGGGGAAAGCGAAAGGCATCACGGTTCTGATTTTAAGTACCTGTAATCATCCAATACCGTAGAGATGGATGCTGTCTGTTTTGCTGCAGCTTAGCCATCCTTTGCCAGTGATGTCCTTGCGGCGCACTTTGATGGATCCGCGAGCCTCTTCCTGGTGCCGCCTACGGGCGGAGAATGAGAGATGGCTCATCTAACCGGGGTCTTCGCCTCGGACAGTTTGGGCAGAAAGAAGCGATATTAAGGGGGTCATCCAGCAGGGAAACGCTGCTGGGGAAGATGGTCAAGCAGCCTCCCCGCCGTTCAGCTTGTAGTAGCAAGAAAAACAGTTTAAAGCCCAAACCAAAGTTATACGTTGGGTAATCATTAGACAGATATAAACAGCCGTAAAATGCTTGCTGACTCAAGTATTTCCATACAGTAAATAACCTCAGCTGTTGGGTTTTTTTTTTTTACAGTTTACGTCTCGGGAACCGAATGCTGACGAATGATTTCTCCGCAGAGCTCATATCCTTGGCTTTACCGCCCTGGCTGCGCAAACTCAAATATGCGGTGGGAGACATTTTCAAGCAGCGCAGTTTATTTATTATTAAGAAAACGCGAAATGAAACATCTCCATAACAGAACGAAGATTTAAAAAAGGCAAGACGTGTCACAGACGCGTCCGAAGCACATCCAGTGATCACAAAAGCGTACAAAGCGGAGGTTAGATGAAAACTTGTGCAAAGCCACAGTGCCGTTCCTTCTCGGGGCGGACAGTCGGGGCTGCGCACGTTTGTCCAGCTGTAGGTCTCCGCTGCGGCCCAGCTTGGGGTGAAGCTCAGGGCTGACTTCATAGTGTCATCAAAAACACAAATAGCCAAGAAACATGAAAAACAAGAACGCACAAGGCAGATAACAAAAGATATGGGGTGAGGACCACAACCCCCCCCCCCCCCCCCCGGGGGATATGACACAAGGCATCCTGGGACATCTGTAGGCACGCACCATCGTCGATGTACACAGACTGGACGTCACGTCAAACGAGAGACTGAAATACATCATAAACAAGGGAAAAAAAATCACAGTGCCAGGTACCCAGGTGAGGGGTAACAGCTAACGAACATCTGTGCTTTCAACCCTTGAGCTGGGTAGTAACTACACACCCAATATTACACTGACAGGAGGGGGGTGATCCGTGCAATTCTCACATCCTCCACTAGAGGGACATCACCTGGTGTAAGATCTCTGCCAGCTGAAGATGGACTGCATGTTGAGGGAGTAGGCGGGCAGTCTCTTGCAGGTGCTCACACTGCGGTGACGAAAACCCTTAGGCCCACCTACGGCCGTGAGGCCCCGCCTCCGCACAGCCAGTTTGGCCCTCTCCTCAGCAGCGAAGAAGTCTGCAGTTCCCCGGAAAAACTCAAGCAGCGCGCGGTTGGCCCAGGGAGTGGCGCCCTCGTCGGGTGTGGAAAACCCGCAGTGGCCGCCATGGCCCGTCAGCAGGAGGAAGAAGTGGGGGTTGTTTGCGAAGAGCTCCAGGGGCAGTGTGACGCGGGTGTCGCCCCGCACTGGATCATCCCGGCTGCACACGCATAGCACCGGCACTGCCACCTCGTCCACGTCACGCAGCGGGTCGTTCTGCTCCCAGTATGCCTCCCAGCTGTTCTCGTGCGCGGTTGCGCTGCCAGCCGACGCCCCCTGGTGGCAGAACAGTGCCTCCTCCAAGGCCCGCAAGGAGCAGCTGGAGAACAAGCTGTCAGTGTGCAGCACCTCCCCCAGAGCCGTCCTGTACCTACGGCCAGAATGGACACCGACATCCATTACAGACTAACACAGTAAAAGCACCTGAACTCAAACCCAGATCCCAAAGGTCACAGTACTCTATTCAGAGAGGTCCACGTGCCGCTTTACCTCAAAGCCAGACCGCTGGTAGTCATGGAAACACTAGCTAGCTTTAAGCACTTAATAGAACATACAATTAAAGAATTAATCATAAAGGTCCGGCCACACTAGCACGAAAAAATATTTGCGTCTCATTCACTTTCATTATAGCTGCGTGATCGGAACATCAGATTCCTCATTTCCGGTAACAGGGCAATTTCGCGCCAAATTCATCTTAATAGAACTTTGACCCGTGAATCTGCGTAGCTGAACCAATCAGCTGCACTGTAGGTGAGGTCAATCTTTCAGCTTCACCGGCTTGAAATAACGTTTCGCTCAGAACCACGCCCACTTTTGCCCAACGCTGCGATTTTTCCATGCTAGCGTGACCGTACCTTGACAACATGGAAGCTAATCAGGTTCGCACTGGACACTAGACCGGCTGACCGCTCTGCCCATCAGGACAGCTCTGGTCAGTGCTTAGAGATCACTGGTTATGATTTTATTCTCTGACCACTTATCATTTATGGTTCAAGAAACCAGCAATGACCAGGACAGTAGAATAGACTGGAGCTAACCAGACAGTGGAGTCTGAGTGGGAGAGGCCAGAGAATGAGGGTCACTACTGTTGCGCCTTTTGGGGGATTATGATTAAAACAACTTTCAGCTACGTAGGTTCTCTGAATATAAGCGGCCATTTTTCACTGACTGACAACGTGTTCCTGGGCGGCCCGTACCTGCTGAGACAGAACTTCTGGTAGAGCAGCATGGCCCAGTGGCAGAAACGGGACGAGCCGCTTTCGAACCAGGACTGGCAGCGGAAGACGGGCGAGAGGCAGGCGGCCGCCGCGATGTAGCAGGACGAGCCGCACTCGCCCAGGTAGGACAGCAGCAGGCCTGAGCCGGTGCTCTCGCTCACCGCGTAGATGCGGCCTGCCGGCTGGCGGTAGCGCACGTAGCGGACCGCCTCCCGCAGGTCTGCCGGGTCGCCGAACTGCTGCAGCTTCAGCGTGCTGAGCGGCGTCCCATTGTGGCTGCGGCGGTTGAAGACGACCGGGAGGTAGCCGTGGTTCAAGCCCGCCTCGCAGAGCTGTGAGAGATGGGAGTCGTCACTGAAAAACTCTGGATGTGAAGCAGGCGGAGGAGAGAAAGTTAACAGCTTTAACTTGGTGAGCGCAACCCATTCATCCATCTGTCCATTCACTGAGCAGGGAGCACATTCCAGGGGCGTCAGGATCCAATTAGGACGGACATGACAAACACCCACCAATCAGACACTGCCACCGATGCACCCTGACCAATCAAACACTCCGAATTCTGTCCAGGCCCAGCTGACGGCCAACTGGCTTGTGTGATACCCAGACAGACTGAGATCCTCAAGGTCCAAGGACGAGACTTGCTCTTGTTGTGCATGTGTAAGCACAGCACTACTCAGATTTTCACGTCCTTCACATAAACACACCAGCCAAGAACGTAAATACAAAGATATGGTCTGTCAGGGAGGCCCGGGGGAGCAGGAGAGGGGAGCAGGCCCCCCTCTATGATGTCACTGCCAGGAAGGTGTAGAGTTCTTTTCGTGACCCGCGACTGGAGCGAGTGGGGGCACCAGCGCCATCCCGCCGTAGGATTCCTCATGCGGCTGCTGGGTAGCAGTGTGTCTCTGCAGGTGTGCAGCCAAATATCAGGCCTCGGTGCAGGCAGGCTGGACCGCGGGGGCACCAGAGGTCACCCCACAAGCGTCACTGAGCGCAGTTGTCAATCGAAATGTAGGTCAGTCGTGAGGTGCTACGGCTGTTTCGCGAGTTTGTGGTTCATGTGCACGGAAACCGTGCAGGAGCCACACGATCGATGCCGGCTTCCCTCACTGCCTGCCCTCCCTGTTTCAGTTGCAGGGCTTCTTCTCACCAGGGGCTGTATCTGAAGAGCATTCACCTCTAGCAGAAAAAGGAGTAAAAGTGCATACACTCTGCCCCCCCCCCCCCAGACCTCCTAACCACCAGACACTTTTACGATGTTTTTGTTCTGAGTAAACATCTTCCATCAGGTTCAAAGGGACACAAAACCTTCTGGATCGGTCACATGGATGGCTAAGCCCACCCTGCAGAAGCTCCACCCACATCTCACAAATAGCCCCGCCCCCTCAGACAAAGAACGAATGAATGACTTCTTGGGTCTGAACTGCCCCACCTACCAACTAAGAGCACCAGGACACCTGGCATCATCTGTACATAACGCACTCCAAGCTAATAAACCGGCAGGTGACATGTTAGGGACATCTGTCCTTGACGCAATACCAACTGGACAAATTGGGCTAAATTATGGGAATCTGGCGTCGTTTGGACCTACTGTGTTAATTTGTCAGGCATCACCCTCTGCGATGGAAAGGCATGCAGTGGTGATGTCGACCCCATGCATTAATTTTGGGTAGATGGGATTTACTACAGCAAATTCAGTAAACATACCTGTTCAGCGTCATGCACAGCTGTCATAAATCAAGGAACTGCTGAGAAAATAATGACTTTCAGTTGCTGGTGCTTTCCTGTGATGTCTTTTTGTGTGTCTGCATGAGATTAACCAAATCTCCAGGAGAAACGTTAGAATTACAACATCTGGAAGAAACAGCAGAATTTTCCTAAAAAGGCAACGCAGGGCGAGCAGAAAGGGGAGCCGGCGACCTCAGTTTCTCTGGATAATTATAATGCGTACGGAAAGGTGCCTCATAGCGACCAAAGCTAAATATTATTATCCTGCTTCGGCCCGACTGCTGATTATATTACGAGGGCTGAATTGCAAAATGGGCGTATTGGTAATGTTATGTTGTGGATCATGAAAGATACAGTTCAGATACGAGGTACGGTCATAAGAGGATGGAGTTAAAAACAGCCTGCGTCCCTCCTTATCATAAAACAGGAGTCGACCTGCCAGCTCGTTTCAATGGCCGCTACT
This sequence comes from Mormyrus lacerda, assembly GCA_015163995.2. Lineage (NCBI taxonomy): Eukaryota > Metazoa > Chordata > Actinopteri > Osteoglossiformes > Mormyridae > Mormyrus > Mormyrus lacerda. The sequence goes on from JAABNX020000144.1 coordinate 557,831, forward strand.
TAGCCATCATCGCGGGTGTGTTTTTAAGATCACGGCGATATATCGTTTTTTTTTCCTTTTGCTAAAAGGAGCGTGGCTGGTTTTCCCAGCACGGACGAGGCCTAAAAACATACTGCTGCCTTCGGCTCCATTCGCCAGTTTCCCAAAAGAAAGGCAGGGAAAACGCACGGGCGGTCTGTCATTGACGACTTTCTATGGCTTTTGCGCTATGAAGTGGGGGTGATTAAGAGATCTATTCGTAAAATGTCAATTAACAAAATAGCAAGTAATAAACTATAGAGGCGGATTCCAAACAGATATCACAATGCTTCTATCACACTCGAGTGTGAAAATGGGGCAAAAACTTCATAAGTTCCACCCAAATGTTAAAAAATATCACGCGTAAGGAACGCAATTGCCGACCTTAAAATGATGACGCGTCCTCATATACCATATAAAGATAGTGTACTCGACTACAAAATGGAAAAAAATATATTACACTGCGTGTATCCTTTTGCTAAAGACTGATCGGCTCTCGGTCAAAGCATAACCCCCAGTGACATCTCTCCAACTAAGGAGGTGTGAATGTACGACGCTCGAGGCTTCGCTTCCCCTGCACAGCACCTGTCCCTTCACAACACAAACCACTTCGTGCAAAATCTGGTGCACCACAATAACGAAGCTGACAATGGGCCTTCATTATTAGTTGTACAAGCCGAAAGCTCATGCATAAAATATCCTTACAAAACTTTTTAGATATTTAAAGCATTACTGGACGGTAAAAAAAATCAACAATTAGAGAAACAACTCCACAAACCCATTCAAATGCAAACTGTGGGAATTCTGTAAGCAAATGACGCCAGTTACATATATAAAGTTTAACAACAAGCAAGTAATAAGTGGAGGCTTACATTAGCAGATAAGGACAAGCTACAATCTGGGAAAAAAATTAGGAGGTAGTTTCCAAGCCTGATTACCTTTAAAACACTCCTGGTAATTTTCCCAAAGGAGTTAGGTATAATCAGTAAAACTGGGCTATTGGAATTGCTGGATGTCCTCCTCCGCTTGTGGTGCGCGGTGCCAGCGACAGCCCAGTCCAGGGAAACCAACCCGTCGTCGCTCATCTGGAGGTGGTCCCGGACGAAACGGATCGCGCAGCCACCCGGCCAGCAGGCAGCGAAGACCGTCTGCAAGAGCGGACTGGCGCGCCAGCTCCACGCCGGGGCAGCAGGGAAGGCGCAGAAGGTCGCACAGTGCTTGAGGAGATGGTTGGCAAGCGCTGAAGGTTTGCAGATCAGGGAGACGGTCTCTTTTTCGCTCCCCGCCGATATGGAGGTGGCGGTGGAGGTAGCGCGATCGGGGGCGCACCTGCCCGGACCATTCTCCTGCAGCTGGCGCCGTGAAATGCTCCTTTGCAGACGGCAGATCAAGGCAAACAACCGGCTTCCCGAGCCGAGGTACCGTGACGCCGACCAGAGGGAGGCCAACAGCACCAGGATGCAAAGAGCACCAAACCATCCCAGCATTGCACGGTCGGCAGCGGTGTGTTAAGACTCCGCACCACGTACGCTTAAAAAAGTTCCGTAGAATAAATAAGAGAAACCTCGCAAAATGTTTAAATGTGCACCACGGAGTTCAAAGCGGATTGTAACATTTTCCTGCTACACACAAAGCCAAGAATATGAGTTTTCATAAATGAAAGGCGGGTGCATAAATCCTTCACCAAAAAAGCTCCACCGACACAGGGTTTTTTTTTCTATGCTTTAAAAAGTCATCACCATCGCTTGTAGATGATGCACGGAGCGGGAAGTCGTCAGCTCTGCCCGGAGCGCTTTTAAAAGAGAGCGGTCCCTGTCTGCTTGGGCTGGGCGTGAGCCGCACGTCAGCGGCTGACAGCACGCGCTCTCCGCTCTCCTGCATGCGGAACGCTGTCAAGGCGGTGTGTTTGTAGGGACTAGGACAGATACAGAGACTACAGGCTGTACACTTAATACCATGCCTGCACCAGTCGGGGGCTTCTGGTGTGGCTGGTTAATCTTCAGGAACCCTTACGGCGAGCGTTCGAGATAAACTGCAGCGCCAAATCATTAAATAAGTAGGTAATATACTCCGTTATCTCTCACAAGAGTCTTACGTGAATGCTGACAGGACGCAACTGCAGTATTTAAAACCAGACAGCCTCGGTTCTGAAGGCCTCCGAACCAGCTGCGGATCATTTATATCGCGCCCAGTTTATGCATATGCACACGTATACCGAAAACGTGATCGGGTTTCACTCTACATGACCAGATTTAGTTGGTTCATGGAATTAGTGGTGTTTAACTTTTTATTTATTTATTTATTTTAAATATTACACTCAGGATCAATACGCTTCCTGATAGGTATCCCCCTACGCAAATTAGCAACTACCAAATTATACACCTTCGTCTGTCTTGTGCATCATCAGAAATATACATATGTAAAATTTTAAAATGTAAAGAAGCATCGAGTTTTGTAATACAATATTCGGAAAAGAATGAAGAAAGCAGTTCCTTCTTATGCAGAAAACGGAACACTATTATTAAGCTTGTGAGAAGAAATAAAGCAGATGTCGCACGTTGTAGTCTGGATGAACTCCAATGCAGACCTCCCCGTCTTTGATAGAACGACTTACAATACGAGGGGAACGTCGTCGGTATTTCATACAGCGAAATATATACAGGGAGCGGCCGAGATGTGTAATTGCGCAGCATATCCAGAGGACCGGTCCCCACTCAATCACATATAATAGGTCTCTTCTAAAACCAGGACGGTCCGTACATTATTCCTGTCTATAAAAGCTGGGAGGAGAAAAGTGTAATAAAATAATCACAGCCGCCCATGATAAAGGGGGTAAAAGGTAATATAACTGAAAATAGGAGACAGAGGTCCGCTCATTTATGGGTTCTTGTAAAAAAAAATAAGCTGCCCTTTAGTAACAGCCAGTGGGTAATAGACTATATAAATGGGTATGGGGAGCGGGTTAAAAAGCCAATACAAACGATTTTAGTGATCCCGTGTCTGCACGTGATGCCTGACAGGATGCCACCTGCCTATGGTCTCTGTCTAAGGAACCCCAAAGAACTCCAGCAGGTTCAGAAACGCTCACCAATTGCTCACCTGGGGGTGGTTAAGAGGTAACGAATTTGGAGCTAGGGGGGCTTTGGTTCGTTCACTGGAGGGAGATGTTTAGCCAGAACTAGTTAAGCGCATACTTACATTTTCAAAAGGAAAAGCATAAGGCGAAGCTTACAATCTACTAACCATCCTTCCAACTCACGTTATCAGAAGGTGAATCTCGAATAAGGGTGTAGCTCTGCTTTCAACATTGCTATGGACAAAATAATTCCTGAATCCCTCGCCCCCCTTGAACACTCTGTACTCCATGGTATTTGTATGGACATGTGCCCCCACCCATACCCAAATCTACGGCCTTGAATCTGAGCCCCGAGCATCACCTTCTGCTTGACTACATCCTTGTTTGTAAGGTATTTTCGGATTTAAAAAAACCTGGTTAATGCCAAAAACAGTCATGAATAGAAATTGGTACTGAAAAGCCCCCCAGCCGTGAGGTGGTTTTTCAGTGGGCTGGGGTGGGTTCATTAAGAGACCTCGTCATGGATATGTGCTTCTCGATCAGCGCCGCGGATGGTGCGGGGGGGGACAGAGAGCTTGGGTTTGGTTTGCTATTTCTGGAAACCAGAGACAGGCACCTAATGGTAAGACAGGCAGACAGGGAGGGGGCAGGGGGGAGAGGTAGAGGTAGAGGTTTAGAAATTAAAGTTAGCTGGGGGGGGGGCACTGATGAAATATCCAAGAATGGCAGATATTTTGTACTGCAAGCTGTTTGTGATGCCGGGGGGGACTTAGAGTGACATGGAGCCGGAATCTCCAGCTAGTTGGGGGGGGGTGCGGGGGGCTGAAATCAAGTGACCCAGAAGCTCTGTCCAAATATGGGGCCCCCTTGTGCAAATTGAGGCCCCCTGGCTCCTTTCCTGTCTCCTATCTGCCCCGGGAGGACTGTCACAGTGTGGGTCATCACATGATATTCACTGTGGTGGCAGACCTCTGTTTGCACCAAGCCGATATACTGTAATGAACAACCTAGTACAGTCACTCATACTGAGTGTGTAGTACGGTGCCCCAGAGTGTGCATTATAAACTCTCTGTGTCAGAGTGCATAGTACCATCTCCCAGAGTGCGCATTATAAACTCTATGTGTGCATAGTATTATTTCCCAGAGTGTACATTATAAACTCTCTCTGAAAGTGTGTGTATTGTAGCCTATTTTAAACAGGTGTTTTGGGAGTTGTACACCTTCAGTTTCACTATGACCAGATAAAACCACTTGGTTCTGCTTCAGCACAGGATGTAATTGTGAGATAACATCCTTCATAGTGCTCTGCTGATGTTACCTGGCTCTGGGTCTGACTGCATTTCCAAGTGAGAAAAGCCTGTTGCTGCTGCCTGTCAGGGCACGGCATACTGTGCTCACGGCCGGCAGGGTCCCCTGGTACAGGAGCTTGCTGCCTTTGCCCCACCTGCTGCGCGCTGCCATGCGGAAGGACGAGCCGTCTGTGGCTTTTAGCAGATGGGGAGCTGCAGACGGGGGGCAGACAGAATGGCATGTCTGTCAGAGGCCCGGGCAGAAGCGAGATCATAAGCTCCATCTGCAGGGATGAGCCATTTTGTAAATTTAGCTGAGATTCTGGGTCTGGATTGAGTCATTCTGAACCCTCAAACCACCCCGACAGGCAGATGCAGCCACCGTATCTCCTGCTGTCGCTTTGGCAACACTGCAGTGCAGCAACGCACCACAGGCGCTTACAGTGAGCCCTTGCTGTGCAACGACAGCGGAAGCAGAAACACACAGCGACGGGTCTAACTGTGGGAAACCAAAACAAGGCACTTTGGCTTCTAGCCGATCAGAGTGGGTTTCCATCCACCTACTGGCATGAGGGCTGGGATGCATGTGCTTTGTGTACAATAAACAACGAACGTCACATGGCATCAGCTCTGTCACCCCAGGACCCAGATCCAGCTGTGGTGAGGTAATGGGCTCTGTGATACCATGACAGGTCCAGGCCGAAATGAGAAATTTTATTTGGACCTCGGTCCCTGTCCGCTGACAGATGAAGTAATCTCTGCGGAAGCAGAGAGCAGATTTCTCCAGAGCTGTTTACAGCAAGCGGGAATGTGCGCAGAACTTACGGAACATGCTTTCATGGTTCAGGAGGTGCCTGCAGACAGGCACGCACACTGGCAGGAGCGAAGGTCACTTATGAACAGGCTGAAGGACAACATAGACAGCCGGGAGCCTCCACTGATGGACATTGTGCATAAAGAATCACAGGAAACAGCCGGAAGCTAAACAGAGAAACGCCTGACTCCGCTCTGATGAGCCCGGTGCTCTCTTAGGGTCGGGGGGCGTGACGCGGCCACATCGCCGGGCCTCGCTTGCCCTGGCGGGCCCTGAAGTGGAAAGACCACATCCTGTAGTGCTTAGTTCCTGTCCCTTTTCACACTTCCCGTCGAGCCTCGATACTGACACGCTCTGATCACGGAGCGACCGAGGACGGCCAAGCGGGTTCCTGCCATTTTTATCTCTGTGATGACTGGCTATATTAATCTGTGTTAAAAACAGTCAGCCGCCCGAACTGGCAGCAGGCCCTGTCCTTATTGTATTGTCACAAACATCAAAAAATTACTGACGCGTGATGTCACCTGCTTATAAGCGCTGTAGCAAATATAGGCCTTTGCAGAATTTACACCTGAGCAATTCCAGTAAGAGATTAAGTGTAAGTGCAATATACAAAACAAATAGCGTTCAGTAATGTTAAGGGTTAGGGTTAGTGCTAAGGAAACAGCATCGCAGCTGAGCACCGGGGGGGAGGGTCAGTGATTAGTTTGGGGGACGAATGCTGTGAGAGATGAGTCAATAAAGGTCACAAGCAGCATGAGCTGTGCATGGACACGCGACATCCCATAGTATGGTAGTTACATGCAGCCCTCATAGAAAGTCTTGGCATTCTTGCTTAAATCAGAAAATATTGGTTTTATAATATAAATCATTACTTCATTCAGTTTACAATAATATATATCATGCTTGAAATGACCTGTAGTTTTAAGTAAAACTTCAAATAGTAATAAACTGAAACCCAAATTATAGGTCTAAAAGAGCTGCTCTGAGTTAAAAAGCTCACTGACAAGCAGCTTCACTGGGTGCTTTTTAATTAGTAACACCAAACACCACATAAAACACCAAACATCTGTGTTTAGTATCCATTGGTAGCGAAACTACAACTGCAATGAATAGCAAAATGGCAGTCAGTCAAAAAAAATTATGACACTTAATAAAAAGAAAATGTCTGTAGGAAAGATATCTGTAGATATGCTAAACAATGCTTGTCCATGGCCTTTGGTAGTGAAACCAAATACAGAATTAAGCAAGCATGCAAAGACTTTCTGTCAGCACTGCGTCGACCGTGATGTCGCTCCCCATAAGGTGACCGCCGCCGCTCTGCGTTTCCTTAATCTGGTGTTAACCTCAGCATCAGGGAGAATCAATCAATCTTATGTCCACGTTAAGGATTGTTAATAAAAATAAAATTACATTCACTATCATTCATCGCGCAAATCCATTTAAGGGTCCCTGTAACATACTTGAGGGAGACAGAGCTGATGTATTGGGATGAGACCGGACCAGAGCCCTGGATTCTGCATCTGCTCCGGCCCGCGGAGGGGGAAGGGGAAACCCAGCGACTCGCCTCATTCGGCTCGAGTCAACAGGTTCGTGTTAAAGAGACACGGAAAGCAACAGACAGCTGACAGCCAGAGTCGTCTGTCATCAGTCTGACGGGGTCCTGTGAGCATTCGCTGGAAAGTTCCTTAAGATTCTGCAGCTGGAGATGTCATGCCCTAGTTTAGCATCAACATGAATAAGGGTGACGGTATATGACATTAAAATACAGCTAAATTGATCATGTGGTAAAACCAGCGGCAGTGTGACAGACAAGATGATGCTGATAAACATGAAATACTAATTTGACGGTTGACCATGTGGGCTGG
>JAABNX020000144.1:564995-581216 GCA_015163995.2 Mormyrus lacerda
TCACAGAAAATGAACATGAAATACTAATTTGACGGTTGACCATGTGGGCTGGTCACAGAAAATGAACATGAAATACTAATTTGACGGTTGACCATGTGGGCTGGTCACAGAAAATGAACATGAAATACTTTCTCAACAAAATGAATTGTATGTAAAACAACAATCTAATAACAAAAAAGCTCAACAAACAGTGAGAACATCAGCGATCTTGGTGGAAACCAGCGATTACACCAAAATGGAGGCCAGTTGTGGCTCCTCGCCGTCCGATCAGTCTCAACTAGGCCAGTACGCTGTCTTGGGGGGACCCCATCGACTCGATTCCATGAAAGACATGCGTGGTTAACAGCAGCCACGCGGATTTGGGGGGGGGCACACTCCATAGGAGGCAGCTGTAACTGACGATGGGTTCATTCTGATTTTAGTGGATTATTTACGACGAAGGCAAAAACCCCAAATATGCTTTTCAAATGCAAAATTTAAAAAAAAACACACAAAGTAGGGAAGCACAGACGCGCTCCACCCCCCCACCACCCCCCTGACACTAATACATGGTGGGTTTTGGGGTCCCAGTTAACAGCGCAAGTGTATCGTCCAGCCTCTCATCCACCCAGGGAGGGGGGGCAGGGGTTTTCACGGTTCCGTCATGGAGGTGCTGAGGCAAGACTTGAATCCACTCCAACTGTGAGTAGCTCATTTGTGTGTGTGTGTGTGTGTGTGTGTGTGTGTGGGGGGGGGGTCACGCTGTATTTTTTTCCTTCATTGAAGTAAACAAAGTGGAACTTTGTGATGACCACGAAGCATGGAGGCGTCCCAGCACGTCCTGTGCTCTTCTTAGCTTTCATTAATTAGAAGCTGCTGGTGCCTCTGCCAGGCATTAAGTGCAGATTAAATGACCAAGCGTGGCCATACAGATACAGCGGCAGAGATCCCCAAAGACACGGAAAGGCCCCGGCAGAGCACAGCTGATTAGCAGTAAGTGGGCCTGATCTCGGCGGACTCTTTGACGTGTGCTCATCGGCAAGGGGGAGGGGCCGTGTCCATGGAAACCAGGATCCATATTAATCTCATCGAGCTCTGGTAAATTCTTTTTTCTTTCTGTGCAAATTCAGTCCAACAGGACAGGACCCACCTGCCCAATCTTTGAATCACTGGGAGACATAATCAGTGATGAACTGAAATGGCCCCAATTTTCCATTTCTGTCACTCTGTTGTTTACCATGGACTCTTCAGTTTGTGTCGCACATTTTTGCAATCTATCGAGTCTTTTTTGAGATAATATGCACGAGACAAAAAAGGAATATTTTTAGGAAACAATGATGGGCTGCAAATCATCAGCCATTGTGTTTGAGCTCTGAGCTTTGTGCAACTGTTTCAAGCATTGTTGATGCATTTATGGTCAGGGAGGGAACCTTATCAAACAAAGGCTTCAGATTTCCAACAGGAAATCTTGCCGTTTGTCAGCCAGCCCACAAGGACCCACTTTTGCGAAGTCCCAGAGAGAATCTGTCCACTAAGGAGTGCATTTATGCCACACCTGTGCCGTCAACGTGACAGACACTCTCCCAGGAGTGACGGGGCATGGTCAATTCGTGGGCCGTGGTGTTTGATCACGGGCAGATGCTGTCCGTCAGGATTGCAGCGGCGGGCCCCACGGCTGAGAAATGGCACCTTTTGTTATCGTGGGTTTGTCTTCACTGGGGGCATCCAAGAGGTCCTGCTCACCAGCTAACATGTCCGCATGGGAGGGGGGACTTGTCGGTAAGCTAGCGCAGGCACTCGATCCAGAATAGATGGATCAAGCAAGGAGTCAGAAAACGTCTGGGTGGGGTTGTTGACAGCAGAGAATCGGGTGAAACTCACGCCCCCCGACGTGTTTCCAGGAGAACTTCCCGTGTTGTTTACGCACATCCAGTACCAGGACTGTCGTCAATGCCGATGTTTACTATGTGTTCTGCTGAAATCCAACCCAGCCCAATCTCTCGCGCTCTCTCTCTCACACACACACACACCACAGGAGTGTCGTGCTGGAGGTGTATCTAGGCAGCAAGGCCTCATTAGCCCGCCTTTAGGTGACAGGTCACTGATGCGGACACCAGCAGACCCTCCCAGACAAAGGACCAGCTTGGGAGATGCTGCAGTGTCTTTCCACTTTCAGAGCTCAGTATTAATCCCACAGGCTTGAGCCGCAGCAGGTAACACCGATGGGCAACGCTGACCTCACCCACTACATTCCACTTTTCTTCTTCCTGATCCCAGAGTCCATCACTATGAAAAATATCAGGACATTGACTACTATCAGTCTCTCACTGTGCTCTCAAAGACCAGAGACCAGCAAAACCAGGCCAGCAAGGGCCCCAAGCGCTCGGATTACAGGAGTGTGTGGGAGATAGAGATTGCCCTTTTTAGGGGATTAGATGCAGAGGAGATGTGACCTCACCCCCTCCCTCCAGCATCAGGAACATCCTGTATAAATGTACTCCCTGGCTCTCTGCACACAGGCAGATGAATTTCACACGTGGATGAGAGCCAGTGAGTGTGCCCCCCCCCCCTCTCCGGTCCAATCTGACCGGTGGCTAAACTCCCACAATGGCTGAGCATGCAGAGATGCATGTGGCCCATGTGAACAAACACGCTTTCAGTGGTTCTGCTCTTCCAGGCTGCAATGTTGAAGATTAAAAACACAACATTTGACCTTCTGCTGTTTCATCCATCAAAGCAAAGTGGACAGAAAATAAAGGGGGACTCTGGGCTACTGTCGTGTTTCATTTAACCCTGAGGTCTGGGCTTCTGGCCAGGGGCTAGAGGCTACGGCTAAGGGGACGACGATGCGGTCATGTGATCTGACAGACGTCGGCCTCTGGAGACCAGAAGCTCATAGCTCCTTCAAAAAATAGAAAGTTGTCATCTTACATCATTCTTCTGTGGCTCAGGTTTTCAAATCTCTGGGGGTATCCGCGGCCCCCACCACGACTGCCCCCCACCCCTGGAAGTTTGCCACAGTCAACAGCATTTCCTGGGAGACTCCGCACTGCTCCGTCCCCCTCTCAGAGTCTTTGCTATGAATGTGCAACCGCATGGATCTTGGCAGGGAAAACAAACAGAAAGGCTACATGACATCTCACGACTGAGTACTTAAGAGTCAATGAAGAGTCAATGAACTATGAAATTATGAAGTCAGTTATCAACCTGTGTTGGGTGTCAGTTCAGAACCCTGGCATTGCAGGTCTTTCGACTCCTCCACGGGAGGTGACTCTTCCATGCCGTCGCCCTCCCTCTCATGGGCTTTGCTTCTGCCACCAGTTAAAATTTTCCATGTACTCGTCTGGCTGCGAGGGATTCAAATCTCAGAGGACTTTGTACTCACTAATTTGAACCATCGGATCAACAAAGTGGTTTCATTCACGAGGCACAGCGCTAATGCTAACTGTTGTGCTACCAATGTTGTCTCACTCACAGTGCTAATGCTAACTACCGCGCCCTCAATGCTGTCTCATTCACAGTGCTAATGCTAACTACCAAATAAACAATGCTTTCTCACCCATAGTGTGAATGCTTTAACATCAGCAATGCTAGTTTTTAAAATAAAAAGTTGTTTTAAAAGCCTTAATTTATATTAGAAAAACTGTTTGGTCAGGGTTACTGATTTTGTTTTTTGAAGGTATATCTCCTGACTGATTGGAAACCTTACCTATCTCTGCTATAAATGACTTGGCTTTAAAAAATGGCTTAAAAAACAGCCGAATCACACTGGTAATGTGTCCGGTATTGCTGTGTAACACACAAAGCATCTTTTTAAGTTAACATATCGGCCGAGTTTAAAAATGGCACATTCTAGAGAAATCCAGTAACATGCATGTCACTGTTCCACATGGGTTTTTGTTCTATGGATTTGTAGCGGATGCTTACAGAGGCAGTCTCCATTTTCTTCGACGTCTGCATTATAGGATGCTTTTCCACCACGCCAGGCTACCGTACTTTCGATACTTCTATAATGTACCAAAAGTATAGTATAGTATAGTATATTTTGTGTCAGTTTTCCCACTGACGTAAAAACTGGAACTTTTGGTACTGGTACTCAACTAGACTGAAAGTACTTTGTGCGGTGGAAAAGTGCCCGTAGTGACCGTCTGAATATGCACTATAGAATAAGAATTCATAAGAAGCTACAGGCGACACACGACACTTTGAAAAGCCAGACAAATTGGAATACATGCAGTAAACATAAGCAATTTTGCGAAAATGAACCGAGTCTTGTTTTATGAAGTTCTGGTGTGGTAGCAGAACTCCAACCCATGTGAGCTCACGCTCTCCCACCAAACCCCACCTTCTCTGCATATTCCATCCTCACAAGGACGATTTGCCAGTTTTGTTGTTTAGATGCAGCCAAATGGAAGATCACTGCGGGCGACCGTACCTCCCATCGGCACCGGGAGGACGGCTCTGTTTACATCCATCTTTGTCAGCTCTGACGCTGCATGCCATGCATGGCCAGGAGCGTGACGACAATGCCGTCGTCGAGGCCGACAGGAGACCCAGTGGCCTCCGCCACCTAGCGCAATCTCAGCAGAGCAAACAGCACAGAAAAAAAAAAAAAAAATCACAGAATGCCAAAGTGCCAAGATTCCAGCCTGAGGATGGGTAATGGGCTGCAGTGCATGCTGGGAAATGGCAGGAAGCAGGCTGACCGCATGTGCTTCATAGATGCGTCGGAGAGCACAGACTGCCCGGCGCCCCACTCCAAAAATAGAAAATCGATGCACCCCCCCGCTTTCTTCTGGGATGTGGCAGAACCAGAGTGCGGGGATTGGGCGGGGGTCACCTCCCCCACCAATGAGGCACGTGTTCTACTCCCCCCCCAGCCAGGATTCCCCAAGGTGCACAGCACGGGTGTAAACATCTCTGTACTGCAGCTGGGTAATGATGCAGCACCCAGTTCTCGGGAAACAAAAAAACCCGACTGAAAGCTACTTCTGAGAGCGCAGACGACACCGCAGGGATGGATCTGCGTCTAAGAACGCACACACCAACAGAGGAAGCCCTCAAAGGGGCCTTTGAACACTCAGCCCTTCCGCCCCCATCCTCCTTTCTCCCACAGGACGCCATTGTGAAACAGGAGCGCTCTGATCTGAGCCCCCACCCAAAGGGGCCCAGCAGACTGCAGACCCCAGGCTGCAGCCTCTCCATGCGCATACAGGCTGCCAGCAGCCAGGCACCAATTCATTTCTTGCCCACGTTGTCAATGGCGCAGAAATGAGAGTTTCCCGGGCCTCTGTGGAAAAAGAAAGCATAGAAAGTGTGACCTATTTCCTCCTGCGCTTTGGCTGACCCCAGCCAGGCCTGCGCAGCTGCGAGCTGGAGGGGGCCGAACGGCCTTGTGCAGGCCAGGCCCCCCTCACGCCTGACTGAGAGGCTTCCCTGGCTGCATCCCGATTGGCCAGGCATCAGCCCCAACAGGCCAAGTCAGGTGATTTGGCCCATCGATAAGGGAACCCAGAACCCTCGGATGGCCACCCGTGCTCCGTCTCTGCTTCCGGCTGCAGCGGGATCCAGTTCCAAAGGGGGATTAAAGCAGTAAAAGGGGGGCTCTAGATTCAGCATAAAAAGTAGATCTGAGGAGGATACAGAGTTACCATAAAATACCGTAAAGGCGACAGAGATGGATCTGGCTTCAGCGACCCAGCTTCCGTTACCGCGCTCTTCCTGAACGGGCCGTTGAGGCTCCTCAGCTCTGTATTCATCACGGCAGAGAGCAACGAGCATCGAGCACAGGAAGGATCTTCTGGAAAACCGCAGGGGGGGGGGGAACATCAAGCCGAACATTAGACAGAAACAGAACGGAGGCATCCGCTGAAAATTGATTTGTCCCCTGGGGGGACAAATCAAAGCTGATGGCTATTAGACAGGCCTCGGTCAAACCTTAGAGCAGAACGCCGCTACATGCTTCCAGGATAAGGGTGCAGCTGGAGACGAGGTCAGTCTTGTGTTGACTGCCGTTCTCAGCAGGTACAAGACGCTCTGTGTCACCGAGAAACTAACAGGTGTCCTGACGGAACCAGGATGCTCAGGCATAAACACCGTGTACTCTGTCACAGCTAACACTGCTGAACTCATGAACAGCTGAAATTCTCAGGAAGAGACTTAAAAAACAGAAGGAAGGGCCGTTTCAAATGGAAGTGTAGGATGCAGGAGGACACAAGAGACATTGATAGTGTAACTGGAACATCTTAAAACAAAAAAGGCACAGCAGACTGTAGATTAAAAGGACACAAAGAAATTACAAAAAGGGCCTAATTGGCATTACAGAAATTATCTGGCAGGAAAATGGTTAAACATTACAGCACAATACATCCTTATGGAAATTCAACCGCTAACTGTTACTGTCAACTGCTTGAAGCTGCAGCCCCCTCTGCTGGCTGCATGATCACATTACATCGGTACACATTTTGGCAGACATTAAAGTGGACTTTAAAATTAGTTCAGATGAACAATATTGATTCCAGAGAGATCCTTGAATGTTTCACTGTATCTATACATGGTTCATTTACACAAATTTTCATACAACATTGAATATTACAGGCTGTACCAGTCAGATTCAAGTTGTCAGTGTGAGGATCCTCTTTTCTCTGTTCATGTCACACAGCTCATGCGTGTGACATTTATAAAGTTAACACTGTTAAAACACACATTTAAAAATGCCTCCGTACAACCCTGACCAGGATTAGTGGTTAGAAGACACACTGGGTGCCAGGCTCAGCACTGAGCTGCAGATCTGCATCACATAAAATCCTATCAGAGAAAAGTAAAAATGTCCTGGACACCTCATTTGGGCTTCTTGTCTGTGTGTGGCGTCACAGAACCTTGTAGCTGCTCTCTTCTCCACTCGCAGCGTTTCTCGTACGCACACATCCCGCACCTCCATGCCTCCTCGATGTCCACGCCCCTCGGCTCCCGCCTGCCGGTCCAATAGGACAGGAGATTACGGAGCTCTGCCCTCAGCAGGTTCTCATCGAATGGGACGTCCTGACTCCCCAAGGCCAGGCCAGAGTCCTGGTGCTGGTACTCCAGGCGTAGAACGTCGATCCCCGGCAGCTCACAGTAGCGGAGGCTGAGCAAGAGAACATCTAGGAGATCTCCCAAGGTGGCCAACTGGAAGCCCAACTTCCCTGCGTGCTGCAGCACTGCGGCCCCCAGTGGCTGCTCCAGACGCAGCCGGAGGTGCTCCACGAAATCGTCCCTGGTCAGAAACCCACGGACCAGGCCATCAAACAGGAGCTTGTAGATGCCCACCTGCATCACAGAATCAGCCATGACTACCACACGTACACCACTCCCAGCCTGGAGACGAGGGGGAGTCAGCCTACCTGCAGCCGGTGGCCCTTGGCCTGGGCCTCCCCAGGAAGCGAGCTGTGTCTTCGGGTCTTCAGCTCGCTCAGCACCAGCTCTCCCCGGTCACTGTAGTGCAGCTCGTCGATGACACCCACCACGAAGACCCCCTCCAGCACACCGAACACGGGTAGCTCACGCACGAGCCCACCTGTGGAGCCCGGGGGGGGGGGGGGGGTTAAAAGTCAGGTTGAGGCCTGGAATGGACTCACAGCGCCACCTGGGTCATGTGGACATTCCATCTGCTCATCTCTGAATCCTACCTGTCTGCAGGACCGGAATCATGCCCAGCAGATTAAGGAGGTTGATGGCCTGTCGATCCTCCCTGGTCACGGCCCGAACAGGGACCACTTCATGGACCTCCAACTCTGGGTGGGGGGCAGCAATAAATAGAGATATAGAGAGAAAGAGATTATAATATATTTTTTATATATATATATATAGAGAGAGAGAGAGAGAGAGAGAGAGAGAGAGAGAGAGAGAGAGAGAGAGAGAGAGAATGTTGTTGCATCATATACTATACAGTTTGTGCCTGTCTGCTATGGCTAAACTTTGAGGCAGTGATGAGTCACATTTGCCTCGTTTCACGCAGCTTTGTAAGGTCTCCTGTTTCCAGTAAACAGCCATACAAGATTAAAACATTTTATCGTAGCATTTACTCCTTTACAGTTATTACATGGCTGTCAAAATCCCAGACTGCAACATGCATCAGCGTCTCCTGTTTGTCCAAAAGCATGACAAAACTGCCAATTCTGTAGCTGCGCTATTTTGGGGCTGATCTGGTTTCCTGCAGCCGCCAGAAAGCCAGAGTTTCCTCCTCTGTCTAACAAAGTAGGAAAGTACTTCTGCTGTAGGTTCTGTATCTACTACCAAGTGACAAATGATTTAATGAATGACTGCGTTTAGTGTCATTGCACAAGGTACAACAAAATTGGGAGACCGTCCTTGTTAGTACCCAAAAAAAAAAAAAAGTGGGGACACAACAGAAGAAAAATGAGAACAAAATATAAAAAACAGACAACGGAATATAAAAATGAATATAAAAAGTGAAAAGAATAAAAATGTAGGAATAAAAAGAAATAAAGTAGGCGTTTTAAATCATTGATGCTTTAGATATTCTCCTTGTGACCCAATATGAAAATACTGTATGTTTCAGCTGTTGGAGTAATGATCCTATTAAATGCTCATAAAGTAATTAGACCTGAATCAATTTACTTAACTGTCTATTTGTATGTAAGTGACGGAAGAAGGGAGGGGGATGGACAGACAGAGCATCAGCAGTAATGCAAACATTGTACTCTTCTGTTCTGCTGAGCTGCAAGACAAAGCATTTAATCTACCAGTTGATCAACATTCCAACCCTCACCAATGGTCATGAGCTTTGAATAGAGGAGCTGAAGGAGGTGGCTGGGGAGACAGGTGGCTGGGCATCCCTGATTAGATTGCTGTCCCCGTGACCCGACTCCGGATCGCTGGCAGATAATGGATGGATTTATTTGTATTTGAGTTCTGTTTCATTTGCTTTTGATATGAGTTTCGTTCAGGTTGCAGTATCTTCCCGCACTGTGACAACTGGAGTGTTGGCACTGATAAGAGACAGGTGGGGTAGTGCTTCCCTTATCTCACACACTCACACCACAGCTGCTTTTTGGTGCTATTCTTTTTCCCAGAAATTGGTGTGTGATGTCGACACATGAGGGAACGACACCTGACATCCTAACCACCACCCCCCAGGAAGCACCTGTTTTACTGAACGTTGTAAATGTCAGACTTGCAGTACATTTAAACTGGAACACTACAAAATACAAATCAAGCAAGTTAATAAGCCACGTGACAGGCGCTTACCTCGGGCTAGGTGAACACTCGCCCCAGCCTTCACCTCCACGCGCTCCACTTCTCTTTTCGCGACAAGAGGCAGCTCCAGTGCGTAGACTGCTTGCATCTCACACCACGTCTGCTTGCACAGCATCGTCACGTTCAAAGACCTTCGGCAAAAGCGCTGCATGGGAGTAGAGGCTGGATCCCGCTTCCTCTTCAAAGTCAGGCATAGTTGGTTTTCTTTCACCGTAGCCGACACTGCAAGACCTGTCCCCTTGGCTCTGCAGTGATCAGAATGATACAAAACCGCTTATGTTACTGGCTTTAATGTGTAGCAGTTTCCCACTAGAATAATTAAAAAAAGAAGAATGAAGGGAAAACAGCATTAACTTTATAGGACAGAGACCGAAGAACATTTATATAAACACTTGCTGTGAGAAACCTACCTCTCACTGGCAACATCGCGCTTCTCAGAGACTTCACAATCAAGCGAGTCTGGGCCGGGAAGGATCGATTTAGGCTCTGAAATATTTTGTAAAAATCTATTTATGCAGCTATTCTCACGCACGAATATAACGTGAATTGCGTGGTGTATTACATGAGATGGTGAGTATGCTAGTTAGTCCAGGTTGGTATTACATTGCTTATTGCCCGTTTTTGATCGGTGTGTCTACGCTCTTAGATTCTGCACACCCCAAAGTTGAGGTTTAGCTTCGAATTAAGAAATCTGCACTCTCCCCAGCACAGCTTACCTGTGAGTAGGTGCTCTGACTGAACGTCCAGCAGTTCCGCGTCACTTATATCACCCCAAACAAGATCATCAGTCTCCTGCGATGCGTGCGAATTCATCTTAGAGTTCTATTTAATGTAGTAGTGTGCATGCGCGAGATCAGTTTTATTCACTATGTACGCGGCAAGGTTGTCTGTCAGTATAATACATGCTATCAAGCTGCGTCCCCTTAACAGGATGTCATGCCCGAACATGTACTTTAAGACACGCCCACCCGAGGAACCGGAAGACGAGTGAACCAAACAGGAGTGAAGCGCGGGCGGTTTCCATGGAGATGGGTCCCGTTGACACGCGAACGCACTTCTGTGGAGGCAGAGGAGTTACGGCTCAATATACCGGTAATTACATCGATTATAGTTGTTAACCGAAGAGATAACTACATATACAGCACAATAAACCGCATGTTCTGACCAGATATGGTAAGGTGTGAATATGTTCCGTTAAAGATACTTCAGTCATGACTGGTATACAAAGTTGGTTTGAAAAACTGAAACGACCTAAAAGATATTTTATTTCAACTAAACAGCAAAGTGCAGAAACATGGCCAAGCTCAAACCTCACTTTGTGAAGGAGCTAACGCCAATGTAGGCGTCTGCCCGACAAGACAAGCCGGAAAATACCAGGCACACGCACTTGCATTTTAGCGACAAACCTGCATTCAGAAATGAATTCTTTCCTAGATGGCAATGGATCTGCGGCAGGCAAGGGGCATCTGCTGACGGGGAGCAAAGAAAATGGAAAAAAGAAAGAGACTAAAAAAGGCAAACTGAAAGGGAAAATGCTTGCTAACGAAGGGGGAAAGGGGTTTAATTACAGCACGCCATCGAACTCAGAGGATACAGGTTTGTATCTTTGACAGGTTTCTGTATCTTAAAATTCAATTGCTTGTGAATTGGACCTAGTAGTTAATGGATAAAGTAGCGTTATGATGGGATTGAATCGTTAGGTGGAAAATATCGATGTAAGCAGTTCTTATCTTGTAAAGAGGATAACCTGGAACCAAGAGACACAATGATATTATAGCGGTAACAAAACCAACCTCGGTTTCCCTCCGCAATGCATTAGATAAACAACGGACAGAACAGACGACGGTGCCGTTGGAGAAGCAGTGGAAAGCTCAAGCCAAGGTTAAAGGTCAGACCAGACCAGCAACGAAGGGACGCAAAAAAACCAAGAAAAGAGCAGTGATGCTTGTGGAGCCCGATGCCATTCCAGTCTGCCCCCAAAACGCTGAGTCAGACTTAAGCAGTCAGATCCAGAACAGCCTCCGTTGGGAAGGTGTCCTGGATGACCCGGTGGCTGAGCAGGAGAGGATAGAGATTTATAAAGCTAATCGCAGGAAACGATACCTGGCTGCGCAGCGCGCATGCATACACGAAACACCCGCTGGAAATGTGAGGAGCGACCTCGCATTCATTTGAAGACGACCAATTAATGATTAGGTACATTTACGGTGACCAGATAATCCATGCCAGGAAGGACAATTTGAGTTAAGACTGACTGTAAACTACCAATTCAAACGGAGGATCTGGAATTCACTTAAGCACCGAGGTCTTGCTGTGTGCTGATTGGTCAGTCTCCAGTCCCATGTGCCACTAATGTTAATGTGAAACAGCTGGATGGGTCTTTCAATCAGGGAAGCAATCCAGTAAAAGCACAAGGTGGTCTAAAATATTTAGCCACGCACAGGAGTCTCGTTTTAGTTTGTAAAACCCGAAATCAGTCAAAGTGCCCTCGCTAACATGGACTATCTGGTCATCCATACATTATCACCATCGCGTGGTCTATCGGTACCCGTTTCTTGCACAGGGATTGTGAGAAAACACCTGTTTACATGTTACTGGAGTGATATGTATCGATTCAAATTAAGAAAATTGACAGTGTGGAAAGATTTAACTATAATTTGAATACGCTTGGATTTATGAAAGTTCGGTGAGTGTTTCACTAGGTGTTTCTAACTCTCCAGAGGGGGCACTCTGTCACATACAGTAAGGGAAGTTTTAAAAAAAAAAAATCGATTACAATTTTAAGTTTCTTAAGTCGCATCATCTCCTTAAGATAAAGTGTATAAGTATCTCAAATTCCCTTCTGAAACATCGCAAATATTTGGTAATGTTTTTATTTGTAGACATTAACACAATTATAAAAACGACAAAGAAAAATTGCATTACACACTAAAGACGCTAAACAGAATTACGATAAACGCAATTTATGCTCCCTAACCCTCAGTGGTTCCTAAAAGGGAATGGAAAAAAACTATCGTTAAACATGGACTTTGCAGTAAACGCTTCACCTTTCATATCTTTCTATGTGAAGTGCATAAATGCAGTTCAGCATTTACAATGCAAAAGAAACACGACGTTAGAACAGCAGAAAATGACCTTGTGCAGATATATAGTAAAACCTCATTTGGTTTTAAAATTGAGTGTGCATAATTATTTACATTTAAGCACGTGACACTCCACCCAGTAATTCAAAGACGCCCAACCTCATTAGGCAATTTTACAAACGTGCTATACTCTGTGACAATATCCGGCTTGTCGATTAGAAAATTCATAAAAACGAACAAGAATTTGAAAGCAATTTAAAAGCATTTCCAGCTGCGTTTCAGATAACTACACTCCAACATCGATGGTCCATCCCGCCAGGTTGCCCCTCTAGGAGGGTCTGGCTTCAACCTTGTAGACCTCAAGAAATCTGAGGAGAGATCTTATAGTGACGTGCAATGAAAAGGACATATACAACGCTGTTAAGTTGAACAGATGTTGCCACACCAACGCCTCCCACCTCAAATTCACATCGTGATTCTGAAAGATCCAAGTTAGAAGTTCTGTGGTGCAACAGTTACCAAACCAGGAAGTTTTCAAAACAAGTGCAGTTCTCCCACCGCGTGAGGTCTCCACGACTGCAGTCAGGCCACCTCATCACTCAGCTGGAGTCCCAAGTCACAGCGGTGTGCTTCTTCCATCCATTCGGACGAGCCTGCTGTCCGTCGACTCCAGCTCCACGCTGGACAAGAAGCGCTTGGCCAACCGCCGCTCGTCGTAATGCAGCTCAGTGGTGAAAATCGTTTGGGCGTGTTTGGGGTACACGATGGTGGTGCTTCGGTAGCGATGCACTCGCTGGCGGGGCTGGAGCTCCAGCAGCGTCTTGTAGCGCCGCCAGGTGCTGTGGGGCAGCGCCAGGACCGTCTGGCTGCACCACTCCAAGCCCAAACCCGTGGGCTGCAGGCGCACGTCGTGGATGAAATGTCGATCGGAGTCGTAACGCACCGAGGAGGTGTATCTGCAGACAGAGACTGAGCGTTACACCCTCATCTAAGTTACCAGCTAGAATTACTTAGGGTTTTTTTTTTTTGTTTATATGTGCGAGTTACTCAAACACCTTAAAGCCGGGGACGCGTCGGGGCAGGGAATGCATACATGTTGGCCGCAAATGCAAATCTGAGGCAAATTACCGGATTTCTTTCGGTGGCAAAGGAACAAGCTCAATCCCCTCTCCATAGGACAAAGGAAGCAGTTGTGTGGCCGGTTCCTGAATGCCTGGAGCCTGGAAGTTTGACGAAGAAATATCAGCAGGCGATAGAATAAATATATATAAATGTCACCAAATTAAAGTTTACCCCGACGTTTCAAAAACGTGGATGATATTACGCACCACTTGCTCCGCTCTGTTTTCATCTTCGGAAACAGGGCTCTCAAAGCGCCTCGCCGAACTAAGTGCCTGCAGCCAGGCGCTGGGGCTCGGGGGCAGCCCGGAGTCCGGGCTGTCAAGCGTCCTCTCCGCCTTGTAGCTCATTCCCAGGGGATCGTCAGCGGACACATTCTGCAAGGTTAGCCTTCCAACCATTGTTTTTGAAAAACTGCCTTGAATTTAAATAAACCCGTTAAGGTTCATCCAAGCACCTCAGTTCACTTTAAACGAAGAATGCTTATAATCGAAATCTTCACGTAGTCAGTATGCAAGCAACAGAAAAAAAATAAGCCAGATCCTTCCATATGCAGCAAAACTGCCAGTTTTCGATTCTATATTCGCGATTTATGCGCCCACTGAAGAAAGCACCCTTTAACTTAGTTTAACACGTACTTTTTAAAAACATAGTCAAGTAAATTTAGATCACACTCCACATTCTCTCTGTAATGCATCCAAATTTCGCATTGGTGTCTCGGTTTGCAGTGAATCCTCTACAGCTTAGTCGGTGCAGCTTACCCGCTCGTGCGGACTCTCCCCTTTGAAAGGCGGTCATTGTTTTACAAGCAAATGTGGGCAGGGAAACGCCTTTTAAAATGTCCCTCCTACCGCTGATTGGCGTGCCAGATTCAGAAAAAGAACACGCGCACCCTCACCACGGGAATCCTCCATACACGCAAAGTTATGCACAGCGATTACACTAAATAGGCTTTGCATTATGCACCAAAAGTATCGTCTTTTGTCATTTTTATTAGTGGCTCGTGATGTACAGCAAGCACGTGAGCTACACTTCTGTTGTCAAAGAATTTTCATTTTACAAACGAAAGTCAGGAATGTATGCAGCAACAGCCATGAACTAGCAGGTCATTATTGATCATTCATCAGAACCCCCATCTTCTTAAGGAAAATTAATAACTGTAAATGGATTATAAGCATCCTCCTCTAGGCAGGGGTCCCAAATTCTGGTCCCGGGGGGCCAAAATCCAACACAACTTGCAGATCTCCCTGTTCAAACGCATATATTAAATCTGGCAATTAACTGATTATGATGTGTTTCGGCAAGGAAATCGGCAAACCGTGTTGGATTCTGACCCCCCAGGACCAAACTGGGGAACTCGGGCTTAAGGTATTGAGTTCGACACAAGAATGAAAGCCGCCTCGGGTGCGCTTCATTACAGTGTGAACTCAGAGGACCAGAAGCAGGCACTGGAGCACCAGAGCAAAACAGTCTCACATAGAGTAGGGTAAGGTGGGGTGGGGGGGGTTTCCAAAAATTGTCTGGAAATCCCAGCAAACTGCACACTTGTGCTTTAGGCCTTGAATGGTTTCCCAGCTTTCTGCTGCGTTCGGAGGAATCAACACCGACATCTGTGGCTTTTTCTTACTTTCCTCATGGTCCAGGAAGCCTTTCTGATTAACTGCGCCACAGTGACACAGGTTACATTGCCGACAGGCTACGGATTACATCGGCGTAGGGGGGTAAACAAAGGTTAAGTGACTCCTGACAGGCGCCAGGTCGGTCCCGCTTTCCAGCTTTTCCGGCAATCAAGAAAACTAGAGGAAATGAGGAATAAAGAGCTGCAGTATCAGGAAAAGAAGGACCCCAGGTGTAGAAACAGCGATAAAGGTGCAGGACATGCGCACGGCTTCCAGCAGAACGCACTCACTGGGCACTCACTGGGCACTCACTGGGCACTCACTGGGCACTCACTGGGCACTCACTGGGCTCTTCAAAGCATAAATGAGGCCCCAGTAACCAGTGATTTTAAGAGTGAAAATACTGAAGGAAGGAAGATCAAAGTTCACAGGAGATGGGAAAAAACTCAAATAAACAGCCCAGCTTCTCTAATTCAACCTGGATAAAGGAAACATGTGACATCGGTATGCACTGCACGAACACTACAGGAATCTCATCTTTACATGAATTTGAGTGCAGAAAAGTACAACAAATACTACAATAAATAAAAATAAAAATGGTGTAATTTAAAAGGCATTTCTCAGTGTCAATCAACCCCTTTTTTAAAAAAAAAAAAACACAACAAAACAGGACACCTATATGCTCAGCCGTGTTTGGAAAGCCGGGGTGGGTGGGTACGTCCCGAGTTTAAAGTCTCTTCTTAATTAGCTTCTCCAGTTTCCGAATACGGGAGGACTCTTGCTCGGGAGTCGGGGCGCTGAAAGACAGAGTCGGCCCACTGTCGCCCCCTGATGGTGGCGTTGGTAGCCTCTGCCTGAAGAGGTCCAGCATGCTGCTCTGTTCACTTCGCTTCAGGGCCTGGGGGAGAGGATGGGGGGACAGGAAAAATGCGTTAGGCCTTTATATATGTGGCAGGGGGAGGCTAAGAGGAAGCGACCTGCAGGCCGGTTCTTTAGAAACCAAAGGGGCAGCCGTCAATCTTGCCTTCATGTCCAGAATCTTCTGGAAGGTCTCTGGGTTACCGTCGGCGAGGAGCTTGATGTAGTTGTCCACAAACACCACGGGCGGCTCATGGGGGGCCTTGACCACCGGGCAGGGGGAGGGGAGGGGCGGGGGGGGGGGG
>JAABNX020000144.1:594642-604726 GCA_015163995.2 Mormyrus lacerda
TATATACTCTGGTTTCTCTTCCCCCCCCCCCCCCAATCTAAAAGCATGCTGGTGTTACCAAATTGCCCATAGGGTTGTGTGTGTGCCCTGTGGTAGGCTGGTCCACAGCTCCAGACCCCCTGCAACCCCAAACAGGCTACGTGGGTGGATGGATATCTTTAGTGGCACTGACTAGTTAATTGAGTACATGAGTTTGTTTTGGGAGAGTTTCAATCTTTGCAGCTTAGCCATACTGTTATGCTATGGACAGAATGTGTTGAGAGCTGCCCTATGAAGTCAGCCATCCTGACACTGAAAATGAGAAAAAGGGCATTTCGCTTAGGTTTTATGATGAATTTTGTAGTCACTATATTTTTCACAATTTGTTTTCTTCCAAAGCAAGCATAGCTGAACTAAGATATTTATCAAGAGATAAAAGAGTTTAAGAGACCAATTTGGTCATTACTCAATCTTGATGATATATGAAGTTAGTGTTTTGCGTTTGTACACCATTATAGGTAGAGGTGTTAGTCGTTTAGGTGATTGCTCTTGGACTCACTCAGAGACAAAGACAGGGACGGTTATGATGCAGAGCTCATGTAAAAACCGCAGCGATAAACTTTAGACTTTGTAACATATGATGCTAAAAAGGACATAAACATGTTAAAGAGAAGTAATCGTTAAAATCGCAAAGCTTGCCAAGTTTTGTTTTCTATGACTGAGTAAAAATGTTCTAGCGGTTCTGACTGATGGTTTGAACCCAGCGGACTGTTGCGGTCTTTGCAATGTGACAATTGCGTGTGCATGAAATGGCATGTTGACAGCGCACTCCCGTTTTGTGTGTGTGGAGTCTGCATGTTCACTCAGTGTGTGTGTGGCTTTTCAGCGGATCCTTCCACCGTCCAAAAGCATGCAACGTAGGTGAACCGGAGAGTCTGAATTAACTGTCTGTATGTGATTGAATGTACACCCTGGGATGGTTGTCGATTCCTGCTTTGCACCATTTGCAATGTATATATCATTTTATATGTAAACGATTACTTGAAGCACCATCAGATTGATTGGTAGCTCACGCGATTATTGATATAACTAATAGCAACAGCTCTACAGTATAGTTCAGCGTGTTAAGCATGTTTCATGAAGAAATTGAGGGAGAACTGTACACATCTCACAAAACTATGAACACGGGATGAAAAAGTATATCACCTGAAAAACGAAAGCCAGTGCGGTGTTAGGTGGGTTAGTACACATTCGTTTCAGGTTGAAAGTGTGTCTTAAAAAACTGTAATGTACTTGTCATGACCTGCTTGTCCGATCCTCCTGTGTGCCACGCCCACCTCGTTACCCCGTGTTAATTCCCGATTGTGATCACCTGTTGCCTGTTCCGTTCTGCTTGTCTTGTGTAATGAGTCCGCGTCTCCGTTAGTTTCCCCAGATCCGTCATTGATGTGCGTTCTGGTGTTCTCTGTCCCTCTTCAAATAAACCCGTTCACCCTGGAGTTTCGCCTTCCTGCCTCGTTCCTCACAATTATCGTAACAGTATTAAATTTATTTTATATTTATTTTCCTATGATAGACTATTACACCCTTTCACTTGTATGATTTTGGGTATTTTGTGATCTTTGCTAAAGGCAGTAAATGACAGCAGCAAAGATCGAGGAAGTATACTTTAAAGTACATGTATAATATACCATGTGTATCACAGTTTTTTAATACACAGCTTGGAAAGTGATGCTTAAATGTGCATGAATTATCTCCAATGATAATCAATTTGCAAATATATTGGAGACAATGAATGAAAACACAGGACAGGCTTCACGGAGAGAAAAAAATAGAAGTGACAGTTTTAGGTCTTTTTAAGTAATGTAGTTATGTGATCCGAAATGAGCTAGACACCCAGCTCAGTGGCGAGTCACAGTGGTTTCAGCCAGCTCAAGTCTTCAGATCTTTAAAGAAAAAACAAAATGCATTAGTATGTGATGCAGACATTCCTGGTTTATTAGCATGTTACATCACAAAACCGGTTCTGATTTGCGAAATGAGAACATTCAGCGGTTTTACACAGAGTAGAAAATCAATTTTCCTAAAGGTTTTTTGGCTGTAGGTCTTCATACTTAGTACATCATAGTTATTTGAGGAGCACCAGGAGATACCGGCTCCTGTTGCACACGGCACACTCACGCAGCTTGTGCCCTGGTGGTCCTCTTCCCCGCCTGCATCCTCTCAGCCAACTGGGAGATGGCAGGGTCAAAGTTCAAACTGGCTGCAGCCACCACATCATCAGCCCTATTAAAGAACATTGAAGAATGAGGGGGGTTGTGGGGGTTAGTGATGTAAACATGGCCATTGTAATGGCTCTAAATTGTGACTTCAGAACGTTTCACACTGAAGTTTACTTTATATAAAACGCAAGAAACTTCAGTTCCTCCACATTGCCCTTCAGGATAACTTCGGTATGTCCTTCACCATGACCTATGAAAATAACTATTATTATGAAACTCATTACACTGTTCTGGACGTTTGTCAAAATATGCATAATCTCATAGGTACCACTGCAGTTGCAGGGTAATGATTTTACTAGCTGAACACGCCAGCCATTGAAAAATTACCGACGTATCGGATGCTCCTCTTTGACAAGACGGTCCAGAAGAAAGGAACAGAGCTCATCTCCAGGGGCCGGTCCAGCATGTTGAAGGCAGCCACCCTTCCTGAAGAAGCAGAGGACCTCAGTCTCTATGTCCACCATGGTGAGATGAGCATAGCAGGACCAGACTGGACAACTCTCACCCTGAGCCTGGGCCATCTGCCAGTGCCCAAGGCTGACTCGCTGGGCACCCTGGCCAGCCAAGGGAAAGGCTGTGATGTCCCCAGCACCAAAGATATCTGGGACGTTGGTCTTCATGAACTGCAAGTAGAAACATTGCTACCATCATACAACATTTCTGCGGGTGGCATCTGTGATGCACAAAAAGAACCGTGAAGAGTTTCACGCTCTCTCTCCTGACGGGATTGGCCGAGTCTGTGCTGCATTACAGCGGTCAGGAACCCACCAGCCCACAGCGACAACACACCGACCGACTGCACTCTCACGGCCCGAAAGCCACCTTTACCCTGTCTACAATCACTGCTCCCTTGGAATCCATCTCCACTGAGCTTCCCTCCAGAAATTCAGAGTTGGGGGTGACACCTTGAAGACAATAAAAGCAGAAAAATATCCAAGATGTACACCTCAGTTACAGAGCTGAGCAAATCCCACAGTACAGGCCGCCGTCGACTTCTGATCGGTTCTGACCGGCGCTTCATTTTAAATGCAAGAATTATCATATGTATCATATATCATATATATCATCTTCAAATTGGTTGGTGTTTTTTAACTTTTTCATCACCATTTTCTTAGTTTCACTGTTGCCAGTAGTTGAGGTAGGAGGTGTCACACACTGACACTACCAGACGCGGCACAGTCATGGCCACATATCTGCAGTCTCTGAAAGGTCGTAAAGTCCATCAGTCCTAAACCGCATAGATCGCTAGTCGACAGCCACTGTGGGGATGAAGCACATTATATACATTCTGCCAGGAAGCAGGGAAAAGCCCCAACATACCTATGCCCACGACCACGATGTCGGCCGGCAGGACCACACCACTCTTCAGCAAGACCTCACTGACCTACAGAAATGGCAGTTTGGGATCCACAGCTGTGATTTTGTTGTACATTTTTTCTCAGCTACATTTTTATCTAGAGCGACTTACCATCTTTACCCATTCATACAGCTGAATACGTTATTGAAACAGGGTGACACAAAAAAAGTCTGGACTAAAAAATCCACACTAAACTAGTTGTGACTGAAACGCATTGGGGTTGACTTACCGTTCCGTTCTGTCCTCTGAGCTCGACCACATGGTCGCTCATGTAGAACCTCACGTTCTTCTCTGCCAGCATCTGCATCGTATGAATAGAAACACGGTATTTGGCAGGAGTATTTCCTAAAATCAAAATACCTACAAAAACATGAGAAGAAAGACTGCCAGGGCAAGAGTTCAAACTCAAGACTGCACATTTATCAGGACTGCGGCGGGAAGTTTTAAGAATGAAGGTATTGCTTTGGAAACAGTGAAGGCCGTTGCTGACCTGCATGGTGAGTTTCCCAACGTCAGGCCCAAGGGTCCTTTCGTATGGGAGCCTGCTGCTGCCGATCAGCGCCACGCTGGCAGCCGTGTCCGCCAGGTGGGACGCCACCTCCATGCCTAGAAAGAACATTTACAGATACTGCGCCAACACAAAAGATCTGGAAGGATGGCCGAATCTTCACAGGAAAGCAACGGGTTTAAAACAAAGAGACTCAGATACCAGAAAAAGGGTAGAAACATTCAAGTGACGCTCGTATTTTCCTGTTAAAGTGTCGCAATTTTTACATACTATAAGCCCAGGGATCGGGGGGGGGGGCACCTATAAAGGAGGCACCAACGATGACAGTATGGCGGTTGACGCTGGCATGGTGGATCTCTCTGGCATCTTTTGGATTCCGCAGTGTTCTGACATTCCGCAAGTCAGCACCCGGGCAGTTCAGGAGTCTGGGCCTGGGCATTTGTCAAAATTTTGAGGCTTCCTTAAAAGATGTGCTCCCAAAAAAAAACAGGGCGCAGCAGATTAAAGTGACGCTAAGTCTCTAAACACCCACACTGACCTGCAGCCTGTGGCAATTAGCAACTGGTCGTAGCGATGAACAGATCCGTCATCCAAAGTCACCGTCTTTCTTGCTGCGTTAACAGACGTGACCTAAAAAGAACAGACATTTCAGGCCACATCATACCCTCTGACTTGCCATAGACAGAGTAATCCTCATTAATATCGGGATACCCACACACCCAAATAAATCAACAGCAGTCAGGTGGTTGCCAAATATTTTTCAAGCATGAATTACAAAGGAGATGTGGTTTCCTCTCGTCTCATCAGCTATTCTCATACATACTGCAGGCTGTTTCGCTCTAGCATCTGCCTACCTCCTTTTTCAGCCAGACCTCGATGCCGTACTGGTGGAGGAACTCCACTTGTCGAAGGATGATAATGGCGTCTTCCACATTCATGACCTGGAGCAGGACAGGTTTTAGGGACGTGGAAGAGGAAAATCTGACTCCGTTTCATCTTCAAGGCATCTGAAATAATGCCGGTGAAAAACTCCCCATAAAAAGGCCTGTTATATAAAACTTGGAATAAAATGGTTCAAGCTGTGCTCTTATGGCCTAACATACGAATTGTGATTGGGTATCTATAATTACATGAGTTTGGCATCTTTCTGATTGCACCAACTGAGAATGACTGACACACAAACCGCAATTCTGTTTCCCACACTTCACCTTGCTCAACTTGGTCCTGTCATATGGTGGCAGGTCGTCTTTGGTAACCATGACAATTCGGCCGCCATATCGCTCCTGTCGAAGCGTCTCAGCACAAACCAAAGCAGCAGGTCCTGTAATAACAACAAAAAAAATATATATCAGTATTCAGCCTTTGTCATGTCTAGGACAGAGGCCTGTACTACGCTGCAAAGCCTGCCGCTTTCCTGAACCGTGTTGCCCCTCCTCACCTCCTCCTATCAGTAGCACTGTGTGGGTGACTCCTGGGTCTTGGGAGTGCATCTCCTTCACTCTTTTAGTCTGCTTCAGAGCCTATGGGGGAATAGTAGTGAGGTGTTTGATGCAGGTGGACACATACAGATATATCAATGTACAAATATATGTTTAAAAGTTAAAGCTTCAAGGACAAAAATGTCTAAGCACAGAAACTGACCTTGACCTTTGCTGACACAAACACTTTATTGTTCTCAACAGTCACCTACAAAAACAAAGAAAGCGTTACTAGTATAGATGTATTAACGTGATCCTCAGTTACAAGTAAAGTGTCTGTCCCTCCGTTATTGCAAAGACGACAGACAGACTTCAAAGAGCTACCTTGTGAAGAGGTAAGCAGTCCAGGCCAGGATATTCCTCTATATCTCCGGTCTGGACATTAAAGCACGCTCCATGCCAGGGACATCGCAGCCGACCCCCAGACAGCACCCCTGTCACCAAAGACAGCTCAAGACCAGTCCTACTCCACAACAAAAGCTCAGGGAGAGAAACCTGCTTCAGATACAGGTTCAGATATGAGACAATGATCTTCCTTTCATGGTGCAGCCTCTGACATCTACCTGATAAGCACGCGGACGGCTGACAGGGGGATTGTGGGTGTCACGCTTCCCCATGCGCTCACCTGTGCTGAGAGGGGCCCCGTAGTGCGTGCAGAGGCTCCCAAGAGCGCTGAGTGCCCCTCCGCTACGCACCAACAGGACTTTCTGACCGCAGACCTGCACCTCCATCATCCTGTTGAAATAGATGGACGGGGTGATTTTGCTTCAGCCTGAGCAGAACCAGAGGAGGAATAACACGAATTATCATTAAACTCAGATTTGAGGCGAATTGCTCATCTGGTTTTCCAGGTGTAAAAATGTGTAGTTAAAGACTAAAGGTTAAAGGTTCCTAGTGGGCCACCTTTTGTGTGGGCTGGTGACAAGTCATGGCAAATGTGATCATTTTATGTTAATGCTAAGGCTTCCTCAGTGGCTCTCAAACAGCGTGAAGCACAAACACACACCCTGCCTCTTCCCACCATATTGGTCCAGCAGGGGGTGCAGAATTGAATGACCTGAACATTTCTGCTATACCCTTGTATTGTTCCAGCAGCCAGTAAAGTAACATGAAGGACACCTGTCTGCAAAGGGCCCTAACTGTTTATGTAGCAGGAATTACACCAGTATAATATCCAGGCGTTCCACTGGCAGAAGCTCTAAACTGGTCGGGATAAATATCAATTAAATGTAAAGAAGAAAGCAAGCGGCTGACGATGTGAATCTTACTGTCCCTCCTGTATGTCGGACTCACTGCACACCTCCGCTGTCACTTCCTCATCTGGGACTTCCTCTGGCTCCACAGTGTCCATGTCTACACAGGAAAATCCAGTTTATTGCGATTGTATCAGGGTTGCCCTCTTTCACGCCTCTGACTTTCAGACTCTCGCGCTCATACAAGAAATCTGACAGTAAATCTGCGTCATTCCATTATAAACCTCATTGTTGATTGATAAAACACAGTACAGTCTAACAGAGGCTACCTTGAAATGTGAGTGGCGAATCGTCTGCTTTTAGCCGTTGTTTAAAATACCCCCCCACCATGTGTGTGCCTCACAGTTGTTGCTTGTGGTAGTGGTTTTAAGGGCTTAATAAACAAGCCCCCTTGTTTCCCGCAGCCGCCGCGATATCTCGATCGGATATCGGAAGTGGGATGCCAGCACTGGGCCCACTAGCGGCATTGGAGAGGGCTCCCTCCATTCTGCTTCTGGCAGCCCATTCTAGCTTGGCAGACCAGCAACCGGCAGTAAATCGGCAGTGGTGGAGAAGCAGCGGGTATTCTCCAGTGAGGAGGGCTCTGGACAAGAAGTTGGTACAGTGGAGAGAAAGGATAGTGGACACCCTACTGCCACGAAGACCACTACAGATCCACCAACAGACAAGTAGGGATAATGGAGTGGGAGAGGCGACACCCCGTCGGTCCAAAAAGCCCCAGACCTGTACAGCATGTCCTCAAGTTGCTCCATTCATCTTATCGGCTCTCTGTCCGAGACGGTGTCAGCGACCGGGGAAGGCAGGAGTGCCACAGAGTCAGCAGGACCAGGAGTGGCTGCGTGGAGAACTGGTCAGCTGGGAGTGTGAGTGTGACCACCAGAAGCTTCAGGCAGAGGCAGCTTTACTTGGCTGCAAAGAGGCATGTCGCGTTTTGGAGGCCCTGCTGGCCCAGGAGGCAGTTGGAGCGGGTCCAGCAGTGGCTGCAGGAGTGCCTGGAGCAAGTGCGCCGAAGCCTACGGAAGCTGCAGGAGCAGCTGGCAGGGCGGGAATGGCTGCACAAGGCTGCCAGAGTTGCGGAGCAGCAGAGGAAACAGCCTAGTGGTCAGCAACTGGTCCCCACCAAGCAGTGGAAGAAGAAGGATCGAGGCCCAGGGCACCCCGCACTGCCAGAGCCTGCTGGCTGCCCAGTGCCCACTCTGCTGGCGGTTCCTGGCTACTCAGCACATCCGCTGTCCCCGGAGAGGGAGCACTGGCGGCTGCGGAGGACTGTGGTGTTCTGAGAGATGGACAATGTAGCGCTGGCAAGATAACTGCATAATGGAGCCCAGTAAACACGCTGTGCATGCTAGAAAATGTCTGTAAATAGCCCTTGTTTTTATTAGTGATAATACTCGTTGGGTTCCTGATTGTCATGTGTGCCTTCGCTTATGTCTTGTGTGAACCCTGTCCGATCCTCATGTGTCTTTAGCCATTGTATAAATTACCAACCATATGTGTGCCATACAGTCCAGCGTCAGACCTTCTTGTGTTTCCCGGCAAGCTTTGTTTGGTGCCGCTTTAGTGCTTTTAAGGGCTCAATGAAAAGCTTAGCCTTTCGCCTGCGCTGCGGTACCTCGCTCTGCCAGTTATTTTAGAAAAGTATTTTTAAAAGGTGTCGCGTGAGTATAACTGTTTAATTGTGTATTGCCGCACACCAAATCAACTCATTAACGGACTTCCGAGAACGACGTGTTATCTACTTACGTGTTTGTTTTGCAGTCATCCCAGCTGCAACAAGTGCACGAAGAGATTCTGTCTTAGTCTTTCAGAAAAAACGACACTGAACGCTTCTAAAGAAGAAGCCCGTTCTGCTCTGCATCTGTCCCCAGACTGCCGGTAGCTGAAAATACAGGAAGACGATCACATGGGAACTGGTCTCCCTAGTTACTGCTGCTACTTGCCTACGTAATATTCTTCATTGTTTAACATTCATACAACACTATTATTATTATTATATACACATATATTTTAATATATGCAGATCACTCGATTACATGACTAGAACTTCATAAAGGCGATCATTCGCAATGAATGATCAGTTAAGTTTTCGGTTGGTACGCACAATAAAACGAATCAATAGGGAATCCAGATTCACAAGGGGATGTTTAATACGGAAAATTTATTCTAATTGTGGCTGTGAGCTGCTTCCTACTATTGCTGGTTGCAGTGATAATCGGCGGTTTGGGGACATTTTAGTTTCACAGTGAAGTACACCAGTAGGTCTACTGGAGAGAGAGTATATAGTTGGTAAGACCAAGACTGTCTGTGGGCTCTGTTATGCCGAATTCGGATATGTGTCTGAAAACACAAGCAAACATGCTAATTACAGGGCTCTCAAGTGTCACGCATTGACCGTGAGATTCACTCATTTCAATTAGTTCACATGCTCACACGCCACACCTTATGTTTGTCACGCTGAGACGTAACGCCCACCTCGGTGTCCCAGTATAGGTGAGGCGCGGCCGTACGTAATGGAATTTTCCGCCGAGTTCAAAGCTGTTCTGTACAGAGTTGTACAGAGTTAATATAGCTACCTACCAGCCAATCAGAATATAGCATTTACTGTCTCATGGTAAAATTCAAAATAAGTTGCATGTGACCCCGCTGCAAGCACGTTATTACACTGATGCGCAGATGGAGTGCAAACAAGGTGGGAGTGGCAGAGCAAGATCCGATGAATGATAATGCGGTACGTAGGGCTCTGACGATGACACACAGGCTGCGCCCCTAGCAGTAATCTCACTCCAAACTTCTGTTGAAATCTGAGAGCCCTGCAATTTTAGCGCCATATGAAGGTACGTACAATCATGCAGATTGACCGCTTAGTGGCACTTTCCCCCTAGATAATACCCGAACAGGTTGCTCTCAGACTAACCTAATCAAGGTTAGCCATCCTGCTAAGAGAAGTCATTCATGTCAGCCTCATTTAACCGATGTCTCATTTACTAATCAAAGTAGTTTTACAAATGCCGATAATTAGACAATATTTCAAATCCAATTGCGTCATTTTAATTATTTACATTCTTTTTATATTCGATTTGAACGTTAAAATATTTGGTTATTTATATTTGCTCTCACCCCCCCCCCTTCTGGGGTGTGCTGCCTGGATCAACAGATTAGGCTACTACCTCCCATTCTGGCTGTGCCACTGTCGATCTTGCCATCAAGAATCAAGCACCCCGTGCCAG
>JAABNX020000144.1:628940-645920 GCA_015163995.2 Mormyrus lacerda
GAACATTCAAGATGGTGTAAAATCCAGTATGGCAGATTTTAACACCAATGGGTGCATTCGAATCTGGATGACCTAAGACAGACGGTTCAAAAGTTATAAGCAAGAGTACGTTGAAATTTGACCTAATAGTGGCGCTATAGGGATGGCCACCAAATTTGGTGAATGAATACATTAGAATTTTATAAAATGTGCCAAATTAAAAAAAATCTACCAAGCGATTGTATGGGCTGGTATGGAAAGAATAACCACAGTGAAAATTTCTAAGGAATACAATTGGTGGCTTCCACCGACGGTGCTTGGCCCATAATTGTATTATTACTATAGGCGCTTGACCTCTTCTGTATTCTGTCCAGTTAGAGCCACGCTATGAAACAGTCTCCATCACTTTTCTGGTCTATTGTTCTGTGACGATACTGAAAGTGTTCGCGGTGCCATTAGATTGTATTCCAGGGCATAAAGTTCATTTTTGTACCAAATTTACTCAACCAAAAGTGGATCTCGTACAGTTAATGAAAACGCCTAATTAGGAGCGGTGACATCATAAATCATGACTTTTTCCAGTGATCAAAAGCACGCTTTCACACAACAGCTTCAATATTAAGTAAGCATTGTTAAAACGCATTGCGTGATTATCATTAAATTTGATAGCTCTTGGTTTAGTAAATGTAATGTTAGTTGTACGGAGTACCAAATGTTTCACATTATCTTATAACTTTTGTTATTTCTATAAATATCAAGAAACAAATTTAAAAACAAACATTTTTATTCTACATAAAATCGCCATTTCTGTCATAAAAATGCACACTTTGATTTAATGATGAACAAATTTTTTAATCTTAAAACGACAACCAAACGCAACATTACTGCGTATCTAAAGGACTGTAACTGTGGACACAGTGTTTAATTTCTTTATGCCTTTTCTAGCAATAACACATAGCATCTCTTCTTGCATACGAGGTATGTTGAAAACAGCTTCAAGTTGCGACCTCTGGAAACTCCAATGCAGCGGTGCATCTTTGGCTGAGATTCCCCTAATTTCTGTCTTAACCGCACATACTGTGGTTGCTTAACAGAGAGCTTACAGCTGTATACTTATTTTAATAAAACTGAGTTGACTAAAGCTTCTCCAACGAGTGGTGTTCATTCCTTATATCTTGGAGTATTTGCAGAATCCCCGTAGATTCAGTTGGCGTGATGGAAAGACTAAAGGTTTTCATCCATTAAAGTCTTGGGTGAGTGAATGTGTATATGCATGTGCAGTGTACGACATTTACTATCAGCACACTTTACAGCATTTAACTGTCTTTATGCACGGACGGATCGATTGGACAAGCACAAATAAATGAAATAAACGGGTCTATGGCAATGCTAGAAATTAGCAGTTTGTTAGTATAATTATTCAGCCGGCTTTACCATTAGATATTTACGTTTTTAATACTTACAGTTGATGCACTGAATAATGGTAAAAAAATAATGAGCAAACAAATGTATAACGTTTTTGCATAGTATTGCAGAAATTGGTGAAACGAAACGGAGAAAACGCGTTTTCTGAAAATGGCACTAGAGGTTTTCCGTACTAAGACGTTTTTGGGGGTGGTAGACGCCAAAGGCAAAGGGGTCAAGAGGAGGATAAACCACGTGTGACTGTTAAGTCCAGGTCTGTCCTTCCTAGGAAGTTGTTTTTGTAAGATCGTACCCTCTTCATGTAGCTAGCAAGCCGGTGCAAGAAGGCGACTCCGTAAAACCACGTTACCGCACAGAGCGACTTACCTGGGTCTGAAGCACCGTAGCTCCATAGCTAACCTCCGACTGAGAGAATCATGGTCAGTAAGACGGAAGACATCCCGGCGACTGTGCCCAGCACTAAGAAGATGAATTTGCCAGATGAAGGAGAGAGTCCGGACAGCAGAGAAAGCGAGAAAGAATCTCCTAAGGATCCCTGTGGTATGTTCGGTTTCATGCATTATGTCGCCCATTCTAGCCCATTGTCAAGGTATGATTTTTATTAATGGTTTTTATTCCCAGTGTCTTTCTGAGGTTGACAGCTCCAGATAATGTTGAGGTCAGTTCATTAGTTATCCGCAAATGTAATTTAATTACTGTTAGAGCAATAATCAGCAAAACCCCATCACGCATTTATGATGCTTACTGTTATGTTTAAGTCGGTCGGCTGTGATCTGAACTTGTGTCGATTAACCTTCCCATTGACCAATATAAATGGAGGAATAGGGAACTGATATGACACGCAAGCTTAGAAATTAAGCGCACTGTAATTACATAAATGCTTTATGTATCTGAACTTGCATGGTTGCTATGTAATCTAGATTCATTTGCAGGTAATGGTGACTGTTAGATGCTAGTAAAGAATTCTGGACAATACACATTTAGCCTTGAAATTCTTATAAAATGTGAGCGTTAGCAATGTTAAGTGCTTTTGAAGACCGAAAGGCTTCCAATAAAATGAGACCCGAAATAACCAGCTATGAGCACCGGAGTCTGGTCACTAGCTAGCAAGAAGTTGCACATGTGTAGCAGGGGTAAGCATGAATGAACTGAAGGTCACCTTCAGTGGAACCGAACAATTCAAGTCAGAATAGGAGGGTTCGCAACTTTATATGCTTTATATAACATATGGTATATTTCAATAATCTAACCGTTAATAATCAGATAGTGTGGGTAAAGCTGTTTTGATTAGATGCGAAACAGTTCTGAGTGACGGCTGAACGAGTTCACCCAGTCACGCTGAACTTTTTTCTTCTGGACTCCCACTCGTATTTTTAACGGATGAGATCGTCCGTTTCGCGACCCGGAAGAGGAAATCGCGGCTCGGTTAAAGTCATGGTGCATGTATGCCGAGAAGGTTACACTAAACATACAGAGGGAGTCCTCAGGCGGGTAAGTGTCATTTTAAATAAAGATACATACTCTGCATCGTGTGCTTAAGCTGGCAACGTCACATCCAAGTAGCATTGTTTTCTCTCTGGTGTAATTTGAAATGGTTTAGTTTTTTTTTTAACTTTTGAGTTTAAACGAGTTAGTTTTATAAATTTGGGGGCCCGTGAGTAAAGATACAATTGTACTTCATACAGAGCAAACACTACCCCTTCCCTCTACCGGAGAACGTGCTTTCTTCACGTTTTTTTCCCCCTCTGACGTTAACCCCATTTTCGTGACAGACTTGACAGAGAGGTTGATTGCTTTGGTGCTTTAAGCTCATTATGTTATATTTTTCTAGACTTTAAAACATCCAACATGGGGCTTCCGCAAAATGTGTTACTGAATGTCACCCCCTTACTTGGCACCGGTCATTTGATGTGCCCTTTTGAGCTGTCAGCTTTACTTGTTTGTCTATCTATTACTGCACTTTCCAGGTATGTCTTTAAAATCACCATTGTTGTAGATTATTGTACTGTTCTGTTTGTTAAATAGTCGCAATAAAGTCAGGTGGATCTTAAAATGTTTAACAACACAAACTGTATTTAAAGACACGCCTGCGGTGTTGCTATTTTTAAGACTCCCACAAAATAAATTAGTCGCCATTTACAGAATTTTCAGTAAACTGTAGAATTGAAGACTCTCGTATATCTTGTCTTGCGACATTCTATAGGTACCTTTGTGGTTTTTTGGCGAGCGGTAGCTGACAAGGCGACAGCAAAAGTGCAGTTTTTTTTTTCTTTTTTGTGTAAATCTCTTGAATCTCTCAGTGGTCACAATGGGCTGTTTTTTCTAATAGATGAAAAGAAGCTTAAATTATACTGGGTGTTCTTTTCATGTAAATGAGCGGGAACGTCAGTGTTGTAATGTGCATCTGGTTTGGTGCACGTTTTTGCGGTACGCACCGTTTCTGCTCAGCTCCGGGTTCCTCTTCTGCCTGTTAAGTGTCTCTATGCAGCGGTGCGCTTCTCACTATGACGTTGCACCAACTGATGAGCGAATTGGATTTCAATCATGCGAGCCACGTTGACCATTAACTTGAATGCTATCGTCTGCCCTCTGGCATCTGGGTGGTTTCTGTGCTGTGAGGATTTCTTCCCTGCTCTTTTAAGCGGTCGTTAATGAATTAATCTGCAGTCTAAGTAAACAAAGGCATTCAGTCCATGTTTTGCCTTGGAGGAGATTTCACAACATGCTCCAAACTGTGAAATGGAAGCCCCAGAATGTAGACCAATCCTCAGTCCAACTGTTTTTTTTTTTTTTTTTTTTTTTCCTTCTTTCCTTTGTAGCTTCTGACATCGCTTTAAAGGAGCTATACAGATAAATTAACTTGACTTGTCTAGAAGCAAGACTTTTGAATGTGTTGCCGAATTGCTCTTGTCCTGCTTTGGCTTACTGAATGAATTACACAGTTCAGCTAAACTGGTTGTTGGACATTAACTAAGCACTTCTGGTCTGTCGACTCCCATTTTGACACTTGGTGCCCCTTCGGCGTGGTAAGTTGTACATTGGCTCTCCATTTGTCAGGGATTTTGTTGAAGGTTACAGATGTGGTGGAATGTCACAGTGATCCTTTCTCCAAAACCAAAGTTGATCACTCATGGATGACCAGAGATGATATCTTAAAGATCTTTGTTGGTTTGGATCAGAATTGAGATGCCCGTCTTGTTGGGTTTTTGCAGAAAGTCTTAAAGGCGCTGTGGTGTTTTGTGCTTGTGCTTCACCGTGTAAGTTAATCTGTTTCAGCATCGTTTGCGCTGGTAAGCTGTCCAGGGCCGAAGGGCGACGGAGGAAGAAGACCTTTAGTGTGTTTTTCTCAAATGTTGCCGGTCTTGTTCACAGAATCTGTTGCAGCTCTCTTCTGGAATATGACGGCTTTTTGGTGCCGGATCTGTTTAGGAGCTGCTACTTTGGTTTGTGGTCTGCACCTGGCTTTTCCTCATGGGGCCATAGACGTAGACTATGGGTAGGGGGGTGAAGGGGCGCAGTGGTGCTTGTTGGTGTAGATGTCTGGGGGGGGCACCTTGTCGACGGTGAAGGCAGGGACTCTTGAAGGATGGTGCTGTTGTCTGATGGGGGTTTGGCAGCATGTGGTCTCCCCCACTGCACGGTCTGCCTTGTCTCTCTGCTATATTTAACCATGGGTCTCCTGTTTTGCAACACCTCCAGCATTGCCTCACTTTGATCTGTGGTAGGAACTTTGTCCTGTTTTGTGCAGAGCTCTGCTTCATGGGATATTCCCCCCCTGTTTGTGGTCTCCTTTCTTTGTGTATTTAACTGTTTCTTTAGTGTCCTTCAAAAAGAGACTCATTTGTTTATCTTTATCAGTCCAGAGGCCCAAACGGAAGCCTTTTAGTGCCGTCTGCCTGCTACGCTGAGTGGGGTCCCCCGCTGGTTATGACTGGGGACCCTGGGTGGGGTGGGGTGGGGGGGGGGGTGCCTTCGATATCAGTTGATTTAGGCCACAGTGGTGATGTAAGCTTCTAATGTGATGGTGGCAGGGAGGGTTGAGGACACAGTGAGAGATTATCTCTTTAGCTAAAATTGTTTGGCAGTATCTAGGTGCAAAATGTACCCATTAATCTCATAATCCATTAACATTGTACTGGTTTGTCAGATCCATTACTTGGATCTTAAGTATTTTTCATTCACTTTTCCATCATATGGGGTGATGCTGGAGGACTTCCTGTTTCGACGTTGGTTACATGCCTAATTCAGCCCTGCAGCCGCGCCCCGTGTGGGACTTCATCTACCCACCTTCCCGTTACGAGCTGATTCACATAAGCATCGCGCCGTCTGCCAGGCGTCCTCACTGCTTTGGGCTTAAGATGGCGATTTGTCGCTCTAGACCTTGAATGTGAGAGACACTCTGCTGCCTCTTAATTTGTTTCATTAGAGTTCATTTGAACGTCCTCAAAGCAGCAGGTATCTGGCTTTCGGAGGCAAAGTTTGGTCTTGTCTTTTGTTTTTTATTTTCTGAGAATGAGATTCTGGCCTGTAATCTCAGCCACCTCCCCCCTCACCCCCCCCGATCCTGGCAAAGTCAGCTGTTTGTTTCTCCTGTGACCCTCACAGTCCTGTGCCTTTGGTCATAAACAAGGACAGGCTGCCAGTTGTCTGGGGGGACAAACAGCAATTGGCTGCAAACTCACACTAAATAACCCTGAAACTCCA
Source organism: Mormyrus lacerda (assembly GCA_015163995.2). Classification (NCBI taxonomy): domain Eukaryota; kingdom Metazoa; phylum Chordata; class Actinopteri; order Osteoglossiformes; family Mormyridae; genus Mormyrus; species Mormyrus lacerda. The sequence continues at coordinate 635,049 of JAABNX020000144.1, forward strand.
TTTCTGCTCCCCACATAGTTTTGTGTGCTGGGGCTGAGTGAGGGTGGGGGGGGGGGGGTGTCCTCCCATATTTTTTCCCCGACTTGTCAAACCAAGGCCACATGCACGTGTGTGGACCCATGCTCGCTTTGCCCTCCCCCAGCCAGTGATACCACACTGCTGGAGATCAGGTGAAGAGCTTCCACTGCTGCAGAGGAATCTCACAGTGGCAGACCTGGCTCTCTGCGTGGGGATGCGGCCCTGAGTAAGTGTCTGTCCCTGCTGATAGCTGGTTGCCCGCCCACTGATAAGACCCTCACCCTACTGGGGGGCCGAGGCCTGAGGGTGGAGAACGGCATGCGGGTCTCTGTGACCGCTCCCGTCTACCAGCACTGAGGCAAGTGGGGGAACTGCAGCAGCATTGGGGACTGAGGACAGACTCGGGGTGACCGCTGACCCTTTGTATAACAGTCGCACTATTTACAGTGTGCCCCTCCATTCCTAAAGCCCAAAGCGCAGATGAGGAGCGGAAATGATGGCAGGGATGGAGATTCCCCCACAAGCCCCCCACCTTTGCTTATTTAACCCACATGCTCTGATGTGAGGGTTGGACTGAGTTCTGATGAAGGCCATTTTCCACTAAGATGAGGCAGAGGTGAAGGACATGGCACATTGCTGAGCATCTGGGACGATGGCGATGCCTGGGGGCTGGCCATGTGTCAGTCATGTGTCAGTTCCCCTGTGTTTCACCTTTACAGGGCACAGTGCAGACAAGGCTATGACGAATGGAGAAGTGGCCCACAATTCTTCTGAGCAGGTGGAATCCAAACAGGATGGAGGTGGGGACATGGAGCCAGGCGAGGACCCCAATGAACAGGAAGTCATTGTGATTCAAGACACAGGATTCACTGTAAAGATCCAGGCTCCTGGGACGGAGCCCTTTGACCTCCAGGTACCACCTGTTCTCTTGTCTGTGACTGCCTATGAGGGCTCAGTTACTGCTTATGAAGGCTTATTAACTCTCTATGAAGGCTCACTGACTGCTTATGAAATTGCCATGAAGGCTCTGTGGAAATAGTCATGGTGCGGAGGAGGATGCCCATGGCTCTTCCTTCCCCTCGCCCCCAGGTGTCACCTCAGGAGATGGTGCAGGAGATCCATCAGGTGTTGATGGACCGTGAGGATACCTGCCACCGCACCTGCTTCTCCCTGCAGCTAGATGGCAATGTGCTAGACAACTTTGCTGAGCTGAAGTCCATCGAGGGTCTCCAGGAAGGTTCTGTGCTGAAAGTGGTGGAAGGTGAGATGTCAGGGCGAAGTGACGGCAGCCGGTGTGGGCTGTTCTTGAAGTGCTGACTCGCCTTCTACCCCCTGCCAGAACCATACACTGTGCGCGAGGCCCGAATCCATGTGCGGCATATCCGGGACCTGCTGAAGAGCCTCGATCCCTCAGATGCCTACAATGGGGTGGACTGCAACTCCCTCTCCTTCCTGAGTGTCTTCACTGACGGGGACCTGGGGGGTGAGTGTCTGGGGTGGGGGGGTCTTTCCTCATTTTGAAGTGGCACTGACAGTTTGACTTGGTGTTATGTTTTACCCTCTGTCACACGCTCAGAATGTGAGAAACGCAAGAAGAAAGGCAGCGAGTTGGAGCAGATTGACTGCACCCCCCCAGAACACATCCTGCCTGGCAGCAAAGACAGGCCACTGGTGCCCCTGCAGCCGCAGAACAAAGACTGGAAGGTGCTGGGAGCGCCATAATAACTAAATGTTGGGATTTCAGTGATAGACGTCCGGAGTAAGCGCAGCTAATGCTAGCATTAGCCTGGCTGGGTAGTTGGGGCGTGGGTTTTTAACAGGCCTGCTCTCCTGGCCCCTGGGCAGCCCCTGCAGTGCCTGAAGGTCCTGACAATGAGCGGCTGGAACCCCCCACCAGGCAACAGGAAGATGCATGGTGACCTCATGTACCTCTATGTGGTGACTGTGGAGGAGAAGCACGCCAGCATCACGGCCTCCACTCGTGGGTTCTACCTCAACCAGTGAGTGCCACCCCGCAGCCGTCTTCAGCGGTCCTCCGGTCCATGAGGCATTTTCACACTGAAGATTAGAAACCTGCTTCCGAGTTACTGGGCTGACTGGACCAGGAACTTTTGCATCTTATGACCGCTTCCGTGTGTCATCGTCCCACCATAGAACAGGAACTGTCCTTTACGCTACGGAAGCATGGGAGGGTGCTAAAGGTCCGTAGATCAGTTTCATATGAAACTACATTGCGATCTTAAAACAATGGAGAACGAGCAAATTGTTTTGGAGGTTATTGGGGAGGTTGATCAAACGGTCTGAAAATATGGGATATTTCAAAACGGGACATTTTATTTATACGGCTCGTGGAGTTTTATTAAATCTGGCCCGCAAATCGATTTAGGTTTCCACAGAATAGAAAAAGATATTACGGCGTTGTGCTAATCAGCACCAATACCAGCCATTAGACAGAAATTAGACAGAAATATCTGTTACTGGTATCAATCAAAACTTCCATAACTAAGCACCACTATATAATATGAAAAGAACACCAGAGGAATGGAAGACCTTTTGGATGCATATTTTTTTTTTCTTTTCTTTTATTTTCCTTTGTAGAAATATGGAGAGACAAACCAAAATAATGTATTACTTAATGTGTTTGTGATTGAAATGCAAAAATAATTCCATCTGCTTCATTTTGGCGCAGTACTTGCGTCGCATTTCCCCACACTACTGCGTAAAAAGATGGTGCCTGTGGTCAAACCAGTCAGTAACATTCATGCTCCGCTCGGTATTTCCTGGTTGACTGAGAAGTACCTACAAAATATGGACCGAGAACTCTTCCCAGGAACTACAATTGGACAGAGTTCCTGCAGTGGGAATGTGACTGAATTGCCTGGTTCTCAGTTGTGGGCCTCACCACTAATATTGGCAAAGCTAACATTTTTGTTAGCGGACTGGCGTTTATGCCAACTTTGAAAACGTTAGCGGACCAATTAGATTTTTTATTTTTTTTTCCGTGTGTCTGATATACTGAAGACATCCGTGGCCAAGACTCCCCAGATCTTAATCCCATTGAGAAGCTGTGGTCAATCCTCAAAACGTGGGTGGACAATCAGAAACCCACAAATTATCAACTACGAGCTCCAACAAGGCAAGTCTGGGTTTGGCCAAGAAGCTGGCATCCAGCATGCCAGATGATATCTTTCTTATGAAGAAGGGTCAACACTGTGAATGTTTACTTTTTGCATACATTTGATGTATTTGCCAATATAAGCCTTTGAAACGTATGATGTTTAATTGTTCTTCAGTATATCATAGAAACACATTTAAAAAACAATCTAAAAATGCCGAAACAGCAAAGTTTGCGAGAAACAAAATTTGTGTCACTGCCAAAACCTTTGCCCATGACTGTAGAAATGAAAAAGTAGGTTTATTCCAGAGACTCTAAATCCAATGGTACTTACTTAAGTCCCAAATACCCCCGGTAATCACTCTCTAGTCCGGCAGATGTCATTTTAACACTCTAGGTATATTTGTAAGTTGTTCAGAGCCAAAAATTGAACAGAAGCAAAATTCATATTAGTGTTTAGCGCTAGTTAGCGGTTGTCATTAGATTTGGCTAATTCATTTTTTTGTGGTTTATCGGTTAAGCGTTATCAAATTAAACTTTGGATTAATCAGATTAGCAGTTATGGAAGGCACGTTTTTGGTCAGCTTGTGAAGATCTAGCAGAGGTGGGCAAAAAGTTCTTGGGTGGGAAGGAACTAATTAGTTCTTGTAGAAGATCAGAATAGCAGTGATATATATATATATATTTTCGTTAATGCATCGTGTCCCTGCCTCCATCGACTGCAGGTCCTGCACCTACACCTTCAACCCCAAGCCTGCCAACCCGAGCTTTCTGAGCCACTCGCTGGTGGAGCTCCTTAGCCAGATCAGCCCGACCTTCAAGAGAAACTTCACCGCCCTACAGAAGAAAAGGCAAGTGTCTCATGGGGCTGGGCAGAGGGCCTGACAAGCAGGGCTGGTCCAGTCTCCTCCTGGCCGGCCCTGTTTTCAGCCAATGGGAGTCTTGGTCAAGGTTATTTTTGGTAGAATTCGAATTTCTGAGATGTACAGGTAGAGAGATTTTGGTCCTGTCGGCCTGATTAACGGTATCATTATAACAGGCCTGAAGGTTCCTTAACTACAGTTCTGAACATGTTGAAAATAGCTTATCACACTTCTGGTTTTTGTGACCCTGTCGTTTTTTTCTGTTCCTGCCTCAGGGTCCAGAGACACCCCTTTGAGAGAATAGCCACACCCTTCCAGGTGTACAGCTGGACTGCGCCACAGGTGGAGCACGCCATGGACTGCGTGAGGGCGGAGGACGCCTATACCTCCCGCCTGGGCTACGAGGAACACATACCTGGACAGGTACGCCGGTGCAGGGGCTGTAAGAGCCTTCCAGCCTGCCCATTTGTGGGAACTGACGGTTCCCTCTCCGGCAGACGCGTGACTGGAACGAGGAGCTGCAGACGACCCGGGAGCTTCCCCGCAAGAACCTGCCTGAGCGACTTCTCAGGGAACGGGCCATCTTCAAGGTGAGACCACTGGGCGTCCGACTCCCTCCCCAGCGTTTTGGTTTAATGTGCTGCGAGTACAAATGTGCCTCACTGTACAATGGTTCGACTGTGTGATGGTTTGATAACGATGCACGTTACTGATGACAACATCCACTCAGTCTCTATAACGATTGTGAGCATTAACATGTCATGCAGTGATTAACAACGTATCAGACAGTGATTTTCTTTGCTGTGCTTAACCAAATAAACTTCATTTACTTTTCAGTTATTTGTGTTAGAGTAATTCTTTTTACTTATTCATTGACAGTAGTTACTTATTTTTCATATACTCAAATGTGAGTGATATTTTCCGCTAGCACTGTGCGTTCATTGGAATGTAAGCCCGCTGTAAGTGGAGGAGCGCCTCTCCCTCAAATGGGCGGGGCTAATCAACGCTAACTGCTAGCCGCTAATTGCAGGTACACAGTGACTTTGCTGCAGCAGCCACGCGCGGGGCGATGGCGGTGATCGACGGCAACGTGATGGCCATCAATCCCGGCGAGGAGACACGCATGCAGATGTTCATCTGGAACAACATATTCTTCAGCCTGGGCTTCGATGTCAGGGACCACTACCGGGAGTTGGGCGGGGATAGCGCCGCACACGCCGCACCCACCAACGACCTGAACGGCGTGCGGGCCTACAGCGCAGTGGACGTGGAGGGCCTCTACACGCTCGGCACCGTGGTGGTGGATTACCGCGGCTACCGGGTCACCGCCCAGTCCATCATCCCCGGCATCCTGGAGCGCGAGCAGGACCAGAGCGTGATTTACGGCTCCGTCGACTTTGGCAAGACCGTCGTCTCCCACCCCAAGTACCTGGAGCTTCTGGAAAAGACCAGCCGGCCTCTGAAGGTGCAGCAGCACGCCGTGCTCAACGAGAAGGGTGCGGCCGCCGAGCTCTGCTCCTCCGTCGAGTGCAAGGGCATCATCGGCAATGACGGGAGGCACTACATCCTGGACCTGCTACGCACCTTCCCTCCTGACCTCAACTTCCTGCCCGTGGAGGGAGAGGAGCTGCCCGCTGAGAGCCGGCGGCTGGAATTTCCCCGGCACCACCGACACCGGCTGGCCTGCCTGCGGCAGGAACTCATCGAGGCCTTCGTGGAACACAGGTGGGGGCCGTCTTGGCCAAGTGACCCGATTAGCTTCTGTTGGCTACTGCCTGTCATCAGAAGGTTGTCGGTTCGAGTCCGGCCTTGTCGCGTGGCTGTCCTTCATTCCCAGCTTACTTTCACCTACATGTGTGTCATAGTAAGCAAGATGGGGTAGGCAAAAGGGGAATTTCCCCTTGGGGATCAATAATAATAATAATAATAATAATAATAACAATAACAATAATATTGCATAGTGTGTGCTTTCTGGGACCTTTATGCTTAGATGCAACAGCTGTGGATCTCATATCAGTGGCGTTTCAGCAGTAGCATGAAGGCCAGATCAGCTTGTAATTTAACACTACAGTGCCCCCTTGTGGTAAAGCAGAGGTGCTGCTTGTTTAAAAGCTGGTACTCTGAAAGCAGCAGAGAGGTGGCGCTGTTTGAAATGGCCTCCGCTTGGTGCATTCCAGGTACCTCCTCTTCATGAAGATGGCCGCGCTGCAGCTCATGCAGCAGAAGGCCAGTAAAGAGGGTGGGACACAGGCCGCAGTGCCCGAGGCCCCCCAGGCAGAGACGCCTCTGGGGGAGACCGGAGCTGTGGGGACACTCCTGCCAGACTCGTCCCAGGTCGCCGCCGTCAACGGATCTGCCGGGCCGGCAGTGGAGAACGGGGAGTGCCAGAGTCCCCTGGAGGGTAAGAGCCCCAGGAGAATGTTCCAGGCTTCGCCGTGCTGATTGAGTTGCCTGCAGAGTGACAGGTGCAGCAGGTAATCGATGTGGGTGGAGAGGCTTCAGGAACACCCTTTCTCCTCCGTTTGGCTGTGCAGGAACATGGGGTAATCCCCATCTTGCCTGTTTACTGGGGAGCTTATTTCATTCCCTTTGTCCCCCCCCCCCACCGCACACCGTGACCCTGTACCTGTCCTGTCCTCCTCCGGGAAGCCGTGGGTGCAGCCTGTATGTTGGCTGTCTGATACTGCATCTACCCCCCTGCCCCATTCCACCTTTAGATTTAACCTTTGACCTGTGTCTGCTGCTTGTTGGGAAATAGGAAATGAGAATGGATGGGGTTTTGTCATGCCAGTGTGCCGCGCGCAGGGGCATATGGGGGTAACGCGCGTCCCCGCTCATTCTGCACGTCTGTGATTTATACAGTTTTTCCCTGCTTCCTTGGCGCGAGTTCAGCTCTTAATCTGTAACGGTGAAAAATGGCTTTGGTGGAGGTGTGTTATTGATCCTTCCCGTTGTCAAGGACACCGTCGGCTGTGTGGTAGCGCTCGGCTGTCGATACCATAAATTGTTGTTTCGTGTGTATGTCTTTGTTGGTGATGATGAACCCCTCCCTCCCCCAACGGTCCTCTCTTGCTGCAGATCCTAAGAGCCGTGAAGTGGTACTCAATGCCTGCAAAGCCGTGGGCTCCGTCAGCAGCACCTCATTTGACATCCGCTTCAACCCGGACATATTCTCCCCGGGTACGCCCGCCAGCCTGACTGTCTGCTCGCGCTCATGGTCCAGGCCCCCCCCGAGTTTGTGGAGTGTCGCTTCTAGGCCCTGAGCGTGACCCTTAAGCCCCAGTTGCTCCAGCGACTGACTCGGGCTTCTTTCTCCAAAGATCGTTTTGGATAAAAAGCATCTGATTTGCTCAACAAATAAACAATGCAATGTAATGTGTGCTGTGACAGGGGTCCGTTTCCCTGACGACAGTGCGGAAGACATACAGAAACAGAAGCAGCTGTTGAAGGATGCTTCTGCCTTCCTGGTGTCCTGTCAGATCGACTCGCTGGTAAATGGTCTTTCCCGGCCTGTCGCCCACATGTCAATGATGCTGGTGACCTCTGACCCCTCGCGTGCCTCTGCTTCAGGTAAAGGACTGCTTGGACCACACTGCCCTGCCCATGGACGGCGCCACGCTCACAGAGGCCCTGCACCAGCGGGGCATTAATGTCCGATACCTTGGCACTGTGCTGGAGGTGGTGGGCAAGGCCTCTGCCAAGGGCCAGCTGGACCACATTTATGTGAGTGACCCCTTGTGTGGAATCTGCAGAATGGCGGCGATGATACTAAACCTGTGTTTGTCGCCCCCCCCCCCCAGAGGATCGGAATTACGGAACTGATCACCAGGTGTGCAAAGCACGTCTTTAAAACGTACCTGCAGGTGAGAAATGAATCCCCCCTCTCCTGTTATGCTGTGAACCTGGTGTTGGCGAGATGTTAGACAGGCAGTAACGGGCCGCCGTTCGGCTGCTTCCTCGCCAGGGCGTGGAGCTGTCTGCCCTCTCTGCGGCCGTCAGCCACTTCCTTAACTGCTTCCTGAGCTCCTTCCCCGAAGCTGTGGCTCACCTTCCGGCGGACGAGCTGGTGTCACGCCGAAAGAATCGCAGACGCCGAAACCGGGTCCCGGGTGGCGGCGACAACACGGCGTGGGCGAGCCTGACGCCTGGCGAGCTGTGGAAGAACATCGTGTCAGAGGCGAAGACCTACTACCATTTTGGCCTGCAGTGGTGAGGCCTGCCCCCCCAGTTTGGCACGGTCTGGTCTGGCTCAGCCTGCTTCATGTATTGGCGGTCTAGTAACCACCATGGTATTACCTCTAAGCAGGCTGACAAATTTACGTTAATCCTGCTTTCCTTGAAGGAAAGTTTGTTTATGAAGTTAAATCCGGTGTCGGGCGACAGTTGGAGAGGCAGACGGAGGCTGTGTCATTCCCGGTGTAGCAGATGTATGACATGTGTCTCTGCAGCGAGAGTGTGGACCAGGCTGTGGAGGAGTACAAGCTGCAGAAGATAACCCTACTGAGGGAGATTTCCATCAAAACGGGCATCCAGGTTGGCTTCAGTCTCCTGGCGCCGGGCACTCGGCCCAGACGACAGGCTCCGATGTGTCTGTCTTGCTGATCCAAAGCACTTAAGCGGTGACTCGTCACGGTCCAATCAGTATGGGTGTAGTTTTGGTTGCACTCTTGTCCGGTATTGAATTACCCCTCCTGTTCCGTCAGGTCCTGATGAAGGAGTACAACTTCGATAGTCGCCACAAGCCGGCCTTCATGGAGGAGGACATCCTGAACATCTTCCCCGTCGTCAAGCATGTCAACCCCAAAGCTTCTGACGCCTTCCACTTCTTCCAGAGCGGTCAGGCCAAGGTGCAGCAAGGTGAGCAGGGTCCACTAAGCTAGTTGGTGGATGTAATTAGGCATTAAAGGTACCCGTCTGCCATACTTATTACATGCGAGCGCATGCTAGATCCCGTTGACAGCTGGACCATGACCTTTGACCCGCGACCCTTGTATTATGGGTAGACGTTACTAGAGTCGCTAAGCCGCTGGTTACCCCTCCAGGGTTCCTGAAGGAAGGCTGTGAGCTGATCAACGAAGCACTGAACCTCTTCAACAACGTCTACGGAGCCATGCACGTGGAGATATGTGCCTGCCTGCGTCTCCTGGCACGCCTCAACTACATCATGGGCGACCATCCTGAGGTACGGCACCCGGCTGCCCCCCGCTGTCCAGGAGCCGCGTCGGGTCTCTGCTCATCGTGTTCCACCTTAAAGATGTTAATTGTGTTTCCTCAGGCTCTCAGTAACCAGCAGAAGGCTGTTTTGATGAGTGAACGGGTGCTGGGCATTGAGCATCCTAACAGCATACAGGAATATGTAAGTGCCCCCGATGTGGCTTTCCGTGCCCCCCGCTCACGACCCCGTGCCCCCCGCCTGTAACTGAAGCCGTGCCTGTTGTCCTCAGATGCACCTGGCCCTGTACTGCTTTGCTAACGGGCAGCTGTCCACAGCCCTGAGACTGCTGTACCGTGCCCGCTACCTTATGCTGCTGGTGTGTGGGGAAGACCACCCAGAGATGGCGCTGTTGGACGTAAGTGATTCCAAGCGTAGCACCTCTGTGCTTTGGTTTACCTTAGTAGTCATAGAGGGAGTGACAAATGGGTAAACTGTGTGAGATACTTAGTAACCGAGTAGTCAAGTTGGCGACGGGCTATTGTTTGAACCGTGTCACCTGTGAACGTGGTTTCCCTGCCTCCTTGTGGTTGTCTGCAGAGCAACATCGGCCTGGTCTTGCATGGTGTCATGGAATACGATCTGTCCCTCCGGTTTTTGGAGAACGCCCTTCTCATAAATACCAAGTACCATGGGCCTCGGTCCCTGAAGGTGGCCCTCAGGTATGGATGATAAATCGCTCTGCCTGTCATGCAACCCCCCCCACCACAAAGGTGTCCATGTCTTGACTGTCCCTTTGTGTGCCTTGCAGCCATCACCTGGTGGCACGTGTCTATGAGAGCAAGGCGGAGTTCCGCTCGGCACTGCAGCACGAGAAAGAGGGCTACACCATTTACAAGAACCAGGTGAGCAACACTGCTGCCCTTTGCTGGGGGGAGGTGTAAAGTGTTTGCAGAATATTTTTGTGCGCTGTAAAGAAATGCCATGATTTAGCAGCGTCATCATGGCAAATTAGGGATGACGACTGCAACTAGTCTTTGGTTCCTGCAATGCGCTGGTGCTCAGCATTAACCCTACAACCTGCCTCCAGGTTGGTGAGGCCCACGAGAAGACGAAGGAGAGCTCAGAGTACCTGAAAACCCTGACGCAGCAGGCGGTGGCACTGCAGAGGACTATGAATGAAATCTACAAGAACGGCTCCAGCGCCAGCATCATGCCCCTCAAAGTCAGTGCCCTCAGGCCCCCACTGCAGGTGGCGTTTCCTCTGTCTCTTTGGGGCTTCTAATAATTTTTATGTCCCTTGTAGTTCACAGCCCCAACCATGGCCAGTGTCCTGGAACAGCTTAACGTCATCAACGGCATCATTTTCATTCCTCTCAGGTGAGGCTGTGGACGATCGTACCAGTGCCGAGTGCTAGTTTCCCATTTCCTAATTTGGTGGTGGTGGTGGTGGTGGTGGTGGTGGGGGGTTTAATCATAGGACTGAATATTCGCTGTTAATCATAACCTGCCGGTCACTGTAGCTTCATTTCCACCTGCAGCCAGAAGGACCTGGAGAACCTGAAGGCTGAAGTGCAGCGTCGACAGCAGCTGCAGGAGTCTGGCAGGAGCGAGGAGCAGCCAGTAGGGCCTCTGGAGATGCAAGACAAACTGGCAGTCGATTAACACAGTGCCCCGTTTTGTCAGAGGCCTTTTTCCATCCAGTGGAACTTGTGGACCTGAGA
>JAABNX020000144.1:645989-658142 GCA_015163995.2 Mormyrus lacerda
ACAGGCACTTAAGCTTCATATTCTGCATAGAACTGATTTGGTTTAATTTGTAGGACCTGAGGGTATGTGGGGGGATGAAAATACGTTTACCAAGTATACAATTGGCGGGGGGGGGATAACTGATGAAAGTACTTTAGGAGACAAATGAATGGTGTGTGTGTGATGCCTGGGGGGGGGGGGGGTTGTGACAGCAACGATGAGAAACGGAGCCATAGCTCATATTCAGTGTCCCGTCCTAACCCCACCCTGAGCCCTGGACCTCGTGGGTTCTGCCTCTGCACGCAAACAAACACACGTGTACACAAGGTTTCCAAAACTCAGGTGATTTCTACTGTGCACTAGAGGAGGTGGAATGGCTTCAGCACATAGCGGTGGCCTTCGGCAGCCACGTGACAGCCTCAGGCTGGGCGGTGTGCGGCACAGGTGGCTGGCCCTGATGCACTGTGACGCGCCGCGGACTCTGGCTGCTCGGCGCCTTGAGGTAGGATTAGGCACACGTAGACAAATCTGTGAATCCGTCATCAAACAATCCTAGAGATTGTAAACCAGTATCTGTATACCTGCATCATTAGAAAATGGGATATTTCTTTTTAACAAATTGGAGGGAAGCCATTTATGACAGTTATTTATCCATGAATTTGAACAATGTCTTTTATATATAAATACCTACATATGTACATGGGATATGTATACGTCTGTATGTGTGTGAGTTAAGAACTTTAAAAAAAAATGCAGAAGGGAAAGGCTTACATGTCCACTGTAGATTTAAATATACATATATATATATATATATATATTAGCTGCTTTCGATCTTCCTTGTTTGTATGTTAAAGTGAGGACACTCAGAGCTGTCAGGAGGAAGGTTTGCTGCTTAATTAAATGATTTTGTAAGGCAAACTTAAGTCTTCCCCGTATTTCGCGATTCTTCAGGTTCCCATTGCAAGCTTTCGCAATGTGTGCCCGCCGACTTGAAACTGATTTGTAAAATGGGTTTGTAACCTAAATGTTTTGCCTTATGTAGCAAAAACCTTGTATGGTTGGAAATGGTCACCCACGTTGCATGTGTTGTCTGTCCACTGCTCACACACCAGCAGTTAGTCACCGGTGAATCCCCCTCGCTTTTAACAAGCGCTACTTTGCCCAAAGTCACATGAGCCCTCCTTCAATTAAATGTACCAAAAAGCGTGAATGAGGTGTGTGACACTTAGCGCCAACATGCATTTTGTTCTTGTACAAGTGTGTTTTTGTGGTGGTGTATCTGTGTGTGTGTGTGTGCGCGCGCGTGCACGCTTCCAATCACGCTGTGCAAATGTCGGGTGCGACACAAGTAACCGGAATAGATGCGTGAGGTCGTGGGTTTTTTTTTATACCAACCTGATTTTGATAATATCCAAACTTAATCGGTAAAAAGGTATTACAGCTAAAACGACAATAGTCCTTGTAAAATAACGTCTGTTCCTTGAGGATATCAAGATTACGAATGAAGAAACCTTGTGCCTGTTTGTGCTTTTAAAAACAATTGGACGTATTTACGTTTTCAACTTCACTTTAAGGCTAATGCCGTTTAATTTTACGCAGTTGCTTTTCGCACCTGTATTTGCTTACCGCATGTCTTTTTTTTTCTGCCTCTTACGAGCAGGTCTCCTGCAGTACCATTAATGGCCGCTAGACCACGTTGTAGCAGTTTCTAAGGTGAACGTGAATGCATAGCTACCTAAACGTGTTGGCGTGCGTCGGTGTCATCGTGTCGCCTGCTGTAAGATGTATTCGGACCGGTGAGGATTAGATGAAATGGCTCAGCTAGGCGTTAAACTGTAGTGACACCTGTTAAAAAAAAAAAAAAAAAATCTGTGTTAAATGTTTTTAATTAATTGTTTAACTAAACCCTTGAGCTCAAAAAGTCCATGATAGAATTGCTTGGCTTGAGGGGTCTGAATAAAGATGCTTATACTGTAGAATATACAGATGTAAGCCTGAGTTTCCCGTGATTTCCCTTCATTATGATTCAGTTTTGAGTGTATAGCAATATATTTAATTATACGGTTTGACAAATGGCTGCATGAAAACCAATTTGCTGTCAACGTTGTTTAGATGTGTTTAGAATTGTAATGCTTTATTTGGTGCTAGGGTGTAAACTGCGCAATAACAAAATCATAGTGTATTTTGTACCCATAAAACCAGATCACGATGCATCTTTCTATGGTTTTAATTTCATTAGGGTAAACATTTTTTAATTGAACAGTAATTGTCAATGTGTATCTAATACTTGTATATATAATGCACAGTATTAAAATATAATTTTAACAAATGAGGCGCAACATCATGTAAGGCCGCTAATTTTCTTTGGAAGCTGGAAATTTTAGTATGGAATTTTCGAGTGTACGCGGAATGCCGTCATTTTGAAATGAATATGTGGCGACGTTTTGTTCTACCTTGTCATGTAAATTGATTTGCTGGGAGGGTGAGGGTGATTTTTGGGGAATTTATGAATTGCATATATTTCTGACGTACTGGATCTTCCTTTCATGAAGGAAATATTCACAAAAATGCCTCTTCTTTTCATTTGGTGGTTTGTCAGCCACCAAAAGTTAAATCCCCATGAACTGAATGCAGGAGGTCTCTTATCTATGTTTGTTAGACCCCCCCCTTGCCCCCGTCGACCTCACTGCCGTGTTTTGTCACACTCCAACACATGCAGAAATGCCATTTTTATTCTGAAATAAGTGACCACCTCCTCCCCCAGCCTCACCCCCCCCCCGGCCCTCTCACAGAACTGGGAAGATAAATGTTGAATTTCTTTTGCAGGCTCAGCATGATGATACAGTTGCCGTTACTGATACTGTTTCCACAACAGCCTGAACTACACAGTGTGCAGCTGCCCCCTGTCGGTATTTCCGCTCACAGGAAAGGACAGCTATTTACGCGGAGGCACTTTGACACTTCGACAATGCCTCCGTGATCCATGTTGGCTGCTAACAAACACACGATTGAAATCTTTGCCCCATCAGATATCTGAGTTTTTTTTATCTGAGTATCCCTAATGCCTTTGTTTCCCTGTGATTATGTAGCCAATGTGTTGCTTTCTCAAATAACACCTTTTTTTTGTATTAAACATATTAGCAAAGCAACACTGGTTTGGATCTTTACAATTTAAAATATTTCATAAGGAAAATAATTGCTTTTAAGCCACACCTTTACTGGGTAAATATATTGATGTAAACACCAATTTCAATTTTATTTAAGCTTCGTCTATAATAATGTGATATTACAGTTTTAAAATCATTTGTCTATGCTGAAGCACATATACCCTAACTTATAAAGTGCTATTTTACCAGTTATGAAATCCTGCATTTTGCGTTTCAGAAATGTCAGAAGTGTCTATTTAACCAAGTTATTTACAAAACACTTCATGCATACGCTGATATGTGTATAAGGTGTTTATCTTTAATAGTGTCATAGAATGAAACAAACAAAATAAGTATGATAAGTAAATTAAGCAAATTTACTTTGCATTCTGAACACGAATTATAACCACAGATTAACCCCTAAAACCACTTCAGATTTGTGTGTCATCATGTTTTTTTTGATGCAGATATAGTTTATATATTGTGACAAATGATGCCTTGGTCAAAGATCGATTTAAATTCAAACCCATCAAAGAAAATCTAAACATTTTAAAATATTATTCTGCACCACAAATATACTGCTAAACTGAATTACTGTTTTCTTGTATATCTCGCATGAATAGTTCTTAGTAAATGATGGATTTTGTTTTGCCTTTGTGCTATCCCACGTAGATGAAGTGGGGATAGGCTATACGTCATGTCGAGCGGCAACTCATCCGGGAAAAAATAGCTGCAGACACCGGTCATCGTCGGGGTACAAATTCGGGAAATGAAGGAAAATGCGACATTAAAATATACATCATTTCACCACGTCCAACGTAGCGCGGGCTTGCGTGCAGCCGTGCGTTCGCGCACGAGATTTAAAAAAAACACTTCGTGGCTGAGCGTTGCAGTGTGCGCGTGTGGCTGTCAGTCCGGTCCGCGCGTCTCCAGTGCGCATGCCCGCCGTATGAAGGCGAATGCGGTACAGAAGATCAGTGCGGGGGGAGACGCTTAGCCGAGAGTTGGAGTCTCACTCTATAGGACGAAAAGGAGAAACTAGCCTGCTCTTCGCTGTATGTCACTGTGGGATTCAGCGGAGGAGACGGCGGGCCACTTCGTAGTGCGGTAAGGCTCACTCCGGGCTGTTCGGCGGTGGCGGATTTTTGCTGTTTGGGCACTCGAAGCAGCGAGGCTGACGATGTGGCTGTAAAATTTTGATCCTCCGCTCTGTCTCAAAATGGCGGACAGGCCGTTGGAGCCGCGACCTGCCGCTAGCTAGCTGTTAGCTTGTTTGCTAGTTGTTTTGGAAACGCAGGGAGGGAGGTAAGCGGGACTGATCCGCACTTTCTTCAGGTTGACGGCCGTTGCCAGCACGGCTGAATAACTCTGCTACTTCCTAACCGCAGAGTTCATTTCGTTAAGCCGCTGGCTATTTATCGCAGGCTAGCCGGCGACACGGTCAGGTAGCATTGGAGGTACGCCGACCTTAGGCGTGTGCAGTGATGCGGTCGCCCGCGGCGCAGTTAGCCTGCAAGTCTCCGTCACCAGTCTGAGATTTAGCTCGCGGACGCTGTCGGCGTAGGCGGGCGTCGTCCTCCCGGGGTGCGGACCGGAATGTAGGTCAGTGTTTCTAAAGCCGCGGGTGACCCGAAATCGCCGGTTCGGCTGTCATTTGCAGATGCTGGGCGTTGCGCAAAGGGGCGTCGTATTAGTTTTCCTCCCGATCCGAAGTTAAAGCCTTTCCAGCATAAAATGAGTTTGTAGGGCCGCTTGGGCGTCTAATGGCGGCTTTGGGCTGACCGAAGTGCAGTGGGGGGTCTTTCTGCTGTCATTGCACCGGTTTTATAGTTGGGTTTGTGTGTAGTGTTTTTTACCGTAAGGTCGTACATATTGCGGCTTGGGAATATTACAGGAACGAGTTGCAGCTGACAGGTTAGCCGGATAACAGGATAACGGTGCCCGTGGCCACCGTGGCGGAAGCCCCGGCTTTCCGTTAGCCGGCTCCGCACCTGTAGCCAGGATTCGGGTGTGGTATTTCTGGCTTGAAATTCAGCCTGGGGGTGGGCTTTTATGGGCGCTCCTCCGTAAACGCGCAGCAAAACGACCGGTTGACGATGACTTTCAAATCGGATTGAACTAGCTGCCGTTAGCGTTACTCCCGACCTTGAAATGTTCTCTTAAAACGATGAGGTGGGGCATCCTATTGGTGAAATTACGATGCAGTAAAGTGTAAAGCGTCAAATACTTACGCTAGCAGTTTATATAAATGACGATGGAATGCTTTAAGGCAACAAGGGTGGAGTCTTTCAGAATACGTTAGCCGTTTTAATAAAAAATTGTGGTGTCTCGGGATGTTTTAATGTGTTCAAATCTATACTTGATACATAGTGCCCGGATAAATTTCATTTCATTTCGCCCGAATATTATTCCGACTTTATTCGCAGGACGTGGAAATGTAATACCGTTTGTGTGGCGTAAGCAGAGGCGTTTGTTTTGGAAAGAGGCTAGGGTAGGGACAGCCTGTTTACCGCTCCACAGCTGATATCTGATACATACTACAGCCTTTTGTTAGCGTCCTTCGTTTTGATCTGTATCGATAACCAGTGTATTCGCCTACGGTCTTACCGATCACCCTTTGCCATTTTTACAGTAATAAGGGTGGAGCCAGCCAGCAGGGTGCACTAGAAGGGAGGGAGGGGTCTGCTGATGGTCCGTTTTCTTCGGTTGTTTATTGAATCTGAATTTCAGCGGAACCAGTCGGTTGTGTTGCGTTAAGGTGGTCTAAGGTATGAAGCCACCCAAAATCTCCCATACAGTGCTGTCCATGGTACCCATTTCGACTCTGTTGATGTTCTGCAGCCCAGTATACTATTCTCTACTGTGACTTTGCAAGACGTAAATGCGAGGCAGCTGATGCTACCGAAAGGTATTTAAAACATTATGACACGTGATAATTGCGTATATTCCTATGGGTTTGCACATTTTATGTCAGCGTTGTGCCATATTTACATTGAAGTAAAGGCCAACCAGTTAACCTTTTATGCATGAATGCTTTCTGCACATCTGGTATGCTTGAAAGGGACGTTAAAGTGTGTACTGGCCCAGATAGTCATTTTTTCAATTTTCTTAATCCTCATTTGAGGAAGCTTGCCATCCATTTTTTTTCCTGAAGTAAATGGTGCTGGTTTAATCTTCTGGGGGTAGGCATTGTAAAAAGAACCTTACCGTTTGAACAGAAACTCATTTCAGTTGTGTTTAATCCAGTGAATTTTTGCCAGTTTGTTTGCAGGTGATTGGCCTATTTGCATTTCCAGAATTTCCAGAGCAGTGTTTTGGTCTTATCTGCTGTGATAGTCTTCACGTGTCAAGTTGTCTTCGTGTGGCATGAAGTTTTAAATGATTTTGAATTTTTGTTTATCATTATTAGGTATTATAGTATATGGAAACATTTAAGGGGGTTCAGCAAATTCTGTAAAATTCATTTTAAGGAGCCAGCCTTGTTTTCTGATCTCAGTAGTTAGTATTGGTGATATTTTGTAGGCAGTGACCTTAAGAAGCTTGGTAGCAACATGGATCTGTTTCTACCCCCACAGCATACTGGAGCTGCTGTGTGTTTTTGCATTTTCCCGCCTGATGTGGCTGAACAGGATGCTTGCTACTGTCTCTGTAGTGGTCGACACTGTTTGGCATTCAGGCACGGTAGCCTGCGATGCCAGCAGTGTTGGCACAGTGGCATCTGTCCTTGAGATTTCAACCCTTCAAATGACACTGGGATTTGAATTTAGATGAAACCCAGTGTTGGAAATTATTTCCTTTCTTCCTTTTTGTGTGTGTGTGTTTTTTTTTTTTTGTAAAACCTGTCGAGCTTGGAATGTTTCTACTGGTCTAGAGCCTGACCGTCGCCATCTCTTCTGTTAGAAATGCATGAGTGTGCCGAATAACTTTCATTAGAGTTCAGTAAGGTGTGTAAATGGAATTGTTTGGCACAGTACTTTAAAATCAGACAAAAGCTGTGCTGCTGAATGAGATCTGCACACAGCAGAACCATTCACTGCAGTAAGGCCTGGGAGGATAACATAATTTACTGGTTAATAATACCTGGCAATGATCCCATTGTTTCACAGATACATTGCAATCCAGTGCTAGACCATCTCAGAACTCACTGCATTTTCATAAAGACAGTGTGACAAGGGAAATTAGCTTGTTGCCTTCACTACCTTTTTCCATCTATCATAAAGGATAATGTTTTCTTTTGTCTTAATTGTGCCACTTGAAATATGCAAATATGGATGTAATGTGTTGAAGAGGAAAGATAAAATTCTTGTCATGTTTTAATATAGCCTCTCATCAGTACCTAAGTGTGTTTTGTGGTTCTAATTTGCACATCCGAAATGTATTTTGTAGGTTTACATCTTGTTTCCATAGACTACATCACAAAGGTCTATTATTCTACTCGTATAAATGTAAGTGTGTTCTGTTTCCCCCCTGCCTGCTAGCCATTTCTGGATCTTTTCAGTTAAATTCAGGGAGAGAATTATACTATAGAGGATAAAGTACTGAAACACCTAAGCTGGGCGCATTTGAACAGGGTGTCGTACATTAATTATGAAATTCTATTTGGGTATGCATGCTTTACTGGCTTTGTATAGAAGTGAAAATTCAGTACCTTTGGCTTTTATCGAGTGCTTCTAGATAGTCCATTTTTAATCATGTCGTGTCAGACAGGTTTCCTTCCAGTATTTGGAGCTGACATGTTTTCAGCTGCACTGGATAATCACTGCTGGACTCGTTCTCCAGGGCTTTGTGGTTTGCCAGCAGACGGTTGCTAAGTTGTTTCTCCCCACCCGTTTCTGGAGCAGTGCTGCCGTCAGGGTTCTGTGTATTGTGGGTTACCAGGCGGAGTGCGCTGATAGTGAAATGCCAGGTTGCAGAATGTGGCCAGTAGGAGCCTGTGTGCTTTGAGGTAATCGCAGAACCCAAGGTCGCATGCATATTACATTTTAATAAGATAATTTTCCCTAATTGAATGTTGATTTGGGACTCTCAGCAGTTCATACCGCCTCACGTGTAAGTGCTCTTGTATTCTGTGTTTGGCCAGTCGTTATTTCCAGTGTTTTTGCAGTTATATCCCAGCGACTGCTGCTGCCATTGATCATCCGTCAAGATAACAAAAGGTGTGACCGGAGTTGGAAATGTGTGTACTCTGAATTAAAGTGTGCAAGAGTAGTGGTGCAAGAATTTGTGTTTTTATGCCATTCGCGGGTGTGTTGATATTGGGGCATTTGTAACCACAGTCCTTAATCCCGTAGGACTGTTAGCTGGGGCTCTTTTTCCGTATGCCGGACTTCGGCAAATCCTAAGGGCGGTATAGTCTTGGGGTGGGGGGGGGGGTTGATTTGAATGAAATTTTCATAATGCACTGTGCTCTTAGCATTCTGATCTCAGCGTTCCTGGAATGCAAAGAACAGTCAGATGGGATATTTTTTCCATCCAGATGTTACTGTTTTTTCAGTCCCATTTAAGTAAAAAATAGGAAATAAAGCGTGTTTATAATCAGAAGGGGTGTGGGTATGTGAGTTGGCAGCTGCACTGCTCTCTGCCTTCTGTTGGGTGTAGTCCTGTGTTCTTGTCACGAGCTCATTTACTGATGTCAGTGTTCAAAGGTCAGGTGATGCAGTGAGAAGTGAGACCCTTATCTGCTTGTAATGTCATTGTGAACAAATGCATCGAATCCATTTTCAGTAAGCAGCTACTTCACCTGCTCTTCGCTTTGTAGCAGAGTATTCCTGCATTATGAGGATTGTGTCTTAGGAGCATCTCCGGATCTTTTGTCTTTGTGTATCCAGAGCTGTGCTTTTTCCCTTGTGGGAGGTGTCTGCGTTTTTGCCTAGTAAGTGCTCCTGGGAGGTCTTGGATCCCCGTCACAGTCACCGTGTCTTTGGGCCCCCGTCGTGCTCTTCGCTTTCGTCTCTGATGCCTGCAGCTTTGTTTGCAGTTGATTGTTTCTCTCGCTCCACAATGACAATCAGCGCAATGGTCACCTGCAGCTGTCATCAGGCTGATGTTTCTGCTGTTCTGTAGAAGCCCAATCAAACTTAATTGTATTGTCCTTGTCCCCCCCTCCTCAGATTTGATATCTCTTTATGCGTTTTGGGTAGTAATTAAGAATGGTGCTTCATAATAAAATGCAACATAAAATTATATTTTTCTACTCTATAGTAAGGTTTTAATTTGTATGTATTTTATATACTTTTATTCTACTTAATGCAGAGGGTGAGCCAGAGGTCTTTCAGTCATGAGGCAAATGTAAGCCAATTACATCACAGCCCTGATGTGATGCCTGATGAAACTGACAGGAAATACAGTAGTTATGCGGGTTCTGATTTAAAGGTTTTTTGAGGACAGGAAGTAGTGTTTAGCCCACATGCGGATCTGTTGTGCCCATGTGTTCAGTCTCTTTCTCTGTCTCTCTCTGTTTCCATTCCCCCACTCCCTCCACTAGATGAAGTGAAAGTGTGTGTTGCTGGATGTCCGCAAGCCACCTGCAAGTCTCGTTCCCGGAGTTTGCGTACGTGCGTGGAGATCCCCCGAGCGGAGGACCGCCCTCCCCCCTGTAAGCCGGAGCTCAGCGTTGGACCTGTGACCTCATAGGGCAGAAAGTGCATCGGCACCCCAGCCTTGCCCCAAGCTCACAGCCACCATGGTGCTGTCACAAAGACAACGAGACGAGCTGTGAGTGTGGCCTCGCCACGTGTTCGCCCAACTCCCACACATACCCCTTTGCATGTCCTGTCTGTCCTGAAGTAGGTTCGGTCTTTTTGACATGACCTCCTTGCCAGACCGGAATGAATCCTTTTATTAATGTGATCATTTCGCCGGTGCTAATTTTGTGTCTTTTTAATTAAAATACTTGGTGCTTTATCAGTATTCTTTTAGTCTTAGAGAGGTATTTAAGTCCCCAGTTGTCAATTCTGTCATCCTGCAGAACCACAGCTAGATCTACCTTAAGATAAATTTAAATGAGTTTTCTGTCTTAAAGGGAGTATAAAATGGTAAAGCCATTTGTTACTTATCTATCTCGGCGTTTTTATTATGACGGTTAATAGGAAATCATTGGTTTTGAAACCACCTCTGTTAATTGTTGCTTAGTCATTTTTATTGAACTAATCTGAAGAATGGGTTCAAATGAAAAGAATGATTAACTGAGTGTATGGCTGCTTTTTCTGAAAGGAACCTCAGTGATGCTCATTTTGAGTTTCTTTGCTACGACCCCAGTTGTTGGTTGGTTTGCGGAGAGTGATTAAAATTTAGGGTAGTGGAATGAGGGGATCTTTCCTTTATAAATAGTGTTTCACATGACAGCCTATTAGTTTCGGTATTCATTAAATTACATTCTTCAACATATCCATTTTCACCTGCATTGACTGAAATTCAGTTTAATTATACCATCAAATCAAAGTTGGGGGGGCTACAAGTTTCCCTGTATTAAGACTGAAAGAACAATAGATCATTATTACAGCTCAGCAACATTATGCAGCAATAAAGTGAAGTCAGCTGAGTACCTGAATCTACTGAATGGCCAGGTTACACCTCCATCCATCATCAGTGGGTTTTTTTCCCTGTTGGCATGGGCATATTGCATATAAGTAAATGTCTGCAGGTAGCCTCGTAAATAAATTCTGTAAGATCACAGCATCCAAGGGTCAGTTATTAGACATAACCTAGCTGTCTATCAGCCTAGAAATGATTAGCTAAAGGATGGCTGACAGGGCAGATTTTGAGTTGGTGGAGTCCTTCCTGTAATGCCAAGCTGTAATCATGGAAACTGGTAAAGCGCCTCCGGTGCTTTACACAAAGTAATTAACCCTTGATTCATCTAGAGCTTTAATCATGCCCATGTCAAACACATTGTGAGGTGCTGTTTGAGGATAGATTTGCCAGTGGTTTGATTACATCTGTAACCCTTCAGGCTAAAGATCAGATGTGACACAGGCCAAATGTGTTTAACATTTAATTAGTTTTAGTAGGCCTTTGCATCAACATTTGCTTCGTGTGTCCAGGGGAAGTACAGTACATGGTTAAATGAGGGAATTGTTTTTTCTTTGATTTAAGTGTAATGAGTAGCTAGCCCAGAAAACCTTAGCAGCTGCAAGGTAGTTTTCTGCGATCAGTCTACTTCTTGTTAAAATGTAAGGTTAAAAAAAATGTAATTTAACATGTGTATTTTGTTAAGTGACTTTGCTATCTCTGGTAAAGTTGTACTTCAGAGATTTCCATCTGTTTCTACTTCACTAAAGGGAAAGGATGGTTTTCCCCAATTGTCACTTACATGACTTGTCAGGGCTGACATTTGAACAAAGCAGCACTTTGCAGGTGTAGCAGAGACTGTCATGAAATTTAACATCTGTTGCAATTATAAAATTAAACACTGCTGCTGTCCTGGGCGTTTGGCAAGCGCCGGCTAGTGTAAATCCTGGTCTGAGCAGCCATCTTGATTTTGTTACTTTTAAAACAATGGATGAAGGAAAATGGTGACATTGACCAGCTGACTGCTCAACTCAATGCTTCTTTCTTTGCCTCCTAACAAGCAGAATACAAATGCTTTCATTCAGTGGTTTAGTCTTCTGGTGGTGTGTTTGTAGATGTCATGCTCTTTGCTTTGCCTGCTATTCTGTACTGAAGCTTGAATCTGAAATGGACCTGCCCAGTCTTCTGGAGTGACAGCTCCAGGTCATAATTCAAGGCTTGGGTGTACTGGGCTTTATATTGCCAGTGACATTAAAGAGTGAGGTGGGAGGAAATTTGGGAAAGGTTAGTAGTATAGGCATTTACTTAAAGACGATGGTTTTGGTTTCTAAAGCCCCTCTAAAGACACAAACAGAGGGGTTGCATGTAAATGTTCGGACATTAGATGGATTTTACCCTGCTAGCTCCCTCATACAAAGTCCGGGCAACTTTCACTTTACCCCCATGTGTGAATGGAGCATGGAGAATTCACTTCAAATGAGTGAGTGTGTTGACATTTGTATCGTGTGACTGGCGTGAA
>JAABNX020000144.1:686215-702556 GCA_015163995.2 Mormyrus lacerda
ATCCCCCCCCCCCCCCCCCCCAAACACAAGCACATCATTAGTGCAGACGCTGAGAGGGGCTCCTTTTGAAAATGAAAGGGTGGCCCCTGGGCTGGCAGGGGTGCAGCGATGCCAGTTCCGAAGCGCCACTTCACACCCCCGGCCTTTCTCTCAGCATATCCGGCTGACGTCAACGCGTGTGAAGTTATGGTAACTCCGCCCACTGTCGTGGTGTCCAGCTACCACTTATGGATGCACTTTAACTGCCTTTCCTATGACAAAGTGGGTAACGTCTGTGAATATTATGGCCGTTTAATATTTTATATCGCAATCCCAATCGACTACCTACACCCTCAGGCGGTCGTCCCTCCCCAGGTTCTCTCCTTGGCGTGGTCCCCTTGGGTCGCTGTCAAGGGCAGAGAGCATTAGACTAGTCCATCTGCTTGTGTTGCGGGTGGGAAATCATGAATATTTGATAAGGAACTGGACCTGCTCACAGACAGTCACACGGTTTAGTTCTGTAAAGCTTCTCCTGCTGTTTGGACCTGCCCTGAAATATGGCGATTAACATCAGTCAGTATAAAAGTCATCTTTTTCAGGAAAAGGGCATTTTCTTAGTGTTCACAGTGTCACATGTCCAGCTATAGTTAAGCGCCTGGAGTCTTTGTTTACCTCCTCCACGTGATCCAGGCTACATCCTGGGCTTTTCCTCATGGGGGTCGTTTAACCGCTCGTCTCTTTTCTCTATCTGCAGCTCCTCGGATATCGAGCAGACGGGCTCCTGCATTTGGGACGGTTGACATATTGATTTTAGCTTCGCACGTGACTTCAAAGGCCGTGTCTATAAAGAAATGCTTGTTTGTCCGTTGTCTATACACACCGGCATTGCCTGTGATCAAAGATGCCAGTCCGGTGCGGAACAGTGCAAATAGCGCGGCCCGGTAGCCGGTTCCCACGGAGCCGGGAGGATGCGGTCAGTGCCGCAGGGCAGGAATAACGCAGCTCACTTCATCCCCGCTGGCGCCTGGCGCCTGGGGCCGCCGCTGTGCTGGACCACGTCTGCCCGGTGCGTGCGGCTCAGTCAGATGCATGCTGGGATAAGACTCGCCTTTGAATCTGGTGAGCCTGGGGTGGGGGGGGATGTGTGGGAATGCCGGGGAGAAATCGTTTCAAAAGTGCCCAGGAAAACTCAGCCGCACATTAACTAGGGAAAGCGGCTTTTTGCAGAGAGGCTGAGAGAAGGAGCCCAGAGGGGAGGTCAGGATGAAAGTGAGAGAAGAAACATCTGTGTGTGTGTGTCTCTGTGCCTGTGTGTGTCTGTGCCTGTGTGTGCGTGTGTGAGTACGTATTCCTGCCTCCATCTCCAATCTGTACCTTCAGGCACCTTGTGGGGGAGGGAGACTCTATATTCTTATTAATTGAATTGGATTCATGAAATGATAAAATGACACTAACAAATTGCTCTCCTTTTCAGAGGGGGGGGGGCAGAGCGGGGTGCCACGATTGCCGACGGCTGACTGCCTGTCTCGCCGGCCGCGTGATCCTTCCGCCGCCACCGGGCTTCCTGCTCCAGGGAAGGCTCCTTAAGGTCCAACAGATTGTCCCAAACACCAGCATTACCTCATTTTTCAATCTCTATTTTTTTTGTGCAGCATATTTTTATTAACGGGAGGCTAATTAAAATGCTAATGTGGTCGTCAGACAGCCCCCCCTCCCCCCATGCCCTTGTCGGCGCCCCCCCGCAGCTCTGCTTTCACCTCTGCGCCAGTGGCAGTGTGTCCGGCACCCCCCCGAGCCTCGGGAGATGTGAGTGGGGCTCGTTTCCCCACAGCACGATTGGCGCGGTTTGGCTGCAGGAGGAATCGCATTAATTAGTTTGCTGTTACTTATTCGCTTCTCCGACGCTCTTGTGTTATGTCATCTTCAGCTGTGGCTTGGACACTGGAGGGGGAATGTGGCCCGGTGCCTCCCTCTGCCCTCCATGTAGGGTCTCCGGGGTGCAGGCGCCGGGCATGGGCCACGCGAGGGCCAGCAGACCGGCCCCCTAATAATGCAGCCCCACCCATCTCATTAGCACCACTTAACCTGGTTCCAGGAAGCGGCTCTGCATCTCCTAATTTGCGGTATCCTGGCAACGGTTGCTGGGGTGCTGTGTGCACGCCAGGAAGCCGTCCTTTCGGGGCGAGGGGAGAGGGGTATGAAAGAGGGAGGAGAGCAAGAGAAAAAGGGACTGAGAGAATGGAGGGAGGATGTGAAGTAGATGGAGAAAAAGAGGATCCTGCCTTGTGGCAGAATTCTCCCAATGTGACGGTTTCCTCTCCCTGCAAAGGCGGCCGATTGGCTGACATGGAACCCGCCCCCTGCCCGATGAAAGGTGTGGCCAATGGTTTTAAGGGCCATTTGCCCCCCTCACTCTGGGCCAGCTGCTGACCCCCTAACACTCCACTTTCACCCTCAATCCATCACTGACAGCCAGGGCAGAGGCCTACATACATGAAAACTTGATCAGTCACGGACACAGAGAGCAGCGTTTAATCCATACCAGCCCCCCCCCCCTCGATCGAGTGTGACCCCCTTTCCAATGAGAGAAGCGACCTGACAGCTCCTGCTTCCGGTCCCAGTTGTGGCACCCTTGAGTACTCAACCCAAATTGCTTCTGTAGAAAAAAATGCATATTTTTTTAAATAATTGGGCAACTGCATAAAATTAAGAGCAACGTAAATCACTCAGGGTGAAGTTTTGTTAAGCAAATGAATAACATAATGCAGCCAGAATAATACAATAATAACCCTTTAGTCTCTAAGGCATCGCTGCTTCATCCTTCTCAAACTGGGGGGTGGGGATGGTGTCCTGGAGGTCTGACATAGTGAGATCCGTTGAGGGGGGGGTCGGACGGACGGAAGCACCGCTGGAAAGGAATCTGCCGAAACGGCGTGTCCAGATGGAGGCGCCGCCTTTTACTGAACACACAGCGGCCTGAACTTTGCTAGTCTCGTGTTCAGGTTCATTAACCGCCACCCCCTCTGCTGGCTCCCTGGCTACACTACAGCCAGCAGTGAGAGCGACGAAGGTGAATCACCAGCATGCCAGCCCATACAGAGGGGCTGTGTGTCAGTGTGTGTGTGCGCCAGTCTGTGGTCTATCTATTGTCACACGCACACCGAGGCAGACTGCCTTGATAGATTTTATCGACCCCCCCCCCCAACACACACACACATTTTTTGTTCCACCTCTTTTTTGCTGCAGACTTATCAGGGAAAAGCATCAACAGACAAAGGAGTACAAAGGAGAGAGGTGGGGCTGCAGACCAGCCTAATGTGTCCTTAGATGGGGGGGGGGGGGCATTAGACCGATCACACATCTGCCATCGTCAGGGCCTGAGTCTGGGTGGTCATCTGTTGTGGACATGGCTGTTTATTAGCAAAGCCCTTGAGGATGGTCGTTAGCGGGGGTGCTGTAGCGTGAGTCACATGACCTCCAGGGAGCAGGTGCCCCCCAGTTAAGCATGGCTTGTCCATAACCTTGTTACAGGCCAGATTCTATAAATCAATTACTTTTTAATGGCCTTCATTTGACAGTATGAATGAGGCCACGGGGGATGATCTGCCCACAGAAATCGTCCCATTTTGTCCAGACCTGGTGGTCCTGAGGGTCGCAGAGGTTACATGAAGAACACCTCACCCACGCATGAAGAATAGCGCGCAGTCAGCACCTGCGCAGAAGGCAGGAAAATGAAATTGCAGAATGAGCTCCCCCTTGTGCTTAGTCTCAGGCACAACATTATTAAGAACAGCCACAAAGACAAGCCTTATCCGCTGACAGTTTCGTTGTTATTTCTGTACATGCATAGATACATCCAGTCCATGAAGGTCCCCTTTGGCACAAAGTGGCCGTGAAAACCAGAAATAGGGGGAGTGTTCCATGTGGAGGGCTAAAAGTAACCCGAAATGAAACAGTAGTATAGTCGCTAAATAAACTATTAATCTGCAATTACTCCTGATTGAACCTGGTCGTTCTCTCTCGCCATCCTTTTCTTACTGCAGGGTTTGTGTGTCATGTGATCTTAACAGCGGGGAAGGTGAGGAGACACCTGTTTTTTTCCCCACCTGTGCTGTACTGTACCCACCCCCCGCCCCCCCAATCATCCTAAATAGCTCAGAATACCAGGGACCACCCGAGGTCACTGTGTCTCTGAAAACCCTCCATGTCTGATCGAGTTTTTTGCACTGTCTATGCATCACCAATATGTTTGGCACACCAATGGATCTTACATACGCCTAAATGACATTTTCATGTAGAAGCCAATCTTAGATAAGACTTTATTTATAAATAACACACACCCGTATTTTATTTTCAAGTTAACGATGACTTGCAGTAGCTGTAAGACGTCATAGCCTCAGATGCGAATGAAACTCTTTGCTGCTCCCTGCTGGTCGATGATCTACTTTACTGCACCAGAAACTCACGCAGGATTTCTACTCTGAGCACTTAATGAACTCTAAAAGCTGAATAATAATAATAATAATTATAATTTCTTGATCCTCATGAGGAAATTCTCTTTTCACCTACCACATCTTGCTCGCCATGACACAAATGTAGGTGACAGTAAGCTTGGCAGTGAAGGGCAGCCGCCTGCAGCGGGGCCCCTGGAGCTGGGGGTTAAGGGCCTCGCTCAAGGGCCCACAGATGTGTGACTATTTTGCCGAGACCATTCTTGAACTGACAACCTTCTGACAACAGGCACAGTAGCTTCGTCTGCAATCTTTAACAGTACAGGAAGAGGATAATTAATCTTTTTCCTCAATTCCCCACTTAATAAGCGCGGTTTTATTTTTTAAATACTGTAGTAAGTTATGCTGCGCGGTGTGTGAAATATTATAGTTAAAAGAAAAAAATCTATAAGCAGCAGTGTTAAAGAGCACGTTTCTCTGGCAGTCCCGCGGGGTGGAGAAGACCCTTCAGCTCCTGCGATGCTGTCATTCACTGCCTTGGGTTTGCTTCACAACCACGGAACCATGGCTGTTCATTCGATGCCTCGCAGAGCCCCGACAGGTGTCAGATCGCCAGCAGGTGGCGCTGAAGACTGACGACAGGGAGAATTTTGCCCCACAGATGAGTAATTCAGGAAAGCCAGGCTTAAGCTTGGAGGTCACTGTGATCATTGTTAATTTGAAGTGTGTCATGTTGACTTGCGTGATGAAGTAGGAAGTGCATCATCACTCATCATTTAGCTGTGATTATATTGTTGTACGTCAACTTTTTGCTAAGTACACTATGTTCAGTTTGTTTTCCTCTAGGGTTGTGGCTCACTATGAATTGCTACACCTCTGTCAGGCCAGGCTGACAGTCACATACAGGTATAGGTGTGAGTAAAATTCAAGGAAATCTTGGATCATCATGCTGCTGAGAGTAACGCCAGTTTCCTCTCTGATTAACTTTCCTCTTTGCAATATGCGGATAGAAAGAATACAGTGTTCACCGTATTGTGAAGCATTAGAAAATGAACACAAACCTGTACTTATGCTTTTTTATAATTATTTTGGAATATAGGATGTTAGTGCCTGCCGCATCTGAGCAGAGGGAGTAGGCTGAGATGAGGAGGGGACCCTGACAGCAAGGTAACCTGGGTACTGGGTCCGAGTGGCGTTTATAACCATCCTCGCTTAGGGGCAGAATCCCCACTGAGAATTTCAGGGGAACAAATGAAGGACACAGGAGACAAAGGTTTTGCACCGTCCGCCTGCTCACCCCTGGGGAATGACATCACTTTCTGTCGAAAGCTCTGATTCAGGGGGAGAGACGCACAGAGTGAGGCATGAGTTCATGACCTGGGGAGCCAGTTTCATACCTGTTTGAGGAGTATGTGTGTGGTGTGACAGCTTCCCTCTTTGGGCTGCCCACGCCTTCTTCCTGTTTGTGTAGATTTTTCTCTAGCTTCTTTTTAGTCACCATATTACCTGAAGGTCTCCTTAAGTAGGCGCGCATACATGTATGCACTGTGCTTAACTGGCAGCTCATGCAGACTGCTCTCCAGCAGACATAGTGATTCCAATAGGATCAAGGGGTTAATAAAGGCCGATGTGTGTAATTACCGAGTCCGTCCATAAGATGGAGCTGTTCAGCTAAGTTTTCTCACTGGCAAGTCGGAAATGTATTAAACGTCGGCTTACAATGTCTGTGATTATCGTAGCCTTTTCCGATGATTATTTCTGTGATTTTGCCTTTCTAGATGAGTACTGAAACCAGTGAAAATCGCTCCTGCATCACGCTTAGTTAATTGTTTTCTGTTTTGTGGTCACGCACACACACAACTCCCTAAACTTTTTTCCCCTAAACAACAAAACACCTATGTCATTTATCGTTGGATTTCCTTTTCTAAATGCCTGGAGTTCCCAAATCGCTCCGCGACAGGAAGCAGAATCCGATAAGTGTTCAGGCCAGGATCCAAAAACAGGATATCAGGATAGGCAGGCTGGAGTCACTTCGGGTGGAGCTTATCCGCGTTCTGCTGGTTACGGGGGGGCCAGCCCCTCCACAGCCTCCTCTGTTATACACTGGGACTTTGACCCCATTATTGTGTCTGATGAAAGTCATAAGACTCTGAGAAGAACACAAGACTGGCCGGTTTGCTGATCTGTGGTTCTGGGACTTTTCCGTTTTATGTTCTTGGCCTGTGGAACAGTGCCAGCCATAGTCAGACCACTCTAACCATTTTTCCCCAGCCCACCTCCACGTGAACTATCACATCACCACCATGATCACATGACATGAGCTAATGAAGTCCCATATTCATATGTGTGAAACCACTGCATTCCTGAGTGTGCAGGGCCACCACTGTGCTGAGGCTGTCTCATCTATACCCTTCTGGAGGGATTCGATCCCTCATTGTCAGGGCGGACTGACCTTCCTGGTGCGGCTTCCCAGACAGAGCAGTAAGGAAGCCCACCCCTGCTGAAGTGGATTTTTTGGGGCATACAGGAACAAACACAAAAAAAAGCAAAGAAAGAAAGGAAAAGGTTATGCTGCATTAACGCGGAAGGAAGTTCAAGAAATTATTAAATAATGATTAAATGCAGTGTCTGGAACCTACTACCCTTTCAGGAAAAAAATGACATTTATTTTTAGACGTGTTAATGCGGATGAGCAGTGCAGTGTTTCAAAGGGAGCAGGATCGGGGAGTGGCCCCGTGGAGTCACGGCCCAAATGCAGGGTATTCCGCTGCTTTCGGCCCTATCAGCGTTTTGTTGCCAGGCAGGTGACCGCGCACGCTGTCAGTGGGGAAATTCTCTCCTCCTGCTCCCTCCCCCTCCAGGGTGCGCATACACCCCCCTCGCCGCCGATTTTGTGTGTATCCAAGGCGACTGACGCATGACTCACCGGCTAATGCAGCCAATCGGAGTGTCCCGCCCCCCGGCCCCCTCCCCGGCGTCCCGGCTGGAAGTTCCTGCGGAATTCTCCCTTAAAGGGTCCGACTACAAAGTAACGTAATGCGTGGCAGAGCTCTATCAGACAGTGCCATCACCTCTTTCAGATATAAAAACAAATGTCTTTAATGCATCATGAGCAATGAATTAAACTTGAGCCCCTCCTCTGAAAAATGTAAAACAAATTCATGCTGTATTTACGTCAGATTTACGATAGTTATTGCATATGATGGGAATATCAGATAAATCATTGGTTTCACGGGAAGGTTCAAGAATTCTGTTGCACTGTAGAGCTTTGTCAAAAAAACAAATTCCTCGTATGTGTAAACATACCTGGCAATAAAGCTAATTCTGATTAAGACGGGATGAAAAATGACTGGGCTCGGTTTGGTAACCAGGCTCCGCAAGACATTTTCCGGATGACAAATGCACATCAAAGTGATTGTCATCACATCTCCATTCCAGTCGAGCAACATGCGTGTATAAATCTGGTGACGGCATGATTGGGCACCGTTTTGAAACCGGGCAAGCGCTTTAATACAAAGACGGAGAGCCATGGTGCCTTTCCCTTTAAATGCTCCGCCCGGCACCACGCTGCTTTGAATTTACAGCTGTCTCGCCGCGCCCTGCCAGCCGTGCCATATTTACTACCTTTTGATCCGCAAGGCAGTTCACGTCAATGAGTCGTCGACATAATGTTATTTGTTACGCTTTGAGCCAAGTCCCCTCCTTACACCCCCGGAAGTATTTGCAAAAAAACCTGCGGGAAAATAGACAGATGGCTTTAGACCCGTGTTAAAGAGACAAGTCATTTTTAAAAGATATGCTCTACCTGTGCTTTCAATTCTCGTCTCCCGTAAAGGCTAAAAATCGCCGGGTTTCAGCACCTGGGGTTGCAGAGACCGGGCCGGCCTCTCCATGCTAATGAGCCGTGCTGGCTGCTGCCCATGTGTGCAGACGCCATGCCTTGTTGTTCCGATCGGCGATTGGCTGGCGGAAGATCAGCATGTTTTAATCAGGCGCACGTTTGCTGCAGGGCAGGGTTGCCTCCAAAACACGGCGCTAGGAGTTCGCCTTCACTGTCACATACCCGTTTCCCACGCTCCTTATAACATGTTACTCCGCTGCATGCAAACATTTTAAACATATTTCCTCATAATGACGGTGACCTCTGTATTTATTTGCATTCGTGTCACGCCGTCATTTTGCAGACATAAAATTTACAATAGCACATTTCCTATAAGGTTGCACTAATATGTTCGTCCAGCACTTTTTGCAGTGCAATTTTTTTAAAGAATGTTTTTCACTAAGGTTTTTATTGTGAAAGAAATGTCTAATCTCGAAAACCCAGTTCAGAAGTAGACAAGGATCTCTCTCCGTATTTTGGGTCAACCTGTAGTATGTGGGAGGAGATTTGCAATGTATGGGCGGTCTTAATCCATCTGCTTTTTCCCTTGTTGTGTTTTCTGTCATTTGCATCGCCATCTTGTTGCAACCCCTCTACGTGTTTGGACGACGTCTTACGAGGGGATTCAATTACGTTTCCACCCTTTGCACCAACGGGAGAATAGCACTGTGCGAACGGCGAGTGAAAGGAGCGCTCCTTGTGAAAATCTACACATATTTACTTACAGAAACAACTTCTACCATCGACAGGAAAGGAAGATGAGCATCGAAACGCTTTTAGAAGCTGCCAAGTTTTTGGAATGGCAATCCCAGCAACAACAGAAAGCACGTGGTAAGGAGGGGATGGAGACCCGGGCTGTTGAAACAACGTTGAAATCAAGGGTCAAGCAGCGTATCTCGTTTGTGATTTGGTGATTAGCATGCTTGAATCAGCCTGATTGTGAAAATCAGCCATACTCTGGATTCCACTGACACTAGATAGTTTAGAACCATCCATTTGTAGTTTTTTTTTCTTAAAATGTGCAAATATAATATTTGTGCAAAATTTATTTAATTTTGTTTCTGCCCCTTGGGATGAGGGTGGTTAAATTTGTTTATGGATGCATTTCGTTCCATTTGGCGGTATGTGTAGTTCTGCCGCAGCAACTTGCAAGGTTAGCTGAATAGTTGATAAACGTGAGTGCGTTCCCGGGCACGGTGGCGTTGTGGAAATCGGATTGTATCGCGGTGGCTAGCTGCGTGCGAACGATTTGTTAATGGTGTTCTTTAGTTTCAGCTGGTCAAAGTAACACCTTCTGGGGAAGGTATAATATGCTTCCTTGTTACCGTCGTGTTTGATTTCCAAGTGCGTAGCGGACCTAAAGGGTTATTCTAAGTCATAAACTCAAATAAGCTGTATGCTGTATATCGTAAAATAGCATAGCGTTTGCTTAGATAGTCGTTTAGATGCCTGTCTGTATATTTATTTTCTGTATTAGGGATTTAGAAACTAATACTCGCTATAAAGGGCGGTGGCAAAACACGAGATACGTGCCAGCCCTTTTTTTACATAATGACCTGACATAGCCGGGTATCATATGACGTGCAATTTAAGCTTACTTCCCTTTCGGTGGAGTAATCGTGTTTTCAAACTAGCTATTTGCGGAAAAAAAATAAATAGCGTGACTTGCACTTAAAAGCGAAACATCTAAGTTCCCACTTATTTATTAGTATATACATTTTCTTTCCGATTAATATGTAGGCGCTTGAAGGGTTTTTTGTTAGTTCTCTGGTGACGTGTCATCTGAGGCCACGCCCCCTTTAGAAACCGCGTGCGTGAGGCCCTCCCTTCCTACCACGTGCGCGCCAGGCGCTCGTGCCAGACTCTGGGCGGGTGTTTTTTTTCCCTCCTCCTTCCGCGAGCTGACTGGCGCGGGTCGCGGCGCGAGGGAAACTGGGGCAGCGTCTCCTCGGCTTCCCCTCCGGAGGAATGTTGCCTTTATGTAACCGGCCGTTCCCTCCGTCCCGCCGGGCCGCCCGAGCCCCGCTAAACAGTGCGAATCGGTACCCGTACCTCCAGACGGCTAATGCACAGCTAAATATGGGGTCAGATGACGGACGAGTGATGTGTATGCTGCGGAGAGAACTGCATTTTACCCGTGAAATAAAAACATTGTTCCAGTTAAACCACACCCAGATAACCTGTCTGAGCTTTTGGGTTCGATTATTGTCAAAGTAAATGGGCGTAACTGGAGGCCAGCTGAACTTGGGCGAATGGTATCCCTGCGCCTGCTGCAACGACCCGCGGTCACGGTCTTTACTGTCCGACTCGCGGCTTAGACTGTGACACGGTTAGGGTGCTGGTGCGTGCCGAGTCATCCCGCAGCTGGCCGATGGCCACGGTGACGTCAGAGGCGGTCACCTTCCGTCACTCTCCGCGATGTTCATGTTTGTCAGAGAAACGCGTCTGACCTTTAAACGCGGGCCATGAAAGCTAGGAATGGGTGCAGGAGGGTGTGCGCGCGCGTGGCTGCCCAGGCCCTTGCCCCCCACGAAACCGTCCGATTGTGCTATCACTAACTCCTTTTGTGAAAGATAATCTTATAATAACGAAAGTCTCCTCTTGGATCGTGATGTTCATCGGTGTACCAATTTTAGTGCTCATTTTTTATGGAGGAGCTGATCTTATTTGAATATTAATTTCCTTTAATGATGGGTTTTGTGTAAAAACACTATAGTTAACTTGTGTAAGCCTGTTTTTCGTTTGATTGGTGGTACATGTTTAATTTTAATTTGATCACCGCTGTCTCTATGCCAGTGGCTGCGAGGTCCTTGGGCTATGCTGTTTTCTTTCAGCTGCTTAGATTGGAGGTGATGAGAGCTTTTCACCAGCCAGGTCAGCCTCTCTGTCTGAGGGCTAGGTGGCACATATGTAGATGCTGTCTCATACCACACAAATCACTCCCTACAGAAAGTCTAGTGCGCATACACAAGCAAATGAAAGGCTTGCATGCTAAGGTAGCCCCTAGGAGACAGGCTACCCTCTGCCTTGTTCTGATGTTTGTTTCCATGGAAACTGGACAGTCGCCCCACTCCCTAGCATGCGCAAACTCTCCTGCAGCCGGTAAACTTTCCCCGTATGACACTGAGGGACGTTCTGCACTGCGACTCGGTGATTTGCGCTTCCTGGAATCCTGAGATTTTACGAGGTGTCTTGCAGGGATCTTGCGGGACAAACAGGTGTATAGAGTGTGCTTTGTTGGGTGGAAGGTCAAATCCGTCACCTCCGAGTTCTCAGACACTTGTCCCCCCCCCATCAGTGGCTGTCCCGCTTTTGCTTCGAGTGCCGATGTGTGGAATTTGAGTGAGTGGGAATCCAGCACAGTCTCCTGCAGGAAGTCAGTCCATCCTCTTTTCCTTTAGTGAGCCATAAACCCCCAGACCCTTTTTCCTGGCTACAAGCAGAGCGCACAAGCCCCCGCTTGGTGCGATAGCAGGAATACTCATGATGGCCTTGCAGCCCCGTGTGCTGAATCTCCAGCCTTTATTCACCACTGACGTTGCTGTGTGAATTTCTCAGACACGCCCCCCCCCCCCTCGTGTCTCTTCTGCAGTCTCCCTCTGTACCTCCCTGAGCCCCCCGGAGGGGGAA
The DNA here is from genome assembly GCA_015163995.2 of Mormyrus lacerda. Taxonomy (NCBI): domain Eukaryota; kingdom Metazoa; phylum Chordata; class Actinopteri; order Osteoglossiformes; family Mormyridae; genus Mormyrus; species Mormyrus lacerda. Next base: position 698,156 of record JAABNX020000144.1, read on the forward strand.
CTGGCCCCTGTTCAGTGCTGCTAGCTCCAGCCCACGCAGAAAGCATGTATGTAGTTTGTAGGTAGAATGTTGGCCTGAACAGGGGGTCTGAGAATGGCAGATCTGTGGTGAACATACTCTGAGGCTTTGCTGCAGGTCTGCGGATGCGTTTGGCTCCTCCCCACGCTTATGAGCAGGGAGTCATGCTGTTATAACAGGTCGCGGTTCTGCCGTGTCTTCAAATTGCCGTTCACCATTCTAGCCTGGCTGCAGCAAGTTCTTGTGGACGCAGCCGATCTGTCTGGCTCCCGGAACGCTGCTTACCCCCCCTCGCCTGGCAATTCTTTTAACTTGTAAAGCATATTCAAATGCCGGACCTGTAGGTAGCCTAACTTTTATGGCGTTTTCGGGTTTGCTGTGTGGTGTTTCCGGGCCTCAACTAGAATTAACCGGGTAAAAGGTTCACCAAAAATTGACCTTGAGCGTCTGTCAGTGGGCCAGGAGGTGGAGCTGTGCCACTTTATGGCCAATGGGGGAGCAGTAATGTCAATGCCCGCCTTGTTTTCCTCTTCCTGTTGTTGACTGTGCCCCACCTGTATCATTGAACGGGAAAGGGTCGGCCTTCAGATCTGCACCCGCAGCTTTACCCCCTTCAGTGCTCTCCAGAACTGCGCCTCTGTGTTCCTTGTTTTATGCTTTTTTTTTTTTCTCCACTTGCCCACTTGTAGTTTCATGGTAGTGAGAAAGGGGGAACTGTTTCTGACAAACACTGACCCCATTGTTGCTGCATCTCCTAGAGGGGCGGGGCTTCGGGGGGACGATGTGACCATTGCTGATGTTCTGTAGGTTGCTTTTGTGTGGGCCGTGTGACACAGGCCCGCCTTTGGACCAGAAACTGCCGTCTTACCTTCCACTGATTGGACCTTTCTTGAATAAGGGGTGGGGACTTATGTGACGACGTTTTTTTTTTTTTTTTTTTTCCCCTCCCCCGCAGAGGAGAGCGAGCTGAAGGAGAAGCTGAGACTCGAACGGGAGGCTGAGCAGAAGCGCACCGAAGTCGTTTCCGCCCTGCATCCTCTGCGGCTCAACCATGGGCCCTATGGGGAGGAGTTATGTCCAGAGCCCCACCCCCTCCCAGGTCCGCCCCGCCCCCCTCCGGTGTCCATCGCGGTCATACCCATTCCCATGATGTCGGCTGGTCCGGTGGCCCCAGCCCTGCCCCTGGCTCCGCCTCCGACTGGTGCCACTCTGTCTCCTTCCGCCGTATCCCGTCCCAGCCCCCCCAGGAAGGACGCCCCCTCCCCGCCAACACAGCCGCCACAACTCCCGCAGCGTCTCCTCTTAGCCTCGCAGTTGAAAGTTGAAGCTGCATCTTCAGCTCAAGCAGGAGCCCCCAAGCAGCAGCAGCAGCAGCAGCAGCAGGCTCCGCCCCCACTCGTCCAGCCATACCCCGGCTCCATCATCACCGCATCCCAACATGTTCTGCTCCCTCAGCCAGCCCCCCTACCGGTCCAGCCCAACCCAGCGGTGCGGCTGAATACCGTGGATGACTCGCGTCACCCGGACGGAAAGAGGAGGCCGGGGGGGTAAGTGCCTTCAGAAGTTTGACGGCTTCTCGTCTGATGTGTACCTCCTGGTTAGGTGGGTAAGGTGCTGTGCTGTTGTCCGTGGGTCATGTGACGGTAGGGGGCGGAGCTACCCGGCTGGGCTCGGTGTAAAACGAGCAGCCCCACGACGAACAGGGCTCACATCTTGTTCTGTGGGTCTCCGTTCTCACGCCCTGTGGAGAAGGGCTGATCCCTTTGCTGTGATCTCTCCCCGCAGGGCTGGGACCAGGGAGGTACATAACAAGCTTGAGAAAAACAGGTGGGTGAAGCCCTCTGTTCTGTATCCGGCAGGCGGAGCCGGGGGGGCCGGGGGGGGGGGCCGTGTGCGACCAGGGGAGGGAGGCCTTGCAGCAGGGAGTGACTCTCCGTGACTGTGAAACAGGCCGGAAGTTACCTGGGCTGTTTCCCCCCTTGCAGAGGAGCTGAGGCCGGTGTGAGGTGTTTGATAAGGCCGGAGCGAAACACCTTACAGGCCACCCACAGAGTCCCTGGGACGCGCTCGTTAGTTTTGAGTACCTCGTTATATTGATGCGTAATTAACTCGTGTTGCCGGTGGTGAAGCTGACGTGCTGCTCCTGTTCTTCCCCCACCCCCCTTCCCTGCCTCACCCCAGACGTGCGCACCTGAAGGAGTGCTTCGAGACTCTGAAGAAGAACATCCCCAACGTAGACGAGAAGAAGACCTCCAACCTGAGCGTGCTGAGGAGTGCACTGCGCTACATCCAGGTGCTGCTCTTCCCCTCATTAGTGCATCGATTACTCTGGGTGCATCCGAAATCGCACACTTACACAGTACTTACTGAGTCTCGCCAGAAGCCTGCTACTCAACTTTTGCAGTATGTACTATATGTATGCATGAAAACCAGTATGCATGCGCGCGGACACACTGGGGTTGCCATCTTGCAAATTACCTCACCTGGATGTTTACCGATGACGTAGTTTGACCCCCCATAAAAGGTAAAGACTAGTAGAAACGGAAAAAAAAAAAAAAAAACATTCAAGTCAGTTAGTGTAACTCCGTATCGTTTTCTACTTAAATTTGTACAGAGGTGGCACTTCCTTCGCCATCTTGACAAAATTTTTGGGCAGATGATGTTCTTCATCTCAGGGCGCCGCCTCAGTGGCCTTGTGGGATAGCATAGCATCCATCGGTTACACAACTTGGAATTTGGAAAATGTGGTACGTTATCTGGGTATTGCTGAGCTACTGTCTCATCCATACTGAGGGTTTAGACATACTGCTCATGTCGCATATTGTATTTTGCCTGCTACATAACAGACAAGTATGTTATTTCAGTTGCACCGTATGACCCCCCCCCCCCCCCGCAATTACCCTTTCGGGGTTTTCTCTCAGGTTACGAAGCTTCCGCTCCTCTTGGTTGCAGTGACTCCTCTCATTAGTAGACCTCGGTTAGGTGCTATATCCTACCACCACCCAACCCTGTGCCCAGATCTCCACCCTAGGACCTTTGGCTAAGCCTCTGCTCAGTCTATCCTGCGTCGTGTTTGGGGCACCAATCTCATGGGAAATGGCGGCTGCGATGCCCCCCCTGCTCCACTTATGCCATCATTTTTGGGAAAGTCAGTATCTGAGCGATATCTGAGGGTGCATCCGAAATTGCGTACTTGCACAATAGGTACTGAATTTTGTTAAAAGCTTATTACTTGACCATTAATGCAGACTGCAGTATGTACTGTATGTATTTAGTTGGACACACTGGCCGAGTCGATTCAGGGGCTGAATCCTTCAAAGGATGTGATCTGTGTGGCCTTTGTTGGCTACATTCTTCGAAAGTCCATGCAGTGAATCTTGGGATATGCTGGGCTGCAAATGATCCAATGGGTGGATCCTTTGCAACTCTACAAAAGAAGAAACACTTCTAGACCGCATTTGATGGAGCCTTCAAAATGGGGCAGCCTTGTCTCGTCTTTGAATGCAGCCTTTGAATGATGCAACCCCTGAATTTGCCTGCCGTCTCATCTATACTGAGGATTCAGACATACTGCTTACGTCGCATGCCAGCTACATAGCGAACAAGTATGCAATTTTGAATGCACACTGAGAGTCTGCACGTCTTCTTGGGCCAGGCGGCTTAACTGGGTCCTGGGAGGACTGGGAGGAAGAGCAGGGTCCAGTACCTCAGGTTTCAACTTCCGTTTACACAGAATATTCCAGAAAATACCTCTGCTTTAAGGGAAATATTTATAGGTCTGTACAAATCTCTGCAATCCTGACCTGAAAAAATAAGTGTTTAGAAGATGAATGCATAGCTGGGTCTGTACTAATGTCACTGCTGTCATCTCCCTTATTTAACTGTCAGCTTCATCGGTTTGCAGTGATTACTATACGGAGCTGTGTGTGTCTTTGTGCAGTGTGTATTATGGGTTGGCTGCATTTTGTGTAGTATAAGAGATGAGCCCTGCAGCCTTTAGCAGGGCAGCCAGTGGGTGTGGTCTGAGGGCCGTGGCCTGGAGTGTGGGCCAGCAGACCCCGGCAGGCGTCCCGCCAATCGCCAGTTGGATCCCCCGCTCCTCTGTGGAGTTGACGTTTGAAACGGGGTCAGCTGGCGGATGTGGAGCAGTAAGCACATGGCGCGTTTGAGGTGGGGGTGGGGTGGGCATCGGTGTCCTGGCTGGACCTCCTGAGACCGTAAACAGGCAGGCGGCTTGTTCTTGTGATGCCTCGCTTCCCAGTAAAAAGGTTAGGCGCTGTGGACTCTGACATTGTCGATCGCCTTTGAATTGAACTGAGATTGCTGTGGAAAGTGGGGCAGGTGTGTATAGGTAGGGCTTATGTCACTGTACGGCCCACCCGC
>JAABNX020000144.1:739778-754723 GCA_015163995.2 Mormyrus lacerda
GGGGGGGGGGGGGGGGGGGGGGGGGGGTTTAGGCCGTGACAAAGAAACTGCCTTCATGTGTAAAACCCAGCGAGCGTTATTGCTGACACATCCTTGCAGCTGCGGCCCCCCACAAGCAGCAGACAAACACACCGCGGCAGAGGTACCCTGGGTCAACAGAGACACCCCCGCGCTAATTAGCCACTGAAGGGGCCTGATGGAGCGGCTGACATTGGTGTTTACACTGGGCTCGGCCGACTACCACTGGATGGGACCAGCATCTGAAGATGGTGGAGGAAATTAAACCGGAACACTATCTGACCCCTTCTGAACCCACCTGGAAGAGATCGTCTAATAAGGATTATTACCTGCTGCACTGGGGGGCAACCTCACCATTACGGGATGAAGGGCCCGGAGAATGTCACCAGTCTAAACCATGTCACTGTGAATACCATCCCCATGAAACCCAATGACTGATTCGCTGAAAGTGTTAATAAACGGCACCTTTACTGATTACACCGACCAGTCTGCTCTCGCCCCACACTTTGGGTCTGATACCACCAACCGACTGCAGAGCGCCCCTCATCCCTGCAAAGTCCGCCTCACTCAACACCATCAGCACTAATCTCCACGGCTTGCAAAGTATTCACTAGAGGTGAATATCAGTCTGCATCAATTCTAACCTTATGCAGCTGTAGCATTTAAAATGTTTATAGATAAGAATTTCCGAGAAAGACAATAAGCTTTAGTTTTGGGCATGTCAGCTTGAAGTATGAGACAGACAAAGATTAATCACTGTTGCAGATCTGGGGGCTTTTCCATCTAAGAAAAGGCCTTTTAACCCACGATAATTACAAACCTTGCATTTCCAGAAGAGATTTTAATGCCCTACAGGGTTAATTCTTTTTCAGAATAAGCATAACTGTACATTTAACAAATTTTCGTAAACTTCCTCCAATGTACTGGCTCAACAGGAATTTCCAGTGTGAGAAAACAATATCTGCAAATATGATAAATGGGCGAACTGCACACTGGGTCTGCTGGGGAATTATTGCAATACTTGGAAAGAACACGACTTTTTAACATTCTTGAACATGACCAGAGGTCAAGCTGCATCACTGGACTGCAAACAAAAAGTTAAATGCAACAAACAAACAAGGGCCCCGTGACATTTGCTTCCCGAGCCCCGGGCCGCTCCTCCGGAGACTCGGTCCGCTGGGACGCGCCTTTGCCCCGCTCCGCAGCGCCGTCTCCTGCACGGCTCCCCATCACTGATCTGCTTCAGAGCCCCATCAGGCGGTACCCATGGCACATCATAAGCCAGCTCGGGTTAGACGCAAAAGTTTTCCTCAATCCTTACTCTCAGCGGTCCGACCACCTTTAAACGCACGGCAGCTTGGGGCTGGTAAAATAATGGCACCCAGATGAATACCGGCTTTACCGTCATTTAAGCGGAGTTAGGCGCAATACATCGCAGGAGTGTAGCTGGACCTCCGGGTCTTTTTCTACCGCTGCAGCGCCGCATAAACACGGGCGCAGATAACATCGATGTTCAATAAATATTCTCTGATCCTCAAGTACAGACTGGTCAAACAAAAATGATGAAATAAATCAGCACACAGAAACAGGACGCGGCGCTTTGGGAAGGCAGAAGGCGTACTAAAAGCAGTCCTTAACCAAAACGCACCTGGGCTATAGGCTGCTTTTTGGACCAGTATAACGCGACTGTAACCCGTTTACCTGCATGGGTGCAATTTGCTGCAGAAATTCCGACAATTTACAATAAACCAACGTACTTACCATGATTTACCACGGAGCTCCGAAACCTGCTGTTGAGTGACAAATTATCCATGCTGCTGTCTCCCAGTTACTTTACGGGGCGAAACGCCGCTGCTTTGCTGCCGTTTATTTGCCTGTCGTATTTCCTCTGCGTTTGCAGGGAGCCGGACGCGCCAGACGGGGATTAAACGCCAGAGCCTGAGACCTACGGTGGACTGTGACTGCAGACTGCGCCTGCGAACTGCGAGATTCTTCAATTGCAAACTGCGCCTGCGACCTACTATGTTTTGCGACTACGGACTGCGAATCGAGGGACTGCGACTGCGCCGACGGGCTGCGCGCAGCCAGAACAGCCTCTTAAATGCAGCAGCTGCGTGACGTCGCACGGCACAAAAACAACAGCACATGGGTGATCGCCATGGCTGTCTGTGGTTGCACTTAACAGCGCAGATCATAGAAGCACATTCCATGGCGGATAATTTGAGTTCCGTTGCATGGCCGTCGCTTTTGGACAAGGCGGTGAATGTTTCCCAGTTTGTGTAGAGGGGTGTTTGCTTGGGGCGACTCGAACCGCTTACCTTGCGGAATAGGATCGCTGCAGCCGCCAAGTCTCTGCAGGTCTCGTCGACTGCATGAAATGAAGCGAATATACCTTAAAATGTCATTAGTGTATCCGCTCGGAAAGCCGCACGGAGCATATGTTCCCGGGGGTGTATGCAGGGGCACACGTGTTAGAACCATAACAATAACACAGGAATGCGGGAGATCGCCTCATATTTGTGGAGATGCGTAGCAGCTACAGACCCAGTTTGACAAGTAATATAACCGTCATTCGGATAATCAGGTGTGTTTGCGCTGCGTCAGAGAGAAAATATGCTCGAAAATTTCTGTAATGTAGCCGCAATGTATATCCCCAACCGCCTATCCGGTATTGGGTTGCAGTAATTTAATATTATATATACCTAATCTTTGACTATTAATACATTGTGAACCGTTAATATGCTGTAGCGCAAGGAATGTGCGTTCAAAGATACCGGCGTAGAGCTTTGCAGAGTTTGGCCTTATGGCTAAATGAGAGATTAGCTGCTTTTAAGAAAACGCAACACGCCCTTTGAAACAATGCCTCATGTTTTTTTTTTTTAAACTACACAGCTGTGTTGGCCTCTTGTAAGTTTTTTGTCCTTCGTGTAGAGGAAGAGCTTTGAAGATCAAAATATAGATACATCGTATTGGCGGCCGAAACAGGTACATAAACATTTGTGTATGTTGGTAAGTGAAATTAAGGAAACCACTAGAGGTTGACCAGCGGACAGTTCCTGAATTCAGTGATAAATAGTAATCACGCAGGAGATTGATTTAAGGAGTGGCGATTTTATTCCAGCCGTGATGTACAGTCATCTCCTTGATTTTTCAATAATCACTCTCCTGATTAAAGTGCAGAAATGTTTTCACAGCTTGTGTAAAAATTAAAACAAAAACGGCAATAAATAAAAAGGATGACAACATTAACAGCAAAAATCGTAAACCTCAAATTTTTTTTTTAAAAAAAAAAAAAAAAAAGAATTACGTTTGGATGCGACAAACGTGGTACAGAAAGACAACAGATGGAAATTGAGCAATGGTACAAAATCTCTTCTGACTTGTACAAAATCATTTTAAACTCGTGTCACAAGTCCTTGGCAAGGCTAGCTAAAACAAAGGCACGTCAATTTTCAGAGGTAATGATCCTTTGTGAAGAGGGGCTGAGCTGATGCACTCGCAGACATGCCGAAAAAAGATTCACACTTCTGGGTGTGATGGAATGGAACCAAAATAGCCGTGAACACGCTGACGCTGTCGTACGCACCAACACTCCCAGAGGTTTGTTCCTTAAGTGCATCAAACAGAGGTTTTGTACAGGGGGGATACCATTTTCCAGTTGGAGTATTCTGTTCAGCAACATCAGTGACTTAATTCCATTACCGTCCTGTGCAAGAGCGTTTGTTTTGCGTGCTGTATTAAGTGCTTTCACAATGGAGGGCCAGGGCCCAGACGGGTAAAATGTGCAGTGTAGGAGTCATGGTGCAGAGTGATACGGCCATCGCCAGCACAGAGCATCTTCTTCAAAGGATCTTTCAGTATGGGGAGGGGGGGCCGCAGCTCACTCCAGATCCATGGCAAAGTGGAAAGGAACCCATTTAAGGAATTGGAGTGCGTTCTAGGCCATTTCGGGTGTCTAAGTAGAGAATAGTATGCGATGACCTTCCCAGAGGGGGGGGTCCCCGTGGTTAATAATTAGTCTACAGCTGGTAATAAAACTTGTGTCGGGGAAACTGGCGTTCTGTCACGTTGCAATGCATACTACAGTAGATGAAAGCAAGCTTAACACCACTTCAAATCTGGATTACAGTGATGTCAGAATTCCATAAGAAAAGCAGGTCTTGGGATAAGGACGTACTTGGACAGGGCTGCATGCCATTACGAAGGCAATGTCCCTTTACCCTGCTTAGCTGGGTCAGGTTATCTGATGACTATTGGATACGTCCCAGGAACCATGGCCTCCCAAAGCCGTGCAAGGGAACTAGCTCGTGGAATAGGCCCACTGGACACACCCTGGCACCTCCAGCTCGGTTCCTCTCCGTTTGCCACACAGAGTAGAGATGCGGCCCCACCTCTGGAAATCCCCCCCCTCCGAATGGGGAAGGCGCCGTCAGATTTTCACTCATGTACAAAATAAAATGGTGCAGTCTCATCTTCCATAAACAAAGCAGAAAGGAGGAGGAGATGCCCGGCCTCGCTGACACTATAGTGCAAACATAAATCAGATAAAGAAATATATATATACAGAAGTTTTGAGTGGTTCAGTTGAAAAAAAACGGTTGCTGTGGCTTTTCCTGTCCCCTCAGCCAATCTCAGCTGTCTGGATACACTTTTCCGTCCTAGTTTTTGCTTTTATATCGCTGTTTGTTATTTTTTCTCCTCTTGCAGGAATAGCTTGTTTGGAAACAGAAGCACTAACACCTAGCCTATTTTTGTGTGTTTTTTTTTTTTTAAACCATGCAGAGAGGGCTTGCTATGTACAGTACATCGACATTTACAAACATATTTACAGCCAGCGGGCTTGTGTAAACAGGAAGCTCCCCACAGGGGTGGGGCTGGTGGGGGGGGGGGCGAGGGGAGAGACACAGACATCAGTGAGGCAGCCTCACCCTGCACAAAGCGCCCTCTGGGATGCCCTGGGGAACAGCGGTGACAGCGCTGCGCTAACACATGCACGGTGTTCGGAAGCCGTAGCTTCTGTTGGGATCTGTTTCTAAAATACTCTTAATTGTGGAGGCCACCTGTTTGTCAGCAAAAGTGGGTCTGTGGGGCTGGTGAGAGGCTCTCAGTGCCGACCCCAGAGTGACCGCTATACGCTTTGTTACAAATTCGGTGATTACAACGGACAATATCTAGAAACCCGATTAGCCACATATGCAGCACAGAAGTCTTCCCTTCCCTGGAAAAGTCCACAGCTCATAGGGGAGCGTCAGGGGCCAGGCTAAAGTAATCAACCTGACACCACACCCTTCCTGTCTGCCGGACCCGATTCAGTCCAGAGTCCGCTGGGTCGTTCCCCACAAAACGGCATCATGGCACGAGGCACCACAAGCAGCGCTGGGGGCTGCAAGGGAAAGACCATGGAGATCGAAGTGCAATGGTGTGCATGTGGGGAAGCCTGGGATGAAGGGAGATATCCTCCGTCACTACACGGACTGTGACAGCACCAACAGGAAGTGACATCAGTACTACCTGGGCCTGCTCTTGCGAAGAACTTGCACCAATTTGGCTTTTGCCTGTTTTTTTTTCCTTTTGAAATTCTCATCATGTCTCTTAATAAAAATATGGCAATGTAGCATCGATATACAAAATATTTCTGTACATATACAATATTTAAAACATTTACATTACTCGATTCCATTAGCTATATACACGGATGATGTGTGAACAGATGACCAGAACTCCACAGGGACACTGTCACAGATGAACTGAGGTGACAGTCAGGAGATCTGCAAACAAATGGAACGTCTGACAAACGTGTGTTGGCTTCCTCAGCTGGTCTGACACATTCGGTGGCACCAGTGCTGAAGGAACACAAGGGGGCAGAAGTGAGACGCCATGGTCATACATCTGTTCCCTTCTCTCAGATGCCATCCAAAAAGAATTGCACCCTGCGTTACCACAGAAATGGCCATGTAATTTAAAGTCCTGACTTCCTGCCTGTTTTCCGAATGGGGAGAAAAAAAAAAAAAAATTGCGAAAGGTATTAAATGACACCAAGAGACGTCACCCATGAGCACACAGCACGGGAATACAGCAGAACAGGCCAAAGCTGAACAAGTAGCATTTGTGGGCTAAAACACAAACCCCGAGACGTGCAACAGCACAAACTGGCCATCAAGATCGTGAGATAGATTCGCAACATACACTATCACGGTGCTCATCACACAGAAGCTGGGACGAGAATGACGTTCCAAGGTCAAGGACAGGCCCAAAACCACGACAATGGCTTGAGTGGGATTTAAAAGAACAACCTGAAGCATCCTGGGCAGCATCCCAGCAAAGCTGCCCCGACAGCGATCGCCACAGCGCCCCCTTGTGGACATCATGCCAACAGTTATCTATAAGCCCTCAGTGACTACCATGGCACCAGTCAGCACTGCTATGTGTGACGGGGATCAAGCCCCTCTAAAATCTCTCAATCTACGTCCTTGGGGACTAGCAGAGGTCTGTCACCCCCAGCCCCGCCCCCCCCAGAGGACGCCCTACTCGGGCTGCTCTGGGTGCGTGTGTAGCCCGTTGTCCGAGCTGGGGTGGTCCTGCCAGAAGTTGCGGTGTACTTGGTCCAGCTCAGAGGTGAGTGGCAGACGGATGTCCAGGTGCATCTTTAGGTTTTCCAGCCATTCCTCCAACTTGGCAAACGCAGGTCTGCAAGATGAACAACCGCTGTTACACCCCCCCCGCACATCTCTCCCAGCTATCCACAGCCGTGCTGATCAATACCATTACTTCTTTAGCATGCCCAAGAGTCCCTCAGCAAAGATTCATTAAGCAGCTGCTTACAGAGAGACTGGGACCTGAAATCGACATTCTCTAAGTGTTTTGTGTTTGAAGACCATGGGTCTCTACCAGTTATTTTTGTATGTTTATGAACTTGGCTCCCGTAAGGCTATTTCTTGAAGCATTTTAGCTGAAGCTATCTGCTTGACCCAATGACCTTTTGGTTCCCAGGTCAAATTCTTGACTTTGACGCCACCGGCGAGCTGCTCCTTACCGCTTCTCGGCATCAAGGTCGCAGCACATGACGGCCATGGGGAAGAAGGACGAGGGGCAGTCTACAGGGTAGTAGTGCTCCAGGAAGCCCTTGACATTGAGCCCGAAGTCCATGCCCCGGGGCAGGTAGTCTGGGTCTGCATTCACCCTGCCAATGATCTTCCAGGGACAGGGTAGACATGGGCCAATGTCAGGCAAGCGAAAAAGTGGAAAGCGATCGGGAGACTGCGCTCAACTTCCTAGTGAGCACTAACCACATGAGGAGAGCCTCCCTCAAAAAAAAAATCGGTCTGTAATGACCTGCTTCTTAAAACCACTGTGGTATTTTCAGATTTTTTACAGCACCATGCAGACAAACCCTTGGAAACAGCCTTTTACGGCCGCCATCTTGGTACCCCTTATTAAAGCCAGCAGTTGGAGTCATTTTAAAACCTTAACGCCCAGCCCAAGATAAGGCTAGAGAGTTCTTACCTCACAGAGCATGATACCAAAAGAAAAGATGTCCACTTTTTCATCGTAACTCTTTCCTGTGAGTAGCAGGTGCAAAAAGATAAGGTTAAATTAGAAGGAACATTCTGAAGTTTTGGTCTATAAGCTGTAATCTACCCAAGTCATTGGTTCTGTTGTTGATTCAGAATTAATTGGTCATCAATCCTAGCTGACCAAGATGGTTTGGAATCGTTCTGAAACTCATTTCCCTGGAATTAGGGGGCCTTTGAAGGTACAGGAGATTCATCAAGAGCAGGAGGATCATCTCACCCTGGATCATCTCAGGGGCCATCCAGTAGGGGTTCCCTACAACTGTGTACCGCTTCCGCCGGTCTGGCTTCTTCAGGCCCTGGATTTTGCCAGTGGAGAGCCTGCCTGGGTTTTTGTCCTCCACCATGAGACGGGCAAGTCCGAAGTCAGCAACTACCACACTGTTATTCTGTAGACAGAGGCAGGAGACGTGGGGTCATGAACAACCACACCTGACCCACCCACAAAGCGTCGAACCCTAACCCTAATATCAGGAGCCCATGAAAATAAAGGTTTAGACCTTAACACACACCCATCAAGGTTAAGGCATCTTACACCTGGAGTCTCGTGCATTTTTCCAACACACTAAGAAACATGGGATCACCAGTTAACAGGTGTGCGAGACCAGGGGTTGGAATCAAATACCGAAAGCCGGCCTCCAGCTGAAGCGTATCATAACAAAAGGGGTTTTTCATAAAGAAACAAAAGTCTGTCAGTGTGTCAGACGGGCGTGTCTGCTGAACCCCCATCAGAAAAAAGCAAAAGAAACTTTCATTGCATCTCAACACTTGCCTCTCTGACGAGACAGTTGTGGGAATTCAGATCCCGGTGAATAATATTCATGGAATGCAGGTACGTCTGAAAGACACAAACAAAATCACAGATACAGTCAAGACAAACCCTTAAGAAGAATGCGGAAGATGTTCTAGTTCAGCTGGCCATTTAACCCTTGGTGTGCCGCGTAATCTGGGTGAACCTACCAAATACCAATAACTACAACTGTACAATAAACTCTTAAATTTCTTATTAATCTTCACACGATATCTTCTTTCATACACTACATGGAAAAGCGTATTGGGACACCTGCCCATTACACCAGGAGGAACTTTAATAATATCCCATTCTAAATCCATAGGCATCAATATGGAGTTGGTTCCCCTTTGCAGCCATAATGGCTGCCACTCTTCTGAGGAGGCTGTCCACAAGATTTTAGAGTGTGTCTGTGGGAATGTTTACCCATTCATCCAGAAGAGCATTTGTGAGGTCAGGCACTGATGTTGAACGTGGAGGCCTCTCCATTCTAGTTCATCCTGAAGGTGTTTGATGGGGTTCAGATCAGGGCTCTGTGGGCCAATCAAGTTCTTCCACACCAAACTCACCCAATCATGTCTTTATAGACCTTGCTTTGTGCATTGGGCACAGTCATGTTGGAACAGAGAGGCTTTTCCCAAACTGTTCCCACAAAGAAGCACAGAATTGTCCAAAATGTCTTCGTATGCTGAAGCAGCTTAGTTCCAAAAGTTTCCTTTACTGGAACTAAGGAGCCCAACCCCTGAAAAACAGCCCCATACCATCATCCCTCCCCAACCAAATCGTACAGTTGGCACAATGCAGTCAGGCAGGTAACATTCTACCGATATCCGCCAAACCCAGACTCATCCATCAGACTGCCAGAGAGAAAAGCGCGTTTCTTCTTAAATGCTTCACTTTGCAATAAATCCCCTTGCAGTTGACTGTAGAATATCTAGTAGGGAAGAAATTTCACAAACTGACTTCCTACAGAGGTGGCATCCTATGACAGTTCTACGCTCAAATTCACTGAGCTCTTCAGAATGACTCATTCTTTCACAAATGCTTGTAACCCTGGCTGCATGACTGGGCGCTTAAATTTTATACACCTGTGGCAAAGGGTCTGAATGAAACACCTGAATTCAGTGATCAAGAGATGTGTCCCAGTGCTTTTGTCCATATAGTGTAATTTGCGGCCACAAGGGGGCAGTGAAATGCAGGGAACTTACCATGCCTGCCGCGATGTCCCTGGCGAAGCCGACTCGCTGGTTCCATGGGTACTGGTTGTCCTATTTACAGACAAAAGGGGGTATTTCTCAATGCATGAGCCTGTTCACTTTGGGAATTACGCTTTCTGCTGACCTGCACGCTCACTCGTGCGCATGAGCGCACGCCGACACGGAAGTGCACGCTCACCATCTTCTTGATGATGTCTCTCAGGGTGCCACCTTTGATGTACTCGGCAATGAAGTTGAGCCGCTTGTCCTTGTACAGGACTCCGATAAACTTCAGCACATTGGGATGGTCGAGGCAGCGCATCACCTTCACCTGGTGGAGAGCTCACAGTCACTGGAGGTCGCTCTCCTCTCTACACTCTACCTATACTTCTTGGTTCGGGTTGCTATCCTGTTGCTCAGAAAACAGTATTTCTCAGTGCACGTACTTGACCGTACTTGTGTTACATCATCATCCTCCATTGCCAAAGACCAGTTCCAATAGTAAACACAGAAGTAAGGATGGCAAAAGTCCTCGGATGCCGTTCTTGCTCCCCCCCAGATATCGAGGATGCGTCGGTTGCATCCTCGCCAAACGAGACCAATCCCATGATTCATTGCAACCCAAGTTCGTTCTTGGTTAGCAAGACTGGTTTTGCAAAGATCACATGTACGATCTTTGCGTTCTGGGTACTGAGAAACACTACTTGTATCATCACGCTGCTACTTGTGGTCATTTTGTAAGCGTGACACAGTGGTGGGGGTTTAAACTGACTCAGTCTTTGGCTGAGCAGCCCCCTCGCACCACTAGCCGAGGGTGACACACACCTGTATGCCACCTGCCGTTACCAAGGGTACAGTGCCAATTAACCCCCGGTTGCCATTGCTCTGTCCCCAGCAGGGGAGTTCCAGGCTGCAGGCTCTGGAAGGGATGCTAGGTCACAGCTGACTTGGGCGGGACATGGTGCACGACGATGCAGCCTCGCGAAACCACAAAGTGAAAACACGGACGTCTGGATGGTGGCTCTGCCTTCCCAGAACCCATTTCTTGGTCAACTAGTTTCCGAAGACTGGAGGCAGCATAGAGAAAAACGTCAGTTCTTCTTTTTTGTGGTTTATTTCATGTTGTGCCGCTCGTCACTCGACTTTCTAAACGTGGCCTTAATTTTGCACGCAACTGTCCCACAAACTTGGCTCTTTATCTGTGTGATAAAACTTCCTGCAACATGGCCGTTCAAAACAGGTCTCGATGACCCACGTCACACGGTCTGGTGCACCCACCCTCCGACCCCTCCACCCTCCGACCTTTGACCCCCACCACCCTGCTTACCTCCTTGAGGAAGGTTCTCTGAGTGTCATCATCAAAGCGGATGAGCTCCTTCATCACCATCACCTCCCCAGTCTCCCGGTGTGTCACCTGTGTGGAAGCCAAATAGTGATGTCATCAAGGAGCACCTGGTTATACCTGCTCTATCCCTACATGGATAAAGGAATGCGTTGCACCCTCTCCTTCTGTTCCCCTGACCTCCATCCGCCCGGTGACGTTTATAATGGCAAAAACAGATGCTCACTGAACTCTAACCCCGTCCTGCTCGTCTCAGCAAGAATGTCTCACCATGTTTAAAATCTTAAAGAGGTCAGTTTGTTGAAACCAGGATTCATTTTTTTTTTTTAAATATTCAGAGCGACTAAAATTTGCAAACAAGAATCAAACAGTATTTCTCGGTGTGCTAAGGGCTTTCTGGTGTTACTGCCACTGCTGCAAGATTAGCAAGCTAAAAACGCTCTCTGGCCATGTATTCAAAGAGAACCGTATAGAAAATATTTTGAAAAATAAATGTATTTTGAGAAATTACCTGACATTTGGTTTGCATATCATTTGTATATTCAAGATCACATATGCTAATATGCAGAACTGCTGCTCTCATCCTCCTCTCACTATCCACTTGTTTTTTTTTTAACCCATCTAAAATGTCTGAGTGCTGCACCCTGCTGTCGGGAACGCAGAATAACCGTTTCTGTTATTGCCAAACACGAGCGCCACCTAGTGTTCAGTAATAATTAGTTCTGCCAGGTGTGGTAATTACGGCACTGCATGAAAACGCAAGGTGAAGACCGTCCGGTACGTGCAGGATAAAGCTCGGTAGCGCCGAGGCCGCAGCGGTACCTTGATTGCCTGCCCGAAGCAGCCCTTGCCCAGCACCTCGCCGTGGATGAGGTCAGAGGGCCGGAATATGCGGTGCGTCCGGTTGGACACGATGCGTAGCGATTCGGAGCGGCCGATGTCCTTCCGCTGCGACAGCGGCGAGGCCGTGTTGCTGGAGCACGGCGACTTGTCGATGCTGTAACTACGCCTGGGCAGGGGGGCGGGGGCAGGGAGACTTTCAGCATTAGCCACATGCCACATACTCAGTGATTCCATTAATACAGAAGCTTAATGGGAGCAGCCTAGGTTACAGTGCCCCCCCCCCCCGGAGTTGAATTATAGCCTTAAATCGTAAACCACTACCCATCTGCTCCTCTACCCCCACCCACTTACGAGTTCATCTCGTGGCCCCCCGGCCGTACACTCACGTAATGACCCTTGTACGCAGACTGTGGACATCCGAGTTGGGGGGGTGCGTGATCGGCCCCACAGGGCTGCACACTTCCGAAAGGGGGCTAGGGCTGTCCAGCAGATCCCTGGAATCCCCCTGGTCGTGGGGGTCATGTTCGATGGTCAGCTGCAGCAGACGGCTGGTTTCCTGGATGAGCTGGTCGATCTGGGTTGGGAACAGATGCAGCGGGTCACATGCTGTCTGGTCCACAGCCCTTTGCGGACGTGTTCAGAATGCCGCTCTCCTTACTTCATCCAGCGGAACGTTCCGGATGGGGGTCCCGTTGATCTCCAGGATCCGATCCCCTACGTGTATGGAGTTCTTTACATCTGGGCTAATGCACTCGGAGTCCACCCTGCGCAGACACATGGGTCAGCGTGAGACGGCAGAGCAGACAGTGGTTGGTGTAGTGAGTGTTCCAGGCTTCCCAGGCCCAGCAGACTGATGTGTCCATGACAGGTTGGTAGATAATTGTTGTGCAGTAAGCTGATTGGCAGATCAGCACAGCCAACTGTCATGGTTCATCCACCAATTTCTTTCTTTAGTAAAACATTCTGGCAGGGAACAATTGCTAAGAATTAAATTTAATAAGTCAGAATGTTGCGAAGTGGAAGTGGTCATTGATGACACACCACAGCACACAGTGCACGACAAAAAAATGTGTCCTCTGCATTTAACGAATATGTGACATCGTGACATAGCAGGGTGCAGCTAATTCAGCGCCCGGGGAGCAGTGCTTGGGGGCGGTACTTTGCTCAGGGTACCTCAGTGGTACTTTGCTGGTTGGGGATTCGAACCAGCAAAGGGAGAGGATCATTTCCACAGTTTTATGGCTATTGAGATACCCCTTCACCTGATGACAGGGGACCTCACTTTTGGTCATTGATCCTGGTTTCGGTACCGAGTTTGGGGGGGGAGGGGGGGTGCTTTAAGAGGAATCTGAGGGTGAACTTAAATTTTTGTTAAACTGTCGAAATTTTGAATTTTTTCCCTTGGTCCAAACAGACCAAGAAATATCCTTTATTTTCATGACAAAAAATATTTAAAAGCGTGAGATTTCAGGACAGAGAAGTGATAAGCTGAATCGGATCGGTTCTCACACTTTCCTCCGGTCAGTGCGCTTAGCTGCTAGTACCTATTAGTAGAGGTGGACATTTCAGGTCCAGAAAGTAAAAATCCAGACTGGGATTTAGTTTGAACCAACCAGTTCAGTATAAAGAGTCACCGTCACGGAGTATTTAACTACTGAATGAATGGGTCACATGGAATGAGCAGAGGGGCCGTGTAGAAAACTGGGTCCCTTAGCAGATGCCGGCTGTTCTGTCCGAAAGCAAAGCGAGAGCTTCACTGGATGTGGCCCCTCCTCCCGGCTCCCCGGAGACCCCGCGCACTCACTCTGACACTCGGACCGTGTGGCCGTGCTCCGCCGGGACATCATTGTGGCCGAAGCCGTTGGAGCTGCAGCCCTGGTCGATGGAGACAGAGAATCCACGCTTGCCATCAGTGGAGGCCGGAATGGACACCAGCGTCACCGTGTGGGGGATCTTAGAGCAGGGGGAGTCTGGCAAGGTCACAGGGGTCACGATGGTCTGGTAGTAGCAGTGCCCGCTGGGGGGGGGGGGGTTAAAACAAGCAGCAGAGAGCATTCATCATTCGCACTCATTGATTATTTTGTGGGGGTAAAGAAAAGATCCACCCCCACAACCACAAGCTCATGGTGTGACCAAACAGACGTGGCAGGATTGTTATCTGTGAGACTATCCGCTAATGCACTTCCTCTCTGGGAGCTGGAGACAATAAGGGTTCTGTTTCAGCTCTCATCCCTTCACATGTGGGCTTTACTTCCAGGGAACCTGCTTTCTATTCAGCCTGTCCAGGTTCCGGGCAGAAGGGCTCTACAGGGCTGGCTTTCATGGAAGACTTTGCAGGGCGTTCCTCTCAGCTCCGCTCCTGGTCCACTGCACATTGGCCTTGCCTGTACTCACCAGTAGAGTTTGGAGCGTTCCACCAGGGCATAGGTGTCCCCGTCCCCAATGAAGGCCCGGCAGTTCAGACACGTGAAGCATTCTGGGTGATATTTCTGTTCCCCTGCAACCTGTGGACGAGAAGAGCGCAAGGTGGGGAAGGAGATGTGAGAGGGCGACGCCACGTCAATATTCTTGCAAAAAAAGCACCTTTTGAAATTACAACAAGGGGCTTCCCCATGATAAGTGTTTTGAAACCATGAAAACTTTGAGCCCAGACGAGAAACAGAAAAATTCAGTATGTGGCAACAGATGGTGGAAGTAAAAAGGCTGTTCCTGTTATTCACATCTGAAAGTGAGATCACTGGTCGCTACAAAAATTAGTATTCCTGGAACCCTGATGTTAATTTGTAAACATGCTACAACACTTGAATTTTACATTTTCAGTCTGGCATAGCACAGGATAGCCTGAGCAACAACTGCACTGTGCTTCTAAGATGCATCTAGATATACGCCTCAATGGCTGAATATGCTTCAGCTGCCTGACCAGTGATCTTCTGATTTCTCTGCCATCCTGCGTGAGGTTTGCTCCTCAAATCAGTTAACACACTTAACCTTGGGGAGTCGCCACACTTATTATAGTTATACGAAAAAACTAAAACTAAAATTGAAAAAGCATTTTCGTTAACTGAAATAAAAATAACGAGAGTTAAAAAAAAAAATGAAAACTAACAAACTGTTTTGTGTGTATACAAAACGAACTTAAACGAACTAATATTATAGCAAAAACGTCCTTCGTTTTCGTCTTTGTA
>JAABNX020000144.1:769527-790024 GCA_015163995.2 Mormyrus lacerda
GGACAGGTGTCGATGGTAATCGGTGTCCCAGCAATTGTCGAATAAACTAAAAATATACGAATATCAGTGTGATATTTAATGGGACTTTAATCTAATTAGCACATGAATTATGTACTGAATTTATGTTCTGAAACCTCAGAAAAGGAGAATCTAAACAGTCGTCAGTGACAAGAGCAATTCTTCACAACGTTCACTCCCACGCACCCAGCTGCGAAATCGGATCGGCGCCGCCGCAGGACAAAAAGGCCTTTGCCGGTGCATGCTGGACGCTGGCCAGTCGGCCCGGTCCGCATGCTGGCCGTAAGACACATGACCGCATTGTGTCCGGGATCAGCGGGGATAATCCAGGGATGTTAATCTCGGCACAATGAAGCAGGGAGTTCCCAGCTCGAAGTCCGCCATCAAGCTCCAAGACTGCCGGGAATCCCGGTCAGAAAACATTCGTTTGTGCTCATCTGAACAGGCTGTGCTGGTAGCAGGTAACCCCAGGCCCCCAGAGAGGCCTCTTATGCATCGTAATCGCCGTTTATATTACATAGATCACACCATGTCAGACCAGCCTCTGTTTGCATGCACAGAAAGTACACAGAACCGGACAGGGGTGATGCCATCATCGTGTGGTCATGTGACTCACCTGAAACACACCGTGTGCCAGTCTGTATCGAGGGCCTGCAGGTACTGCTCATCGTAGATGCGGTGCTGACATCCTGCACACACGGGCAAGCTCTCGCCGGCTGCGGACACATGGGAGGGGCACAGAAATTAATTAAATAAATAAATACTGCGTCATCAGAAGCAAAGGGACAAGGCAGCAGATTCATAGGCCAAGAGCCACGGGGAAGGAGGCAGCGAGATGAGAGTGGGGGGGGAGGCTGCTCTGTCGTGCAGGACGGAACCCAGAGACGCACGGCCGTCAGCGACTTCCAGGCGTCGCCCTACACAGGTGTGCCCGTTACAACTCATTTACATAACCATCGGATAATCGCCCCCCCATTTTGGGAACAGTAAACATGCATGTCCTTCCGAAGTGTCTGCTCTGATGACAAAAAAAACGCACACACACTTAGACACACAGGAGGAGTCTCCTGCACTGTAATTAACATGTGTTTGTGTGACAGGGTGTGTGTGTGTGTGTGTGTCTGGGCTTTGGTGAACCCTCAATTGAACAACCCTGTATTTCTGATGGCAAGTGTGTATAAACAAACAGTAGATCTCTGCTTGTGGGGGGTGTTTATTTTCCAGTACGCCCCAAACTCTGCCTGAGCTCTGCTGTGCGATTATCTGCGCTTGTAGACCAGCTGCTTTTTTTGTTTTTCTATTAAACCTGCCCCATCGAAATGCTCAATTTCCTTGCTTGTTAAGCCCCTGGAATGAGGAAAGAGAGATAAGCGGGGTACACCAAAAAGAAAACATCTATAAATATCCGAGTAAGAAGCTTGTATTTTGGGAAAAGGCGAAATGTAAACGTGTGCACGCTGGAGACGCTGTATGTCCACTTTAAAAGGAATTATCTTATTTATCCCAGAGTAAAGTACCGCAGGCCGGCCAGTGGGAAGCAGCCGCTTCTCGTGTTAATTACAGCCGTATCGTCGGGTCTTGTTGGAAATTATGGATTTATACTCTTGGGTTCGCTGTTAACTATGCACGAAGGAGAAGGCAAAGCATATCATTGACGACGCAGGTTCTGTGTGCCATCATACGAGGCCGACCGGCTATGTACTACAGCTTAACATATGGATTTCTTATGATCCGTGTCCCAATGCTGATTTAATGCCAAGCGGGGCATTTGTGCTCAAGGTGAACTTCAGAGGGGCGTAGATTACACGTCCTGCGTTTAACATTTTCTCACTTCCAAAAGCAACTTTTGTCTAATCATGTAAGTGCCCGTTTGGTTGTATCCCTGGCAGCAGAGAAACGCTTGTAATAAATAATCCAACTGATGTTTCCTGAGCTGCAGACGAACCTGGCAATCAGATAAAGTGCATCTAACCGGGCAAATAATCTATTATATCTGACACGGACTTATATCCTTTATGGAGCAACCAAATGGAAAAAAGCAGAGGAATTTGTTCTGCATTTCTCTCACTAACAAAACCCTTCTGCAAAATAGAGCAGAGCAGTTGCGTCCATATACGCGCATCATGAACTGATTACATGACTCGTGTCGCATAAATATTTTAGGACCCATCGCGTCTTCACCGAGTTTGGCCACTGCGACCTTAATTTCGCAGCGATGGCCGTAAGTTGTTTTATATGTCTGCAGGAATGGCATCCCTTATCACCGGACACACCGTCATGACACCCACCTGGATTGCCGCAGCAAAACACGCACCCTGCCGTGTGGTCCAACATCCATGCATACGTGCCATTGCTCATTGTATCCCTATAATGCAGCATCGTTCAATGCATCCCTCTAATGTAGCATCGCATTTCACAAGCGATCCAGACCCTTCGGAGTGTTTCACCGACCCCGATCCCGATGCTCGCATCACCGACAGGGAAATGCGGCCAGTGGCCCCAGCGTGCAGTCTGCCCAGGACCAGTCACCAGGGGGCGAGGGCTTACCTTCCTCCTCTCCCATGCGCTCGTCCTTCCAGGTGCAGCAAAGCAGCATCAACCTCATCCACTTTCCTACTAGGAGCTCTTCGACAGTACGGACGTAGCCAAGACACTGCAGCTTCAGCTTAGTCCACCAGGACCGTATCAGACCGCACCGGCACGTATGACCACTGGCCTCCGTGGATATATTTATTTATTTAAAACATTGTCGTCATTAGAAGGGGCGGCCCAGATTAAATAAAGCAGCCGGGAATGTAGTGTCGGCCGACTGAAAGCGTTCCCTGGGAACGGAAGCGCGTTCACGCAGCAGGGAGACGCGCAGAAGACGGTGTGCGCGGTGGAGAGTGGATCGTGGGGTCTTCATAAAGCAAGTGTGACCAACATTGTGCATGGAGACCGTGTCAGCTGTATCCACCATAACAATAAACACGCAAGGTTCATTCAATTAAAGTATTAATTAAGTTTATTGTTTTATTTACTGAAGCAATTATAAGGTCGGGATGTCCAGGACGTATTCAAATGTGCATCGTGGCAAAAGTGCAATACCCTCCGCCCGTCCCCCCCAGGTTACCCCCTTTAAATAAGAATAAACCCCCTGGTAGATAATAAGAGGTCTGGCAGGGCTCAAAGACAGTCCAAATGCAGCACTGAATAAAATATCCGAAGCAGATGCTCTTTACTACTCGCCATCTTCGTGAAGGGTGACCTCCAAGTTATGGAAACGGCGCCGAGTGGGGATATTATAGCCACGTGCCTCGTCTTACGGTCATCCTCCGACAACAGACATGGACGGAACAGCGATGGAGAAATTACACCAACAACGAACAAAGGTATACATTACATTTTTCTTTCACAGTGACTAAAAAGCACAGGCAACGCAGAAAAAAATGTATAACATAATTTGTTTATAAAGTTGTAAAAGTCAAGTTAGGAACGGTGCAAAACATGTAATTACTGATTTACTATTCATCAATTTTCATTAGTAATTGTACGTGAACAAAAAAAAAAATCACGGATGACTATTAAAAGCACCTAATCCCCATTTATGAGGGCAGGAAATAATTCTAAATTATTCATACATACACATGTACATTCCATCTCATGCTATTTTTCCTTAAATTCCGTTTTTTAAATCCCACTATTACATAACACAAAATTATATTTTGTAAAAACTTGGGCTGAATGTGTTACTGAAGCTTATCTAAGTGAGGACCACAGCATGGGCAGCAGGCGGCTCTCTGCACGGAAACCCTTCAAGCGCGAGCACTGCTGGCCACGTGGCTCTGAGCTAGAGAGTTGTCATCTCTCTTCTTCTTCTTTTTTTTTGGTGTGGGGGGGGGTCAGTCAGATGCAATACATCACTAACCCTAAAACCCTCTGAAGAGAAAAAAATCCTAGAGCTGTGGGCTGTGCTTCATAAGGCAGAGTCTCCCCAGGTCTCATGCCAGCGCTCACCAGCTCAGCCCTTTGATGCACTGAATGTCAGTCTTCCTTTCAATTTTAAGTGCATTGTTACAATTAAAGAGAAACACTATTTTTTACTCCCACAGGATACACTGCAAATGTTTGTTTTCTAAAACACAACAGAAAGCTGCATATCGTGTAAAAAAAAAAATCACCTGATCTCAGCAGTAACAGTAAAATCTGATTATGTTATTAATAACAAGGCACCGATTCTGCTGAACACAATGGATATTGCTAGATGTACTGAGAGCACCAATGAACATAGCCAATAAAAAAAAACTGTGGACAAACAACTTAAAACGGAACGAAGCACGTCTTGAAAATGCCGCGATTACAGGTACGGGGAATGGGAGCAGGCTGCTATGAAAATGAACATAATGTCTAAGGCACGCTGTTTGTTTATAACTTCTCAAACATTCTGTCACATTTTTTTGTCTGAACGTCTAGCTTTCTTCTGGCTTTTTTTTTTACTGGGCTTGTTAAAAAACAAAAACCTATAGTCCAATGTGTACAAAACAAAGTTACAGATTTGTACTTGAAGAGGGACCTTTTTGGTATATAAACATGTACATTCTACATCAGGCAGTAGCACCATGGATTCTTGAGGTCACTTCATGTCTTCAGAGGTTCTTTACTTCTTTTTTTTCCCACAGTATTTGCCCTGGCATCCGCCAATGCCTGGAAGACAGAGAGGGGGACCCCGGGACGGGTGTGACATCACAGGCCGGTCAGATCTCGTCACGGCGTGCTGCTGATTTTAACGCAGACGCTTGGTTTGTGTCACATAGAGGTGGACACTTCAGTTCCAGAAAGTAAAAATCCAAACCAGGATTTTGTTTCAACCAGCCAGTTGAGCATGAAGAGTAACAGTCATATAGTACTCATCTGGTTGGTTAAAATAAAATCTTGGTTTGGATATTTACTTTCTGGACCTGAAATGTCCACCTCTGGTGTCACACAATAAAAACCGCTTGCAAATAACAATATGTGCGAGTTGCACTCTTGTGAAATAAGGTGCGGCTTCCTGGGATTAATATCAAACCACGGCTAAACATGGCAAAACAAAATATTGGAAGCCATGTCAGAGATCAGTCCCTTGGCTTTTGCTACTCCTGCACTCAGGGAGTTAAGCACCAGATAAACACGCATTTTCAATTTATTTTGGTGGCATTTCCTGTTTCGGTGAAGGGCTGACCGTTATTATGGGAAATCTCAGCAATATGCTCCAGGGAGGAACATTAGCTGGTCCGCACATAACTATCTCCACATTCCGGTACTTGAACTTTCCACTCGAGTAGAGAGGAGGGCGACTCGAGCTCCAGGGCCTGAGATGGGCAGCGGTTCCTGCACCCTGCTCTGCTGTGGAGCATTTTATCTACCCTCTGCATCAACGGCAGACAGCGATCCTGGGCCGGCATGGTGCCGGCGGTAGCTGTGGGGCTCCTACCTCCCAGACCTCCGCCCAGAAATCCCTGGAGGCTGCCGTACTTGGCCGCTTTGGCTGGGAAGGGAAGTGAAAGGAACAGACATGCTGCATATCAAAATCGCATCATCAAAACCCAAAATCCAGCCCCTGAGACCCTGCAAAACTACGATAAACCTAGAAATATCCACAGCACACATGAAGATAAGAAGGACTGTGGAATCAGTGAGACATCAACCTGAGGTCTCATTAGATTATCTTGGTGCCCATCATTTTGACAGACACAGTCGTAAAATTCTGTCATAATTATTATCCATCCTTTTGATTTTCATTTTCCAGTGATAATAAGACATATCGGTTATCGATCAATCAAACTTTCCTGTACAGAAACACGGAGACGCAAACAAAAAGCATGAATGCATTAAATATAATTGAGATACAAAATAATTCCAATTGTTCAATTTTTGTTCCACTACTTGTCTTTTTTCCAGCACTTTCATGTAACTTTGCACATGAGATCAGAGATGTTCCCAAAATTAGAGTCCGAGTCCAGTCCTAAGTCTCCATAGTGGTTCCAATTTAATGTTACCAATTATCAAAAATTTAACAGCCTATATGCTTTTTTCTATTAGTAACTGACACTCAGCACTTGAGCAGTTCAAAAACTGCATGTCTCACGGTTCCTTAGGCTTATATACGTTATCAAAGTAATCACTATTTCAAATGCTTTTGAAGCAGTAACTTATTTGTGAGAACCTAAGTACTTTTCTAATGTAGATTCTAAACCACTACGTTCTCATTAATAACATTATGATGAAGACATCCCTTGCAGGAAATTTTGCCATACATTCCTGAGTTTGACTGTATGCATATGCACAAATTCCTGTGCTGAAAGCATGTCAGATTGGCCCTGCTCTGGAGCCAGACCAAACCAGGCCAGACTCTGCCCCCAACTACGTTAAAGTGATGCGATTGGCTAATGAATGAATGAGTATAACCCAGACCCCGTTTGTTGTGCTGCTAAGATAAATGCATGTTTATAGTACTCACATTACACATAGTTCTAAAGCAACAACTCAAATTAATGGATAAAATTGATTTGTCTCAGCTTGTGTGCGTGTTCAATTAAATAAATGATTATGTAAGTAACACTGCAAGTTAAGTTAAAATAATGTGTGCAGTCGTGCTGCTGTTTCAGTTACAAATTATTTGCTGGCTTTATGTTTTTACTTAATTAAAAACCATTAAATCGGATCGTGTGACTGAACTCTGAATGATTTAAGACAAACTACTTGCCAATGATGAGGCGCTTTTTAAGTCATAAGAAAATACGGCTTGACTTGGATCGTGATGTGTTTAATGCCTTTATGGTTTGGGGACAGTTGTACACTCAACGCTTCTCAGGTGTAAGAATTTCAACAGAGCCTTAAAGACTCTTATTGCTGAAAGTCACTATCAACAAGTCGGAGTCGAAATATAACGAGTTGCAAGCTGAGTCGGAAGACAATTTAAGAGCAACTTCAGTTTGACTCGAGTCCGAGTCGCAAACTTGAGTCCCCATCTTTGTGTGAGATCACAGACATGACTAGGCAATAGCTAATATGCACACTCTCTACAAACTAGACAGGGATGTGACTCAGTGACAGTCGTCTTCCACAGTGTTGTAATCTGTCAAAATGACGGACAGTCATCAGATTTTTCCATCATTGTTAAAAATATTCAGTCAATTATGGAAAATATTTGGTTAACGCAACCTAAGGTGTAGACACTGTTACAGCAATAATGGTTCTATGCATTTCTGGAGCAGGTTCAGGTACACTGCACTCACCTTGTTGTGCTGCGAGTGCAGGCCCACCAACTCCGTATCCTACAGAAAGAGAAACGTTCTGTTACCTGATGAAGGCTAACATGATGCTAATGCTGCTAACGTGCTAAGAGCAGTCTACTAGGAAGTGGTAAACACACACACACGTTCACAGCCTGCAGTACAGGCAGCCCGCTAGCAGAACCTAATGTTTATTAACATAATCGCACAGTAAAAAAGGAGCTTCTTTAGCAACAATTTCAGTTCTGCCACCTGGTGGACACTGGGAACACGCATTGCATTATGACAAAGATTTCAGTGGAAAGTACGTAAAGGTCTGTGGACGTGAGGAATAGCGCTGTTTCAGTGCTTGCTTGGCACTCCTGGCTTGCGGTCTTCATGTGAGGTCAAGGCCAGCTACTGAATCAGAAAGTTGGAACCCAAACATTACAGTACAGGAAAAATTTCACGGTGTCTACAGCCACATTCATGTACAAAACCGAACTTCGCTGTAGAGTTACGGAGAGAGCACAGCAGCAGTGGCTGCAGGTTTTTGGGGTGACCTTTCAATCAGCCAATAATAAAGCAGTGGTTCTTATCTCCCATCCTGGGGACCCACTGTTATTGGCCGATTGTGAGGTCATCCCAAAAACCCGCGATGGAGCAATGTGGGCTAAGGGCCCCACCTCAACGGCTCAACAATGGGAGCACTTTGTTGGCCACAGGAACTGAACCAGTGACCATCTCATCCTAATAAAGGGTCCGGTGGCACTGTCTGCCTAACCCAGCCTCCTAAACAGCTAGAAAATCACCCCTCACTTCTTCTGTGAACATTCCCCAGCTGTTTACAATGGGAAATAGTGCCCCCTAGGGAAGGAAACACATGCACTTCATGTTTACAATCAACTGCTATTCCCAAAAGAGATTAATTCCTCATGTGCTTTAGATAACAAGCTGCTTTTTATATTATACCCTAATTCCCGAAATCTGTTCATGTATTTCAGAGTGACACCGTCTCCGCCCCTCCCAATTCTGCAGACGTGTATCCTGATCACTTTGTGCTGTGCTTTAAATCACCAGGCTGTTGCACCAGCGGTTTTTTTTTTCTTTCAGTTTAATTCTGTTCTGAGTTTGCTTCTTAATGGACGGAGCACCGTACCTGGGAGAGGCTGCTGGAAACCACCGGCACCAAGGGCACCTGCAAGAGATAAATGCATGACGTGAGCAAAAGCGAGTCGGAAAAGTGAACCGGAAAAGCAAACCGGTAACTCCTGGCAGGTTAACCAAGTGTGTTCAGGATAACTCTGATTGTAACCTAATTCAGAGACAGCGTCGCATCCTGACTTTGAAGCAGAAACATCATATCCTCAGGCACTATCCCACCAATCACAGTAACTCTTGCTACCAACGTCTTGGCAAGTACCTCTGAATAATGAGAGGTCTTTCAGGGAGAAAGTCCCCATCTGAGTGTATGTGCGTTTGCGTTTCTGTGACAGGATACGCCAGTGAAGTACAACTCTGGCGTTTCTGCTGACCCCCATGGAGAACTAGGCAAAAAGCCATTTTCCATAATCACAGATTTAATCACATTTAAGACCTTTTCACTGGGTGATTTAATCAGAGCTAAATCGTGCGCCGATGTTCTCATTGATTATGCACCTGCACAGCTCATATCAATACAGCTCAATGTGGAATTATTTCATAGCCTTACATTACAGTAAATCACTCTATATTCTAAAATATTAAATGTTAATATAATACCGAAAGGACAAACAGTCCTGTCAAGGTTGTGAACACATGGGGACAGGGGCAAGAAATGAATCTTGGTCTTTTGTTTGTAGTTTAAAGGCATAATGAGTTATCATCATTGGCGGATGAATGATTAGTTAGTTAGTTTAAAGGGTCTGAATGCTACCCATCATCTCTTTTGAGCTGTTTAAACTTTTGTTAACCACAGGATGTGCTATGGGACAGGAAACACATCCCACCCATATTGTGTGTGTACTTATCTGCTTAAAACCAACCGCAAGCCCGATGCTCCGATAGGATGAATTTAAATCAATCTCGGATAACTGGTCCCGTTTTCTCACCTGGCTGGTATCCAGTGTACAGCGAACCGTAGCCTGTGAGATGAAGGGAGACATGAGAGAGATGGACAGATGAGAGGGTGGGGGAGAGAGAGAGAGAGAGATGGGGAGGCTGGCAGGCTGAGATTACTTTGAGGCTCTGCTTCCCAGGTCTAATCCCACACCCCTGCATGATCCCGTCCCCCAACCCGTCAACGGTGCTCCACGCAACAAACGTGGCGACTAATCCCGATGTCATCTGTGGCGCTGTGTATGCTGCAGTTCATCTGTGTCTTTCCAACACCGTTAACCATTTGCGTTTACTGAAATGCGAGTTGCATGGGTTCCTCTATACATGGGGTGTGCTGTGTGTTTACATATTCTATCGTCTTCCCGAATTCCTGAGGACACACAGTGTGTCGCATTACCATGTTTCAGACATTTTTTTACCTGGTTTTGGCGGTTTACCGGCTCCAATCGCCAAGCCCGACGGATATCCTACACCTACAAGATTACACATTGGGTTAGTCGGGCCTGTGATACAGCAGGTCACGTGACCCTGATGAGAAGGAAATGTACGCCCAATGACCAGAACGCAGGGAGGTCACAACGGTTTTTATAATTTTCATCGCTCCGCCATTTCCGCTCTGATAAAGGTATAAATTACAATCCTGGAATGGCTTCTGTTAACTACAGAAATAAAGCTCATCCACAGGCAGGAAGTTGGGATCTGTGGCATTTCCGGGCCAACTGACACCATGGATCCCTTGGGGTCCCAGTATCTCTAATTGGCCGGTGGCGCCATCTCAGGCCCCCCCCATGGACCAGGACATGCACCCCAAGACACCCACAAATACACACACACACACACACACCACTGCAAGCGTTTGGTATTGCCTGACACATGATAAACACACAAACAGAATATTAAAAGTGGGTTCATTTGTTCAGTTGTTAACATGGGTACCTGGTGCTGTCAGAGGTCTGGCACCAGGGAGTGCGCCTGCAGCTCCTGCGACTCCAGTGTAAGGAACTGAGAGAAAAAGACACCCAGAAACAATGAGCCCTGACAACAATGTCCTGCTAATGTTCTGCTCTGTGTTAATTTGACACCATGTTTAGGGGGCATTAAAGACATGGTAAAGTTTTAATGCTATAACTTGAACACTTTGAACTAGGTCAGGATGTGGAAGCAGTCATTTCAATAAAAGGACCTGGATTTCATTTTAGCACCGAGTTCTTGCTGTGTGCTGATTGGTCAGTCTCCAGTTCCACGTGTCATTAATGTTAAAGTGAAACAACTGGATGGGTCTTTCAATCAGGGAAGCAAACCAGACAGAGCACAAGACATGAACTATTTAGCCAAGCACAGCCGTTCACAAGTAGTTTTTAAAACCTGAAAGTGTCCTCTCTGACATGGGCTATCTGGTCACCCTTGCATAACGGCAGCAGTAAGCTGTACTGGACAACCGTGATTTCAGCCACTTACTTCCATGACCATAGGGATAAGTACCAAGACCTGCAGGGAGAAAGCAAAAGTGAGCTGAAGCACGGGACTCATCACATAGGGGGGGCGACGGTAACCGGAACCGAGGACCCGCGTTCGGCAGATTGGCCCGTTATGGACGGACGAGTTTGACGTGGATCTCCGTTGCCATGGCAACTGGAGCGGAAGTGTGTCCATCTGCAGTCGGCGCTACCTGAAGTGGACCCCAGTTACTGGACCTACGGCCGCTTAGTCAATAAGGGGTGAAACGACCTCTAAATCAATGTCACTTTAAGTATTTTCCAACTATAAAATGTCCTTTGGACCTTGCTGCTACCAAGTATGTCGGGGTTTATTCAATTAAGCCGCACGATCATAAACGTAACCTAACCTGACCCCACCTTCTTCCTGTCCAAAAAAGTAAAAGATATCAATAATCATTTTTTTCTGTAATTTCCCGTAAAATTCGTGATGAAGAACCTTCATTAACATTTCAGCAGCATAACAAATGGCCCCATCTGCTCCGATATGTAAATTGTGCAATCATGATAGCAAAATTAAACGGGGAATTAAAGCAAATCTTCGTCAGAGGGGACTGACTGGATGTGTAAAATATTGCATCAAATTGAATTAATTTTCCCAATCGAGATATTACCTGGTTTTGGAGGTTTACCAACAGGAACACCTGTAGATCAGAATTAAATATAATTATGATCGTAATTACAATCCGAAAACTGAAAATTCACACATTCAGCTAAATATAAAGGAATCTGGCACCCTCGTGTGGCAGAGATTTGGTAACACATGTCTGACCACGAAAACGTCAGCATTTCACATCTTGCCTTTTCTGTATAGACTTTGATTAACGTTTTAAATTACCCCAGCTAATGAACTCTTGTATGAATTTTTTTCTGAAACTGATTAAATTAAGCATTTCCAGTGTATTTGGTATTTAAAAGCCATTTTTGTTTTTAGACATAGTATTATATCCAGTTTCCGTGTTGTAGATGCATTTATTATAATGAACAGATTAATTATATATGTACATTTCCTACAACAGACTTGAATTTGGAATCAGCTTTGGTCAGTGCCACACACCCCAAGAGAAAAGACTGTACCCTCTGTGACCCAGCAGATGGCGGTAGAGTTAAATAATTTACAATGGTACAAACTTACGTTTAAATGGCATTAGTGACTTTAAGTCATTTACGACTGTGTTAGTTACTGGAAGTGTACAGTACTGTGGAGAAGTCTTAGCAAGTAAAAGAGAACATTTAAAGCCACATATCTTTGTATTTTTGCTCAGAAAAAAAACAGAATTTAACATTACTAAACATGCTAATTAAGAGTAAAACAATAAAAACTACCATGGATTTCTTATATTCTCCACAAAGTTACTGATATCTTGTTGGATGGCAGGAAGAACATCCACTTCCATGTATTCATTAAATGTAACCTCCGCTCACTTAATGAATTAAATAAATTAGTTTTAAAAATCAATGAGGTATTGATTAGCCATATGTGGTATGTTAGTCGTCATGTAAAAAAATACATGGGTGTATTGGATGGATGCTACAAACATTGGAATGACTTTAGGAGAGGTTTTCAATTGGTTAAGCTGACATAATATCATAGTTGTACATCAGTATGAAGATCATTTCAACATCATTTTCTTTGACTTTTGCACAGTATTTTATAAAACTGTCGTTAGTGATAACGCCATATTGCATTTGTATTGCATCTTATGCATTTAAGAACAGTTGGAAGATAAACTCTGTTGGCATAAAATTAAACGCTGCTTAACAAAAAACTGCTTTAGAACAGGTGCACTAATATATATATATATATATATATTACAAGGCAGGAATAACCTGGCTACTCACCTGCACCTGGTTGTTGCTGTGCTGTACCAACTGGAAGTAAAATAAACATCTAAAGATAGACTCCACACACAAAGTAACACACATCTCATCTGTGATTATGGTTAGTGAGATGTGGGAATGAAAGACCCATGAAATGCTTCCCTGTAAGATGCTGTACCAGATTAGTGAAATAATCTCAAAGCATGGCACAAAATCGAATGGATCGCCGATTTAAAATCAAAAACGTGGAGATTCATGTTTGCTCCACTAGTGGGCGCCACCGCACCAGTACTGTCTGTGGAAAACAAGGCATTACTGCTGTACAGCACTGCAAAATGCCTATGTTGTTATTGTGATTTTTTTAAAGGTGTCCCAGATCTTTAAAGAGGTGACTGAGTTCAACAAAAAAGGGGAATGCTTCTGACACGTATTCAGTGTTAAATCAGGACACCGAATCCAGTGAATTTTACACAAAGAAGATTGTCTACTCACCGACACCTGTTCCAACTGTAAAAAAGGGAAGAGTATGGAATAAAACACCTTAATTAAAATACCACAATGGTGTCTTGGTGTATGAACAAACATGTTTTTGGTGTGTTTTTGCTGTCAGTCTCAGTTTGAAAGGGACTCGGCTGAAATTTCCACACACTGACATGGTGAGAAAATCATTAACACAATTTCTGTAAGTCGTTACAGTTTGCCGCTGGGGATTTAATGCAGATTTTAGTCTTATTTCAGTGTGACAATCCTGCCCCCAATATATACCACCCCTAACCCAAACAGCAAAGTCAAAAAAACTAGACACAAAATCACGTACTGCTTGGCTGAACAACCCCAGCACCTACTGTAATAACAAGCACAGAGGTTACCACGATAAATGTCTAATTACTGTCAATAGTGATATCTGATCCCACAGAGTAACACAGACTGTACTACCAGGTTGCACAGCACTTGGAAAATTTTCTTATAGTATCAGCTGAAAATGATGAGAGGGATCTGTGTGATTTGTGCAATACATGCAGTCAGAGATACAGAAAGGACAGGATATTCAAATACCTGCAGCACCTTGAGCACCACCTGCAGGAGACAGAAAAATACTGAGCAAAGTCTCTGACGACCAGCTGCACATTGTGGCTGGCTAACACTATGGCAGTGTTTCTCAATCGGGTCCTTGCAGAGCCAGGGAGGAACACACCAATGGACCGACTGTGGGTCCCCAAGGACCGGACTAGGAAACATTACTCTATGGAAACTGAGCTGGTCTGCTGCTGCGGGGGGGGGGTAAGTCCTATTTGCCCTTATATTCTGTGGTGCGGGAGCATCATCACCCGAGATGGCGGCCGGAAGCATGGGAAGCAGAAACAGGAGAATGGGATCTTTGGCTGGGGGGGTGGGTGGCTGGGAGTGACAGACAATGAGGTTAGTGAGGTTCTACTAGACGTCCTTGGCAGTTTCGGGAGATAGGGTTGGACAGGGGGAGATGACACCCACAGAACGTTTGTCATCACGGTACATGCAGCATGACAGGTCTTACTGGGTACAAGGGCCTTGCCAGTTGTGACACTAGCCACCGCTCCTGCCAAAAGACAACAGGTTTCAACCCTCTTTAGAGGTGCTATGAGTATATGAGGGCAGCATCTGCCCACTATGATACGAAAGCGAGAGGAGCTTCTAGCGGCCGCAGCGTCCAGCACCTTTAACCAGCACCTGCCTATTGACCTGGATGGTAGTAGAAGATCCAGCATGCCAGTAGAGGGATCGAGGGGGACGGGTCTGACGAGGTGGTCTGAGTAGAGTGAGGGGAGTCTGGAGGCAGCTGAGGCTGTGGCTCAGTGCAGCTTGCAGGACAGCTGTTAGAAAGCTAAGCCTGGACACGCTGCTCAGTTGCCAGCCCAGACACTGATGAAACTCTCCATTGCTATATGATCTGCAAATGCTAATCCTACATGTTGCACCAAGCTTAGAATATTCCCTAAAATCCCTGGAAGCAAGCTGGAGACAACCAATCAATGGTGGAAACGTCCAATTTGTGCAAGACCCTAAAACTTTCAGATGTCATGTTTGAGACTGTTTGAAGAAATGAGAAGTCAAACCCCTTCATCCACCAATTTTCCAAGACGTTTGTCTGTTACAGCTTAACCTTAATAAAAGTTTTTAAGAGCACAGAGGCTAAGCCTGTAACTCTGTAACCACGCGAGGATCTGTGTCGTGTTCATTTCGGGGCAACGATCGTGGTAAGTACCTGGGACCTGAGTGCCACCTGGTGCTGAAATCAGATCCTTGGCTGTCAAAACAGGATGAGATGATCAGAGAGAAGAAGGTCGAAAGGCACTAAGACACCTCGGAGTAACATAATAAGCATGGATTCACATCACAGTCTTTATAAAAGCAGCGTGCTGATCTGAACCAGGCTGGGGGAGCAAATTCTGGAAGCCAAATCACTGAAGAAGTAAACATGGAGAAAAAAAAATCAAGGCTTTCAAGAGCAATGCTATCAATGAGATGCTTGTGAGGACAGACGTCTAAAACAAAGGCTTAATTTCACAGATTTCAGTGGGAGTGAAGCTCATAATCTGAGTTTATAGTCCATTTCTCCTTCCAGGTTATTGCTGAGAAAGGCTTTTCCTGGCTCTCCCATAGTGTCACTTCAAGATCTTTTGTAATGAAAGCCTGCAAGCTTGATGTACATTTACGGTATTAAATCCAGACAAGTTGACTGGTATAAAATACCTGGTTTTACAGCGGGCACAAGAGGAAGGCCAGTACCCCCCGGGATAATCCCGGCAGACGGTCCCCCAATCGCTCCCGGTGTGGCACCAGGAACAACCACCCCTGTTGCCCCAGGTATTCCTACACAGAAGACAGGACACATCAGAGTCATAAAGGGAGTCTCACAGGAAACGCCATGATCCGTTGAGAATGGGAAGTCTTACCATATTTTGGCGGTTTAACACCTGCTGGATACACTGCAAGACAAAGAGCAGCACCTTACTATTCACATGAAGTGATTTTCCAGGAAAAAAAAAACAGATCTTAGGCTTAATGTGTACAGTCATGTGAAAAATAAAGCAGAATCTATTTCAATTCTAATTTATGTATCATGACATAATAAAAATCATCTGGCCCTTAGCAGGTCTTAATATTAGGTAAATACAACCTCAGATGAACAGCAACACATGACATATTACACCGTGTCATTATTTATTTAACAAAATCTAAGCCAAAATGCAAAATTAAGTACATCCTTGGTGCTTCCATAGGAATTAAGAGGTCAGGTGTTGCTATTCAAATGCACTTGATTAATTGATCATCCGCAAGTGTGACCATCTCTATAAAAGCAGAGGTTTTGGCAGTTTGCTGGTCTGGATCAATCGGGTGTTAATACGATGCCAAGGAGGAAAGACATCAGCAATAATGTCTGCTTTTCAATCTGGGAAGGGGTGTAAGGCCATTTCCAAAGAATTTGAATTCCATAATTCTACACTGAGAAAAATTATTCACAAGTGGATAACATTCAAGACAGTTGGCAATCTTCCCAGGAGTGCGTGTCCCAGCAAATTCACGCACAACATCAGACCGTGAAATGCTCAGAGAAATAGCAAAGAACCCAAGAGCTACATTTCAGACTCTGCAGGCTTCACTTAGCAAGTTCATGACAGTACAGTTAGAAAAGGGTTGTCAGAGAAAAAGCCTCTTCTCTCTGAAAAGAACATGGCCTCATGGCTAAGGTTTGCAAAGTTGCATCTAAACAAACCACAAAACTTGTATTACGTCCTTTGGAATGACAAGAACTAAGGAGAGATGTTTGGACATAATGCACAGTGCCGCATTTGACAAAAACCAAATACGGTACATCAGCAAAGACATCTCATACCAGCCGTCAAGCACGATGGTAGAGGGATGATGATTTGGGTTTGTGTTGCAGTCACAGGTCCTGGGAACTTTGCAGTCATTGAGTCGACCATAAATTCTTCTTTTTAAGTATAGTTGGGTCAAATGCATGGCCATCTGTCTGACAGCTAAGGTTTGGCCAAAACTGGGTCATGCGACATGACAATGATCCCAAGCACACCAGCAAATCTCCAACAGAATGGCTGACAAAGAAAAGAGTCAAGGTGTTGCAATGGCCCAGTCCAGACCTCATCCTGATTTGAAATGCTGTGGTGGGACCTTTAGAGAGCTCTGCATAAAAGAATTCCCACAAACCTCATTGAACTGAAACAACACTGTAAAGAAGAGTGGGCCAGAACTCCTCCGCAACAATATTACAGACTGATAAAGTCATACAGAATTTGATTACTTCAAAATATTTCTGCTAAAGGTGGTTCTACAAGCTACTGAATCATGGGATGTACATAGTTTTTCATACATAGTGTCACCATTTGGCTCCATTTTTGTTAAATTAATGACATGGTTGAATTTAACACCTGAGGTTAGATTTAAATTATTTTAGATCCTGGGAAGGACCAGATGACTTTTTTTCTACTGTGTCCTGATATGTAAAATCATTGAACTAAAAGAGGGTGTCCTTTCTTTTTCACATGACTGTACCTCCAGCACCTCCTGGTACAGCTCCTGGTATTGCTCCTGGTATCGCTCCTGGTACGGCTCCTGGGACTCCAATCCCTCCAACCCCAGCTGGTACACCTTGAGAAGGATCATAATTGTGATTTAGCAATTATGGCAATATATTAACTATAACATACTAGCATTTATAGTATAGTTATTTTTTCTGTTATTTGTCTGTAATGACAAATTTCTATTATTGTGCCGAACAAGTTTATACTGGAAAAGTGATTACCGGGTTTTGGCGGTTTAACACCAGCTGGGTACACTGCAAGACAAAGAGCAGCACCTTACTTTTCAGGCAGTCCTGATTTTTCAAATCAGGAAAAAATAGACCTTAGAGTTACTGTACCTCCAGCACCTCCTGGTACCACTCCTGGTATCACTCCTGGTACTGCTCCTGGTATCACTCCTGGTATCACTCCTGGTACTGCTCCTGGTACCACTCCTGGTATCACTCCTGGTACTGCTCCTGGTATCACTCCTGGTATCACTCCTGGTACTGCTCCTGGGACTCCAGCTCCTCCAACCCCAGCTGGTACACCTTGAGAAGGATCATAATTGTGATTTAGCTATTTTTTCCCTATATTAGCAATATTGTATTAACAATTGCAGTATAGTTATTTTTTATTATTTAGTTGTAATGACAAAGAGTTTTTACTGGAAAAGTGATTACCATATTTTGCTGGTTTAAGACCCGCTGGGTACACTGCAAGACAAAAAGTAGCACCTATTCAAACAGTCCTGATTTTTCAAATCAAATCAAACCTAACCATAATCCTTACTATTCAGACTAAGAGATTTTTCAAATCAGGAAAAAACAGATCCTAGGTGTAATGTACCTCCAGCACCTCCTGGTACTGCTCCTGGAACCACACCTGGTATTGCTCCTGGGACTCCTACACATTGAGAAGGATCATAATTGTGTTTTAGCAATTACTTGTATATTTTAGCAATAATATATAGTCGTCGACTTACAGCCACAATTGGTTCTGACTGACTGCTGTTGGCCCTTTATTTTACATGCAAAATTATCATATGCAGAGTGGACATATTTGCAGTCTCAGAACAGTCGATCAGCCGTAAGTTGCATAGGTTGTAAGTTGCCTGTATTAGCAATTATAGTATAGTTTTTTCTATTATTTGGCTGTAATGATAAAGAGTTTATACTAAGTGATTACCGGGTTTTGGCGGTTTAACACCTGCTGGGTACACTGCAAGACAAAAAGCAGCACTTGCTATTCAGACGAGGAGATTTTTCAAATCAGGAAAAAACAGATCTTAGGCCTAATGTATCTCCAGCACCTCCTGGTACTGCTCCTGGTATCACTCCTGGTACTGCTCCTGGTACTACTCCCGGTACTGCTCCCGGTATTGCTCCTGGCACCGCTCCTGGTACACCTTGAAAAGGATCATAATTGTGATTTAGCAACTATTGCTATATATTACCAATAAGATACAGGTCATCGTCGACTTTGACCATGTTCAGTTCCAACTTACTGGTCGCATGTTGATATGGTTATAAGTCGGCCTTTTATTTTATATGCAGAAACGATCATACGCATGGGTGCACATCACTGGTATGCAAGTGTGCACTCGTTGTATAAAGCGATTTGCCCAGCAATTTCTTGTGGCAGCACAAATGCGTATTACTTTTATGTGCATTGCATTGTTATGATAAATTACCATGCCTTTTAATTTTTATGTGGCTAATTTGTACTTCTTTTGTGGCACAAAGACAAAAATGCAGTGATTTCTTCTCATAACAGCAAGAATGCACATAAACACGCATTTGTGGTACTACAACAGGAAATTGACATGCATATTGCTTTATATGGTGAATGCGTACTTGCATACCAGTTATATGCACCCCTGATCATATGTACATATGTATTGTATACTGTATAATAAAATATATCAGGTTCAGGGCATATTGTTTGGCGTTTTTTAACCTTTTTATCACATTTTTCTTAGTTTGACTGCTGCCGGCAGTTGGGGCAGAGATATCATATATTCAGACTGGGCAACACTCACGCTACCGGACGCGGCGCAGTCGTGGCCACATATTTGCAGTCTCAGTATGGTCATAAAGCCGATCAGTCGTAAGTTGCATAGGTAGTAAGTCGCCGACAACCTGTATTAGCAATTATAGTATTGTTTTTTTCTATTATTTGGCTGTAATGATAAAGAGTTTATACTGGAAAAGTGATTACCAGGTTTTGGCGGTTTAACACCTGCTGGGTACACTGCAAGACAAAAAGCAGCACTTGCTATTCAGACGAGGAGATTTTTCAAATCAGGAAAAAACAGATCTTAGGCCTAATGTATCTCCAGCACCTCCTGGTACTGCTCCTGGTATCACTCCTGGTATCACTCCTGGTACTACTCCTGGTACTGCTCCTGGCACCACTCCTGGTATTGCTCCTGGTACTCCTCCTGGTATTGCTCCTGGTACACCTTGAGAAGATCATAATTGTGATTTAGTAGTTACTGCTATATATTAACAATGATATATTAGGAATTATAGTATAGTTTTTTCTATTATTTGGCTGTAATGATAAACAGTTTATACTGGAAAAGTGATTACCGGGTTTTGGCGGTTTAACACCTGCTGGGTACACTGCAAGACAAAAAGCAGCACTTTCTATTTAGACGAGGAGATTTTTCAAATCAGGAAAAAACAGATCTTAGGCCTAATGCATCTCCAGCACCTCCTGGTACTGCTCCTGGTATCACTCCTGGTATCACTCCTGGTACTACTCCTGGTATTACTCCTGGTACTACTCCTGGTATTGCTCCTGGTACTCCTCCTGGTATTGCTCCTGGTACACCTTGAGAAGGATCATAATTGTGATTTAGTAGTTACTGCTATATATTAACAATGACATATTAGGAATTATAGTATAGTTTTTTTCTATTATTTGGCTGTAATGATAAACAGTTTATACTGGAAAAGTGATTACCGGGTTTTGGCGGTTTAACACCTGCTGGGTACACTGCAAGACAAAAAGCAGCACTTTCTATTTAGACGAGGAGATTTTTCAAATCAGGAAAAAACAGATCTTAGGCCTAATGCATCTCCAGCACCTCCTGGTACTGCTCCTGGTATCACTCCTGGTACTGCTCCTGGTACTACTCCTGGTATTGCTCCAGGTACTGCTCCTGGTATTGCTCCTGGTACTCCTCCTGGTATTAAGAACATAAGAACATAAGAAATATACAAACGAGAGGAGGCCATTCGGCCCATCAAGCTCGCTTGGGGAGAAC
>JAABNX020000144.1:790877-807433 GCA_015163995.2 Mormyrus lacerda
CCGGGAAAAAAGAAAAAAGCACACATTGGTTTTCTGTGATTTGATGATGTTACCCCCCCCCCCCCCTTTTGACACACCAAGTTACCTCCGAGTCCTACTCCAGCTCCTGGCACTGCCCCTGGTATCACCCCTGGTACTCCCCCTGGTACTCCTCCTGGCACCCCTATCATAGACCCAACATTTGTATTAGATTTGCAAGGCTCTGACTTTGACTCCATCACAGAAATGGTATGAGAAACAGAGGTGGTAACAGAAACATCCATACCATATTTTGGAGGTTTAACCCCACCTGCTAATCCTGAACAAAGAAAAAAACAATTAATGGAAGTGTGTTTAACTCAGCATGCTGTGCCGCAAACCATCCCCATTTCAGTCCTTCTTTACCCTTCCCCCCTGCAGACTGGCACCTGCCGAGCCCCCGCTCACCCCCAAGTCCAGTTATAGGTATCCCGCCAGCTGGGACCCCCCCAGGACCCCCAGCTACACCTATAGAGTAGCATAAGAGGGCAGACAGTAAGGATGTTTTTAAGGGCCAAGGTAATAAGTGAATCAAGCATAGCTCTAACAGAAAGCATAGCTCTAACAGAAAGAACAGTAGACAAAGACTCTTTTATCATTTAAAAGTATGTAAGAGGGATTCGCAAAAACAGACAGAAGGCAAAATGAGCAGCCACCCTCAAATGTGCATTAAAGTGACCATATGATGTTTCTGTGCTAGACCACGCAGTGAGCCTGTGACTGACCACAAGCACAGAGGGAACTATTCTCACCATATTTCGGGGGCTTTGCTCCAGTGCCGTAGGCTGAGAAACAGAACAATGGGATGGATCATTAGTGAATCGTTCCGATCAAAAGATTTACTGGATTTGGCAGAGTTGTACTGGCCACCAAGGACTAATGACAGAGAAATGATTGGCAGCAGTTTGGCCAATCCAGTGCTTCAACAGTATGTTTCTCTGAGATAGTATGCAATGCAAAAGACAAGTTGAAGAGGGAGTCCTGCATATGCGAAGACCCAGCTAGGTCCGCCAAAGACCGTACGACAGTGGCTGTTTTATGCTGTGCTTTGTGAATGAAATAATTTTTCCACTGTATAAAATGTTGCTTATTCTTCAAATACTTTTTAATGGTTGGAAGATCTGCAGCTGATCATTACCTCCAGGGATGCCTGCTCCTGCGGCCCCTGGGACACCTCCTAGGCCTGGCACACGACCAACCCCCCCAGGAACACCTGTATAGAAGAGCAGGTATCTGCTTTGCTGTTGTTGGTATTAACTGAGCAGATTATAGTTATGGTGCCTGATACTGAGCAGAAAAGTAGTTGAACCACATTTGGGAACCCTGGCACCAGCAACATAACCTGGAGTGTTTCATAAATCATTAACCATTCATTTTTTAATCTAAGTAATTCTTTTCATTACAGATGCAGTTCAGAAATTTTAAGCATAAGGATGCACAGATTTTAATGACTAGATATCTCCTCTTGGATATGCTCAAGTCAAAGCAGACCGGATCCAGTTTTAATGCTGTGATGTTAGCTGGGTTGGAGGGACAGAAGTACAGTGCACAGCCCATATTTCTGGTTGTGCGAGGTGAAGATGGGTGTAGAAACGCTGCTTTAATTCTCTGTTTCCCATAACCCCAGTAATTCCCAACCACATTTGGCCAAAAGGATCGTTTGAGCCATGGCCAGCGTTTATCCAAACTTGGCTCTCTCTGACGGGAACAATTACGGCACACAGCCAAACAGCCATTTTCCCCAACGGACCTACTCCTGAAAGTTTTGCACATTCCCAGAAGATCTTAACTTTTGTGCTGTGTTTTCTCAGGGCATCCAAGGACAGTGTGCTAACCCCAGGCCAGCCTAAACCTAACTCTAATGGATCCTGGCCTGACCCTAGTCTCTCTCAGTCCATGCTCACTTTCTTTACCTTTGATGGTCCCTAGTATGGCCCCTGGTATGGTTCCCGGTAAGGCCCCTGGTATGACCCCACCAACGGCACCTACTCTGACACCCCCAGAACCTTTTTAAGCCACAATACACACACACTTCAGCCTTCGTGTCTGGTTCCTCACCATGTGATGCAGATTGTATGACACTGTTGCTGTTGTACACCTACCATATTTCAAAGCTTTTGCTCCAGCTGGATACCCTGTAACAGAAAAAAGTTTAGCATTTCATCTATACATATTTTTAAGCTTATCTAAGCATTGGGTACACTTTGGCTAGGGTTACAGGGTAGTCTTCTGGTGAATTACACTTTAAACATAATGTGTAAAATGCTTAGTTAATCAAGCTTTAGTTCAGTTTTGTATGTTGTATTTTGCATATAAAATCTAGAGAAATTCAGTTAAACTGATCCCATCAGGCCTTAAGAGATTTATTTGCCACCAGATTGTCTTTATAGTATCCCCTGGTACTCCCCCTGGTACTCCTCCTGGGATTCCCCCTGACAATCCCTCTGGTACTCCTGCTGTACTTCACGTGGTACTACTTCTGGTACTCCCCCTGTACTCCTCCTGGGATTCCACCTGGCA
This sequence comes from Mormyrus lacerda, assembly GCA_015163995.2. NCBI lineage: Eukaryota > Metazoa > Chordata > Actinopteri > Osteoglossiformes > Mormyridae > Mormyrus > Mormyrus lacerda. Next base: position 793,416 of record JAABNX020000144.1, read on the forward strand.
ATCCTCCTGGAACTCCCACTGGTACTTCACCTGGTACTACTCCTGGGACTCCTCCTGGGATTCCCCCTGGGACTCCCCCTGGGACTCCCCCTGGTACTCCTCCTGGTATTCCTCCTGGTACTCCTCCTGGTATTCCTCCTGGTACTCCTATAGAGATTAGCACAAATATATCGAAGCAACACACACTTTCAGTCAAACTTAAAAGACCACTGGTCATTCACACATGAATAGAGAAATAAGTGGTGGTCACAGGTTCTCACCATATTTAGGAGGCTTAACTCCAGCTCCAAACCCTGGTCAGGAAGACATTAGAATAATGAAAGAAAGCACCTCTATAGCACTGGTGGTTAACACGACTTGCTGCAAAGAATTTCTGTTATCTCTGACGTCTGCTGATCTGTACTTCAGATACAGTGTTATGACAGGAAAAAGGAGAGATCAGGAAACTGTGGCCCACCCCATAGAAAAGCAAGCTGTCAGACCAAAATACCCCTCATGCCAGGCCCTATCTTCGTTGTACCTGCAGTGCCGATTCCAGTTCCCGGTAATACCCCAGGGACAACCCCCAGGCCTGCAACTCCTGCGCTCGGCAACCCACCGATCCCCCCTGGCACGCCTGTATGGAGGGGCAAATGCCACAGTGGGACATGCATTTGATTTTCTCTGAGTTAAGGGTGCCATGGAATGAAAATCTGATTTTACCTTTGGCATAGCTGAAAAAGGAGAGTCCAGGACATGGAAATAATGTCCCATGAATCTCAAACACTGTTGTTCCATCTTTCAAGTATAATTCCAGAATATATAAAAGAAGGCCGTTTGGAAATTCCCAGACTGTTACGTGACAGTCTTAACCACGCCCCCAAACATAACATACGCCAGCCCACTTTAGAAGCTCAATAGACACGCGCATTCAGACTGCAACAGCTGCGCAGGTACTGTGAAGGATGAAGCGGAGGATGAAAGGGAGAATGGCTGTATGCATGAATGTGCCATTCAAGGCTGTGATGGGGATGCTGACACTTTTCATACCCTTCCCAAGGAACCCAGCTGTCAACAGGCAGGGCTGATGCTCATCTTTAACCGGTAGGTCATGGGTTTGTATCCCAAAGGCTCCCCTTAGCAGCTTACATAGCTGGAACCGTTCAGTTGCATGAATCTGACTATGTACGTTGCTAATTATGTTGCTAACAGATATTCTTGGGAAAACTTGCCCCAGTTTAGCAAGGGAGTCGTAAACAACATCACAAAGCCTATGACAGTGACATGAGCCTTCTGTGCGTCCTGAAGCCCTACATCTTCTTAACGAAACAAATGTCTAATCGATATCACAATAAACAAAACTGAAAGCAGAAACTCCAGATTCATTACAAACACATTTACAAGCTGCTCAGTTTCTGTATGGAGTTCTTGGTCATTGTAAAATCATCTGTTGCGTAAGATGAAAAATAATTTTAATGCTCTTGCTACAATGCTGAAAACAAAATTCTGACTATGCTGACGTTATGCCTCGGCTCAAATGGGACTATTAAAGTTACTGATGCCAAATTGTTCAAGGAAACATTCAATTACAAAACTTACCGCTCAGGATCATTCATTTGCAATCTGCGAGCAACTAGCTGTTCCTCATCATCTGATCATTTCTCCGATACAGGCTCAAACATATATGGCTGGATGCCTAAACACTTCATGTTTCACCTCATCTGTAGTGAACTATGTTGGTTCAGTGTGAGCCAACGCAGTGCCTCTTCGTAACCCAGCCAATCAGAGCAGAACTTATGAAAATATTAATGAGCACACCAAATAAGGTAAAACAGCCTTTTCATTCTTGGGCCAAATTATAGGGTTGAAAATGGGCCTATAAAACCACTTCTGGACACTTTTCAAACCAAGTTCAAATACCTTTTATGTAGACACCAGAGAACGATTTGGGAAAAAATTAATTAAAATAAAAAAATTAATCAATGCATTCTATAGCATCTTTAAATACTCATAAAAAATAAAATGAAAAAACTCTGTGGTCAGTGCTGTGTTTAGGGACAAAGCTGTCAGTTACATGTTATTACCATATTTTGGAGGCTTGGCACCAGCCACTTGCCCTGTAACAGAAGAAGGAGGAAAGAGACATGATAATTAACTTGACACCAATATGGATGAAGGCTTGCATTACATTAATTAGTATGTTGGGTTATTCTGGTCTTAATTGCTCTGTAAATTGGCAGTATTATACTCGGTAATCTGCCCCCACAGCTCACCTCCGGGGAAAAATCCTGCCCCGGCCAGGCCTCCTACTCCGGCCAGCCCTCCTGCCCCAGCCAGCCCTCCTGCCCCAGCCAAGCCTCCTGCCCCGGCTATGCCAGCGGCAGCACCTGGGAAAACATCAATCAAGTCAATTCAGGGAGCAATAAACCAATAAGAGTCTGAGGATATTCATCAGCAGGACGACAATGAAAGATGATTATATACACCAGGGGTGCCCAACTCCAGTCCTGGGGGGCTGGAGCCCTGCACGTTTTTGGGATTCCCCTCATTTAACACACCTGATTCAACTCCTTATGCTAATTACCACACAGCTCTTGAGCTGAATCATTTGTGGTGGAACAGGGAAAGAACTAAGCTATACAGGACTCCAGCCCCCCAGGACTGGAGTTGGCCACTCCTGATATACAGTAATCAGCGCGCGTTTCATAATTAGCTACTAGAGCTGGTGAAAGGTGGTTTATTCAATTCAATTATCTAATTATTGACTAGCCTGCAGAATGTCTTTTTCACACAGAAGTCAAGTTACTGTTTTCCCATCATATTACACTCATCGTTGGATAAATTACCATATTTAGCAGCTTTGGCCTGAGCTGCAGCCCCACCTTGAGCTCCCATACCTGGAGAGACAGAGAGTGGTAACACCACTACCTTTAACATATCATAGCCAAAGAGAACTGCAATAGGTTTTCTTAATGAGAGACAGGTCACTGGATCATCAGTGCTAACGGAAATTCTATTGCTGCGCAACACTGCAAATGTTCTCTCGCCAGCATACATTACCAGTTCCAGTGGGATACCCAGGCTTGGCTCCTGCCGCACCTCCAAAGCCCCCATAACCTATGATAGACACACATTGTCGGAATGACTGTGGTTAGCTCCATCCATATGCAGATGCCGTATATCTAAAAGCTTTTCGGCACTGGAGACAATGAAGGCTACATACCGTAGGGGAACTTGCCCCCGCCAAACTGTGTCCCTAAACCACCTGTGAGGAACAATCCAGAACGTCGTCAGTCTGCAAATCTATGTACATACAGCTTCCTGTTAATGTGACCTTGTACAGCACATTGTGTCACAACAAGCAGCAGCGATTCTCTGCACAGCAAGTCGCTTCCTCTGATTCACTCTCCACCAAAAACGTGTCACTATAGCTGAGTGCTTGAGTCCGTCTTTATTTTGACACGTGTAACCAATGCACATTCTTGGTAATCTGGAAGGTTAATAATTTTACATGGCCCTTGAGGTGTGTGGAGAAATCGCTCAGCGGGCTTTTAGGGCATGTCAGAAAACCTAGAAGGGGTTAACCTGTTTCCGGTCCAGCAGCTGTGGTTTCACAGAATGGCACAGTCCGGAGTGATCCGGTCACTGAACTCCAGGGTAACTATCACTATAGCGGCCCAAGTACCGTGTCTATCATCAAGTCCAAGCGAGCTTAAATCCTGTGCTTAACATAAGCCTTGAAATTCTACTGCATAGTTAGGGTTTATGCAGCTGTAAGTCGCCACAAACTGGAATTTGCCTCAAATTATTCAAGAGTCTACAGCAACCAGCTGTTGGTGTCACATTAAACAACTTTAAATTAGTCAAGTTAATTTTCTGTGTAATAGATACTTGGATAATTTTGCATAATTAAACCTAATCACTCAGCAGATAATTTCACTGAGACATTACAGAGTAGTGTTGGAAACTTCTGATAAAGCAATCAGTGTGATTTGTCAGTCTAGTCAGATATGCATTCTTCATGCATTGATTGGAGGCCTATATGGTGTCAGGTATCCATTCAAATGACCCCCTTTAACAACTTGTCCCTACGAGATGCATCTGCTTGGCCAAGGCATTCAACTGAAATCATCTACAAGGCCTCAATAAATGCTTGAGGGATAATTCGTTCCAGACAAACAGTGATGATACCAGAAGAGGGAGCTCTTCCCAGTAAGGAATCTATATCCAGATTAATCTGTGATAATCCTGGAAGAGAGAGCTCATTCTAGCCAGACGTTGTTAATTATCTTTACAAGATCAACAGTAACCATTACAGAGAGAGTTCATCCTAGCAAATAAGAGATAATTTATTAATCATTATACTCTATCAATAGGGTAAGTCACTACCAAAGTGTCCTGTGTGCGTCCATCAACTGGTGGAGTGGTAGTCTATGGGGACGAGGGACACGACTGCTAGAGTGTTTAACACCAACACAGCCATAGACTAACATTTGTGTGACTGTGGGTGGTGTCCGGTTTCTGGTAGCATTCTGGTGTTGAGGCCCATCACTTGTAAGATTGACAGTCAGTTTCACATGTATCAAAGAAAACATTTTACTGAGGCTTCAAAAAAAAAAGCCACCATCCTTTCAGCTCCATAAACCCAACACACATATCCTCAGGGTGGTGCCCAAAATACCCCTCATTCCATCATCCATAAAAGGCCTCAGACTGTCTGAATAGGGGGAAGGAATTAACAACTTTGATCACATGTTGACATTAGTCAGGGTTAGTACCCAAACACAGCCTTCTAGATGATAAAAACCCGACCAATTTTATTTGTAATAACACATCCAGAGTAGAAACCCACAAACTTTTTAAAGTAAATTCTACCACTGAATGACATTTGACACTGTCACCATAAACCCACAAAAACACTCATTTTCCATTTCTTTGCTCCTACTGATGCTGTTTCGACCCACACTCTATATTCTGTTTTACGATATACAGCAATTAATCAGTTGTCCGCCAGACTTAATGCATTTGCATAATTTCCTGCCAGATACAGTACCCTGGGCTTTGGGTGATTTGATGGGGTATCCATAGAAGACTCCCGGCTGCCGTGAGCCTCCATATCCACGACCTCCTGCAGAGAAACACACATCCACACTGTCTCTGATAAGTGCTCAAGGCTGCCTGTCTATGACCTATGATGCTTCCTGCAAATCGAAGTATTTACCATTAAGTCCATAGCCCGCTGGTCCCTGCAGCCCTGTCCCAGGAACTGAAGGGGAGTAAAGCCATAAAAAGTTTAGCAGAGTCAACACAACAGTTTTCTTTTCTACATTTCCTTTCCTCACAAGGGTAAACTTTTGTCAGAAGGCACTGAAACTCATTCAGGGGCCATTCATCGACTAAAGGCTGGTGCAAAGCCCAACTGTGCTTTGTTGATATTTTCTTCTTTATTTAAAATTGATTTTCATGTTTGTAAGAGATTCAGCGATGACTGCGTTGATTAAATTTGTCTGGTTCATAATGCCGGTTTCAAATGAATTACGCCAAACAGAAACACACAGCAGGGATGTCCAGTCAATCCACCCTCCACAATGTACAATTGTGTGCAGTGGCTTTTTCATTTGCCAGTGAACTGCAGTAGAAAACAGCGTATACGGTTTCGTGTGCCTGGGGCAGGTCAGCTCAGTCCGCTTACGTGATTTGGGTTTCAGTCCGTCCCCTGTAGCCACACCAGGAAGGACCCCCCGCCCGCCAAATCCTACAAAACACAGGACGCACCGTCATCACTGTCACATTGTTAGTATGTTAGTATGGCTAATCATGTCAAAATACTCTGAAATGCATTTATTATTCAGCAAAAATGACCCACCTTGTCCAGGTACAATACCACCTTGGTAAAGCCCAGGGACTCCCACACCTAAATGCAAAAAACAGGAAAAGGTAGACAGAAGCATCTACAGCTACCACCATGTCTATACCTGTATACCGCCATGTACAGTCAAAGCAAATCAGCTCTCGCTCAAACAGTCTGTATTACCCAGCAAGCACACACACACCACTGCAGAGCCACCTAAGAGTTCTGTGACGCTGCTACTCACCTGGAACTTTTCCTGGTGGCTTTGCAGCCTTCCCTCCTGGACCGACTCCTGGAAGACCAGTTTGAGGTATGACAGGTCCTAGCAGGAAGCCAATGAGAGGGGATATAGGGTCAGAGTAACATGTAAGCCGTCACTGAACACAAGAATTAAGAAAAACTTCAAGGTATCACAGCTCTCGGGGCCAGCTTGCTGGATCAATAACCCCGAGTCTTGCGTGATCCTTACCACCAGCAGGAAGAGCAGGTCCTCCTGGTAATCCTGGTAATCCTGGCCCTCCAATCGCGGTTCCCCCTGCTCCGGGCCCTAACCGAACATAAGATGTGCCACAATGTCTTTTGGAGTTTGTAGTGAAATTCAGAATGTGATAAGTAACAGGCTATGAGATGGCTGGCATGGTAAAAGAAGGTAATTTATTCATAAATGTAATTTTATCTTCCTGCTTTTCAGCCCAAACCAGTTGTGCCATGATTTCCAGTGAAGACTTCATCTTAATGATAATAATAATCCAGCAAATGATGTAAATATACAAGATATGCATTCAAGCACCTGCCTTTCCTTACGTCTTATTGAAATGCCATCCACTAAATATTCAGAAAGGATTTAAGTTAGCTGGTTTGCTGGGCTGTAGAACATGTGAGGAACTGGAAAACCAAAAGAATGATCCAAAACCACACAAATCAGCCAAGGCTTCATCATTCAGGGGAGAAGAGCAAGAATTTGGCCTGATTTTCTCAAACATAGGCTATGCATGCCGACTCGGTTGGAAGACACATTCAGAAAATATTAGTCACATCAAGACTTGGCTTGGTTGAAAAATGCTTGAAAGAGTCCGGCTGTCTTAGTAACAAAGTTGAGAGGTAAAACACCAAGGTGAATCAAAGCTAATCGAAGCTAAGCTAAGGCCAGGGATGAGGCCTGCAAAAGCACAGGTCAGCAGCCTCCTTGACAGGAGGGTACATAGCCTAGGCAACATTAAGGCCTCTTCCATTAGCTTCTCAGCAAGACCCTGGAAGCCATGACCTACCTTTTGGAGGCTTAGCTGCCTTTCCACCCGGACCTGGAAGATTATAAACCACCGCCCTTTAGTACGGGGGTAACTCATTTTGGACCTGACTGACATCCACGCTGTTTCCTCATTTGAAAGAAGCTTCCTTTTCCAGTTGTACAGCAACAGTTATAGTACAGTTCCTGTTGTCATCTCAATGACAGGGGCATTTGTAGTTAAGGACACAAAGTACACAAAATGTGAAAAAAGTACCACCTGTCCCTTGCTGTACCTCCCTACCCTGGTGTTCACCCCTATAAAGACCAGCACCACCATTCACCATCCTTGCCATACCTGTTTTGGCAGGTTTCAGTCCTGCCACCCCAGCTCCGGGGAAGTATCCTCCCCCATATCCACCGTAGCCACCTGGGGGGGGGAAATGGCAAAGGATTCAGTCTGAGCTTAGAGAGGTGGCTCATCTGGGTTTCTGTTGCTGCCCAGTTGCTTACCTCCTGGCTTATACCCAGCGCCCAGGCCCCCAGGTCCAAGGCCAGCAGCTCCTAAACTTCCATAACCTAGAACATGGAAGAATGAGGAGGATGAAGATGACGAAGGGAGTTACAGTACATAATCATCTCCAATACTAAAAGAACATGGGCCTTGATCTCCGATTCGCACTTTCACCATGCCAGTAGCTTGAGATGTTTTGCTGTTGCATAAACACAAAATGGAGCCCCCAGGAAATGCTGTGGGAGGCTTATATCTCAACTGCAAGCAACTCCTTGGCACTGAACCACTGGCGGATTTCGAACCCTTCAGGGGACATGGGGTGAAGCCAGAGCAGGTCTTAGCTTTTACAGACACTTCCAAATGGGAAAGAATGTGTTCTAATGTTGTGGCCTCCTGCTTTAATCGAGGAGATAAGGAGGTGCAACTTTTCTGGGGGTGCGGAGTAGGGGAGGTGAAGTAACATCATACGTAGCTGCAGACCCCTATCCTCACAAGTCTCTGCCAAGGATTCTTCTGGAAGGGGCCTTCTACCGCAGCTGAGAATTTAAACCAATTTGGGATTCATCGGCTTCCTGGAAAAGTACCAAGCCGATGTTAGGCGAATATGTGAGTGTTTTTTCTGTTCAGTGCTGCAGCATTGGTTCACAAGAGCTGGAACCTCACATGGCACTGGGAGATGCACAAAGGAACACACTCTGCTTTTCTGAAGGATTAGCCTGGATGTCCGATTAGTACATGGAGTCTGGAACTGAGAATCTGAAACTGCCTGGTATAAGATAAAAAGCTCACGGGGATCAGCACTGGTTTATGGGCAGCAATGCAAGGGGCAAAATGTAATTATATTATGGCTCTAAATCACGGGTTTGACATACTGCTCACCCTGCAAGTACTGCTTCTCTAATGTATGTCACTTTCTGCTTTCTAAATGTAATGAGTCTCACTTTTGGCACGTCTTGTCTCATACTGGCCCAGTGTCTTGTGCATGAGATTTATATCTAAAGGGATTTTGACCTAAAAAGACTGTGATATAAGAGATGTTCCAGTGTGGCACTGGTTCACCAAGTGTGGTAAACCATCAGGACAGCATCTGTCCATCAAACACCAGAGACCCTGATGGACTGTGTGCCAAGTACAAGTATGTGGAAGCAACAGACAAGAGCCTCATAAAACACTGTGGGAGGTGGGCCAAGCAAGGCAGGGCATTTGCAGATAGCTTGTTCAGCCCTGTGGAATGAAGGAGAATTATCACACCTTGCAGCTCATCCAAATCCAAGAGCACCTTATGATCCAGAGTATGGAAGCCGTTGCTGGTCTTTGGAACAGATCTTGGTGATTGCAGTGACCATTATATCAAAATAGCTTGCCTATCATATGAATTGACGTGAAATGTGAAACATAAGATGCAGACTCTTCAGTTTCTCAGCATCAGGGATGCCAAGGTTTTGCCAGTCAACCATCTGATTGGCTGCGACAGCTTTAACAGTGGACTTATATGGTCTGCTGCTACAGCCAACGGACCAATATATTCATGGACACGGGGCGTAGTGAAGATGATGAGGTCTTAAACAAAGCGGCCTGATTGGCTGGTCGGAGTGCACTGGAAGCCTGACAAATTTGAGACAAAGGCAATGAGTGATGTAGAATAACATGGGCCAAGAGGCATAACAGTACAGTACAAAGAGACAGACAGACTGGAAGCCTGGGAAAGCAGCCTTTTCCCTATAATATAGACCAGCTTTTAAATTTTTTTTAGTGAAATTAAAACCGCTCTGGCAGTTTTTTCTCAGATTTCTTGATGCAGAAAAGTGGGATTCAGCATTAAACAAGCGATGATGGTTGATTAATGACTTGAGGAACCTTACAGCGAATTACAGGTCACAGAGGGCGACTCAAACTCATGCGGAACGCGCAAGAAAGAGAACAGCAGAGTCAGAAGGTTCTGTGGACTCCGTGCTGACTGCATGTTGCATTGCACTGAAACCTCGCACTGAACACCCGCGTTTCTCCACCAGGAAGACAGGCTTGGCCATTACATACAAGCCGCGTGAATGAAGCGTTCATTTGAGGTGACCCACCACACACTTGCCAAACACTCTGTGGGCAGCTCTTCGCCATGCTGAGTAAACTGAGGCCTGGTCTCCATGATCTCCCTGAGCCCCGGAGCACAGCCACGTTTAATCAGGCACCCACGCGCTCAGATGCTGCTCTCCAGCCTGAAGGATTACTAAAGGCATTAATCAGGCAGACTCTCTGTCCCCGCCCCCCCAAGCCTGTGACAAGGTTCAGCCAATCAGACCTGAAATCTTAAGCGCTACAGAGGAACCAGGCATGAGGCTTGGATCATTGCTTTTCCCCATTTTCCTGTTGGATGTGCTGAGGCTGGTGACGGATTTAATTTAAGAGAGAGGAGGATTCCAGGGCTGCCGGCCAGCTGTCTGACAGCATCCATGGCAAACCGACCACAAGCTCCAGAATCCGATGGTGGGGTACAACTCAGGGATATTCTGTAGCATGCTAGCACAGTCCCATTGAGGAGCTATGAGCCATCAGTGTGGCTGTGCTCATGGCCCACCCATGGCAGGAAGAGCACAGATTGCCGGATAAAGGATTTTTCACCCACAATCTTGGCATCGTGCTTGAGGCTGATGTGGGCATAGAGCCAAGCTCCTTGCCTCGTCGTCTCATCTCAGCTGGTTGCTATCCTGCTCATCTAAGGCCGTGTGTCCGGACGCACTCTGTGGAAGGGGACCTGTACGCCTCGCTCTCTCACTCTCTCGCTCTCCCCTGGGCCGACTGACCTCTGCTTTTTCCCGACGTGATTTATCAATGGCTTTTGTAAGCGGCCCCCAGTGCACAAAGTTTGTGTCTCTTCCTCAGGGCCAGTCAGGAGTTAGTTTCACCCCCCCCCACACCTTTCCATTATCATCTGGGATCATCTGTTCAGCCACAGAGCACCAAGGGTGCGAGTGCCCTCAAGCTGTCAGCCTCATGTTCACATTCATGAACACGGTCCCTGAGGGGCAATGCAACTCTCAGCATGAATCCCATTCAAAGCACAGGGTTTTTTCCAGAGTGCTGGATTGTGACTCCCTGCAGGGGGCGCGGGGTGGGGGGGGGGAGGCCGGGCAGGTCATAGACAGTCCATGTGGGATGCTCCACACTCATGCGTTGCATCTCCCACCAGAGCAGAAGGGTCCATGAGACCTGGTGTGAAGATGGGTTGCCCAAGAGAGCAGAAGTGAGGTCATCTATCCATAGGTTGGGTCATGTGGAACTGGCTGTGGATGAAGGAGTGAGTGACAGGATCTGAGAATCCGGACGGGCCATCATGTGCCCCCTTTCGTTCCCCCACCCACCAAAATGGGTCGGTGCCTGGTAACGAGAAGCACATGTTCTGCCGGAGACCCTCTCACGCTCCGTTCGCCCCCAGCTTGTCTCCCTGGCCTTCATTCTGGCCCCATTGCGAAACCCCCCCCCCCCCCCCCCATTTTGGAGGTCCTTCACCTAAAATTCTAGAAAAACAGCCTTGGATGCTCTGAGTGATCCAGCATATTCCATAGGTTTGCAATACTGCTCTGGTATGGGGCTGGATCGGAGTGTGAAACCAGAGTTGTAAGTCAGCGAGGCAATTTGAGGCTGAAAGAGAGAGGCAGGGAGAGATGGTGGATGGACAGACAGAAAGAGAGAAAAAAGAGGGAGTAAAATGGAAAGAGAGAGAGGCAGATGGAGAGACAAACTCACAGACAGATGTCACTCTCGTAGCCTAGGGGTCCAGCAAGCCAACACTGTTATCCAGGCCTCTGACAGACTACTGTGAACTGTAACACACCATCATGGTGCTACACTTTGGCCCAGTGCCAAAAGGGGGCGCTGTAAGTGACACGTGTTATTATATAAAGTTTCCCAGTTTCCTAGTGCTTTTGCCACTGGCCCTGTGTCCAGGTCCTATAACTGTTCATTGTGAGAGTTCTTTGTTTTACTGAGGCTGGTTTGTTTACCTGGGTGTCGTCCTCAGCGCACACAGTAAGGCACCCCCCACTCCCCCCCCCCCCCATGCTCTCCTGCACAGCGACAAAACAACAGCTCATCTGTGTGGCAGTTTTATGTCCGAGAATCTTACTGTGAGTATGACTAAGGCAGGATGGGCCATCTAGAGGTAACGAATGGTCCTCCACTTTTAGAAACAGGGCAGCCATAACAGTCACAAGTGGGACTGGGAGATGACGCTGGTTTCTGTCTGCCTGTCCTATATTCTGGCACTTGTAGACCAGGGAATCTTTTGCTGGACACACGTAACGCCAAAAGCAGCTTCTAGTGACCTGCTAAGACCTGGCGATGGGCCCTTCATATGGAATTTATGGAGCTGAGTGACTAATGTAAAAGAAAGGAGAGAGGTCACATGGTTAACAGGCCCCTCCAAGTCTTATCGCAATTAGGCGCGTTCACTCTGCTCCTAATCTCTCAGCAAACACAATGGCAGCCCTGATGAAATCTCCTGTGCTTTAGGAAATTTAATAATGTCCAAATGGCCCCTGTTCTGCGATACGTGCAGCACTGGGCACTAGGAAAACAGTGCTTACCGGGGGATGTGATAGCTGAGGTCTGCGGCCAGCTTCGAAAGCCTGGCTTCCAGTTATTGTGTGTTTAATGTTGTGAGAAGACCCCCCCCCCACCACCACCCCTCCTCAGCGCTCAGCAGGGCATCCCCTGATAAGGCCACGAGGTCCTCTTTCGCGCTGTCGGCGGCTGAGCTCATGCCCCAAAAGAATGTCCTGTGCTGCGATAAAACATGCGAAAGCCGCAACCGTTACGGAAAGGAGCCGCTGACAGGATGTCTGACCGCACGGAGGCGAGGCCTTGGCAGACCCCCATTGGCAAGCAGCTTGTGCTCAGAGTACACTTCCTCTTTGGGTTACTTTGGGGTGTCGGCACAAAACTTGCCCCAAAAAGAGGCCGCTTGAAAAATCGCTTGGACCAAGAGCCCAACTCCCCTTAAACTCCGACTGTCGTAATCTTCATCTGATCCGCTGTAACCTCCTAATTTCCCTCCCGAGATCATTACCATCTCATCTGTCATCGCTCTCTCAAATCCTGCATTCTGATACAGCTGTTTGTGTCGATCCGTTTTCGGCCCCCCGTCTCCTGCGGCTGAATCCCCAGATCATCGGCACTCCTGCCCAGTCGCTGTCATACACGTCATTCATACATTATCAATAACTGTGTTCGTTTGTACTTTTATAAATGCTGTTTTATAAATGCTGTTTCTCCCCCATCTCCTTTTAAAGGGATCAGGGAAGCATTTCAGGGTTTTCCCATTGCAACTTTGCTGTTTTTTCAAGTACCCTTGGCAGGAATTGCTGTAAATCGTTACAAATTGCCTTGCAGCAGCTGGTCAGTAAAAAAACAATGTGGTTGGTTATGTGTGAGAAGGAGGACCTTTTCAGGAATGCTCACCTGGTTTAGGAGGCTTTGCACCCGCACCTGTAAGAGAGCCAGTGTCAAAAAATACAGACAGTGGATGCTTTTCAAACGAAACAGAAATAAATTTATACAAATTATCGTACCCGTCAACCCTATCCAGGGCAAATGCCTGGAAATGGGATCGGTGAATATGGATTATATCAGTTATCTTAATTAGTTTCTGCTATATACTGGTCATGCTTGAGCTTTTTGACTTGTGCTTTGAGAAGGTGTGTGGGTCATCTTTCCGAGACCTTGCTCTCACCTGCCCCGATCCCGGCGCCTCCAAAACCACCCAGGCCCCGGCCGCCGATGCCACCTGCACGGGGACACGCCAGCTTGGCTCACTTCCTTGCATCATTCGGCCCTTCAAATCAGCGCCTACATTTCCTCCATAAATCGCACGCTTGTGAAGTGACATCACTGCACCGAGGGGCCAAACAACCTCTAGGGAGGATGGCGAGTTATTTCACACTACACTGATATCTAGTTGTTACTGCAAGGTTTCACCTGATTCCTCTTTGCTTACAGCATAGCCGGCCTTGTATTAGACTAGAGTATCGTGTGACACATGAGGCCGAGGCGGTGGGGAGCCCTGCAGAGCCAGCTCTGGGTGGAGCCCGCACCAGTCAGGAGAACTTCATTACACTCACTGCTCTAGAGCTTGTAAAAAACGGTACAGATGCAAACTCACCCCCAGCCTTTGCCTGTTTGTATCCGGGAATCACTCCAGCACCTGGCGAAACAGAAAGTGGGGTGAAGATGGGGAGAGCAGCCCTGAACAGATGACAACACGTTTCAGTCAACCCTTCCTGAGATTCTCCTTGCTTCGGAGTCTGGTTTTCTCCATCTCACTGTGTGCATATAGTGTTTGGTTTCCTCCATCTTACTGTGTGATTAGTGTCTGGTTTCATTAGTGTCTGGTTTCCTCCATCTAACTGTGTGATTAGTGTCTGGTTTCCTCCATCTAACTGTGTGATTAGTGTCTG
>JAABNX020000144.1:818716-831795 GCA_015163995.2 Mormyrus lacerda
CCCCCCCCCCCCCCCCCCCCCCCCTGGTCAGCATTGTCCAGGACTGCATTAAGAACGCATCAGAAGTGTGGTTTCGATTATATAGCCACGAAAGGGGCCGTGAGGAGGATATCTGGAATCTGAAAGGGAAAAAAGACGAAAGCAGCCACAAGAAATGGGAGTGGAGTTTAAGAACTGGCAGAATTGAGAGTGAAACTGTCTTACAGATTCTTTTTATTAATAAGCACCTACGTCATGCCAAAAGCAGCAAAGGTCCATGTTCTAGACAATTGCATCCAGCTTTTGGGATATACATGGTAGTGTGTTCAGAGATGGTACATACAGGAAACATAGAGCGTGATATATGTGCCTTTTTTATGAATAAATCCTGCCTGCTTGTATCCCCGAATGCATGCACGTAAAGTGCATTTTTTGAAGAGTAAAACGCATGTGATGGGATCACTTAGGCAGAACGCAATAAAACTGCAGAACCTCCTTTAAAATTGCACAACAGAAACTGATTTGGGGAGGGGGGGCACACAGGGAACAGAAAAATATGTGAGTAACTGAGAGCCAGAAAAGAGTTCAAAACCAGGCTGAAAGTGTCGCGCGGATGGGAGGCGAGCGGGACGGCGGACCGGCGAGCGCGGAGCGGTGTGGCGTGGCCGAGCGGGAGGCCAGGTGGGAGGCGCGGCTGAGTGCACAGTCTGCGGCATGCTCTCCTACCTCCTTGGAGTGAAGGTTGATACAAAGCGAGGAAGAGGAATCCGTGAAGCAGAAGAACGACCTTCCTGCTAGCCATCTCGCTCCAAAATGCGGCAGCCCTCCCCCGACCAGCTGGTTTTATCCCCCACCAGCTAATTACCACTTACCCAGGACTTCAGGGACTGAAAAAAAGAGGGCGAATGGATGCTGGACGCGACGTAATTACGAGAGAGCGAGCTCTCTCCGCTCAGTGGATGATTTTGCTTTTTTTCTGCCCGATGTCTGGTGTTGCTGTTTTTGTTCTAGTCCTTCCTGCCAACAAAGTTTGCTGCCAGAGAAAGAGGGAGCGAGGTAGAGGGAAAGAAAGAGCGAGAGAGGGAAAGAAGGAGAGAGAGAGGGAGAGAACCTGGCCCCCCCACCCGTAAGGAGCTGCACTGTCTTTTAGGGGGGTTTATCTCTTTAGGTAACAGGAAAGCAATGCTGTTGAGCAGATTAACACTTTATAACCAGTTGTCCTTTCCCTGCTGGTAGCATGGTAGGAAGCTGGGGGGGGGGGGTCAATTTTGGGGGTACCATACACCCGAGAGACCCGCATTACTGACAGGGGTGTGCCAGGCTCAGGCAGAAACTCCTCAGGCTGCCCCACAGCACCATAGAAGCGGCATAACCACCAGATCAATTCACCAGCTTAGGGGACCCTCGCTGTCGCTTCCTTATACGCCAGGAGGGGTCAGCGTAGCCCTGGCATGGGAATGTGAAACCACCCCCCCCTCCCCCCACCACCACCATCATCACCACCTTGTGAGTCCAGCCACCAGAGGCAGAGGGCAGGGCTCGGTAAAACTTGACAGTTCTTGGTAAATTGTTGCAAATTCTGCATGATTGTCTGTAATCAAAATTGGCACTGGGTAAAATTTTGCTGCTGGGGGGGGGGGTCCCCTTGTTAAAGAGTCCAGAACACAGTTGATGAAGTCCTACTCATGAACTTCCCAAGTGAACACCGAGCCTATCTGTCTGTCCCTGGAACAGGATGGCTGCCTGACATGAGAAAATGTGTCCAGCTCCACTGAAGACCCTGGGCTAGAGTGAGACTCACGTTACGCCTCCACCGAGAGCGGAGGGCGGATTAAGCTGATCATCTCCGTCCTCAGATGAGTCCACAGAGAGAAACCACAGACACACCAGAAATTCCAGCACTTCTGATAGATCCTCTCACACATCTGTGCAACCGCTACAGCCATCTGCAGGGCCTTTGTCTGCTTCTCCGTAAAGCTCTTGCAGGTATCTACACAGTCATGACTGCTCTCGATTTCGGCCCATCGCCAGGTGTCATCCGTTTGGCTGCGGTGGGGTTCAGACTGTGTACTGTAGCCGTTTCCTGTTTATGGCTCTCGACGTGGCTGGCGGGCACACAGGAATGACCACAGAGGTCCGAGACGCACAGGCCGTCCTTTGTTAGCTTCAAAATTCATGCGTGACGATCAAATCCAAGAGTCATCCCAGGACGCCAGATCTTCCGCGGATGTGTGCCAATGACATGGGAGGCGAAAATGACTTTTTAATGGCTGCGGTCGCTAAGCTGCTGTGGACTTCATGTTTTTTTTGGCCAAAAGACTCACTGCATGAGTCTCAGGAGAGCATCAGAAGTCAACTGCATCCCTCATCCCATCAAGGGAGGAGCACCTTCTGCAATTAAGAAACCACACTGACCTTACGCTGTAAAGCTGGGGTGTCAAACTGCAGTCCTGGGGGAGGGGGGGTGGGTGGAGCCCTGTGTAGCTTAGTTCCACCACAAATGATTCAGCTCAAGAGCTGTGTGGTAATTCGCACAATGAGTTGAAGCAGGTGTGTTAAATGAGGGGAAACCCAAAAATGTGCAGGACTCCGGCTGTAAAGGTAACGTCCTCACACAACTCCTGACCCTGGAATGGAGAAGAGAAGCAAGTTTATGGGAACCCTCTTCTAAAATGAATGTCGCCTAATTATTTTAGACCTCCGTCAAAGCTTTAATTTCTAGGGTTTCCCTACATGCCCTTTTACATTCCCCTTCCAAGAAACGTCGCAGTAGCGTCGTGAGTTAGACTTTTAACTGACGCGTATCTATGGAAACCACAACGCTGACCCTAAAGCTGGTTTTGTGTAACGGCTATGTTCAAATATTTATGAAGATTCCTCTTCCGGCAAAATTGTGACCAATCAGATGCAGGGGGGCCCTCCACTGACACTGAGCCTTTCAGCCCCCCCTAAGCCGGCGGCGGCTGGCATGGCAGCTCTGCTTCTCCAGGGGGGTGTTGGCCCACCTTGAGCCCACCTTGAGCCTATTTAGGACAGGTTCGAGGCTCCTTACGTGGAGAAAGGATGGAGACCCTCCCTCAGCCTTATGATCAAAGGTGAAAACTCGAAACACATGACCATGTCTGTTTCAATTTATTTTGAGAAACTTTATATTAGCAACTGTGAAGCAACAAGTGAGCATCGGGGACGATAATGGATTTCTGTCATTCAGTGCAACATTCGTTCCTTTTATCTTATGTCATGTAGTATTTGTATATGCATGTTTACATAAGAAATGTAAATATGAAGATATACAGAACAGACTGTCATGTTACAGTGTAGTGCTGAGTAGTAAATCTGGGATGAAAGTATTTCTGTTATCTGCCTGCAGAGCGCTGACGTGTGAAGCCTTTCTGATCTGACAGAGCTGCGTCTAGGAGTAACAAACAGCTGGGTATCCCCACGGACTCTGCAAAAACCAGCAATCATTTGTTTGGGCTTTCAGCGATTTACTTTGGCCATTATTGAAACACGCATCTAAAAATATGGTGATGCTCTATCGGAGCCGAATGAGAATTCTGTTTTTTTAAAGCTGTCCGATAACAACAGCATTCAAACGTCAACCTCACATTATGCCCGAGTACTGGGGGACTCTGCTGGGACTTGATTCTCTGCCAAACTGCCCCCCCCCCCCACATACCACAGGATGATGGCTGATGTGTGCATCACGCAGCTATCTGTGTGCATCCTCTGGCAAAAGGTATACACAAAAAAGGCACTGTTTAACAAGGATGCAACCAGTGGTCTCTGTCCGGCAACTGGTCTGTTTCACGGCTCATTGTACATATTTCAAAAATTTAACACTCTCCGAAGATTAAAGAAAAAAAACAGGACCAACGGAAACATTAAGCTGTAAGTTTTGTTTGGAAAACAAACAACAAATAAAAAGTCTGAAGCTTCACAACCAAAGACGTCTCATTAAAATCCATCTCAAAATGACCAAGAATGTTTGAACTATTTATTTAAAATTACAACTCTCTTTTAAAGTCATTTTATATCACAAGAGGGTCTGGACTGCAGTCTGGGTAATCAAACTGAAACGGGCCAGTTAAGTTGCAGGGTCCCTTCCGAGCAGAGCACAGACTTCTGCCTGGTAAATAATTCTCAGACATAAAGTATAACAATGAAAAGAGCAGTTTAATGCTGCAGCCTGCCGACCATAAAGGTGGAGGCTGTAAATGGTGAAACGTCACTTTGATTGAGGATATACTTCTACAAAAATATTTTGTTAAACAACAGAGCGCGGTAACATGGTAACAGTGACATTTTTAAAATCTGCTCTCGTACAGGCAGACGCATTCACCACAGTAAAAATGAGATGAGCAGTCTTTGACTTACTGCACAAGTGAAATGTAAACCAGCCTCTGCTCCAAGATGGACACCAGTCAAAGGTTAAAAACAACTCTATTCATCGCTTCGGTTTTTTCATCCAAAAGTGTAACTCTCTTAAGAGGAGTGAGCTCAGTGTCTCACATGACGGACAGTGTGAGGCTTGGCCAGGCCCTTTGCGCTGTTTGATTATACGTTGCTAAGTCCTGTTACAGCAAAGAGGAATTTAAGCTCTTAAATCACCATTGACCAACTTGGTCAATGAGACACTTTAAAGTCAGTACAGGATGGAGGGCTGGTTTGGCTCAGCGAGTGATACAGTAGACTGTTCCCTCTCCATCTCTGGACAGTGTGTGTGTGTATGTGTGTGTGTTTGTGTGAGAGAGAGAGAGAGAGAGAGAGAGAGAGAGAGTTTGTGTATTACGTTTATGTCACATTGTGAGGACCAAATGTCCCCCACAATGTGATAAAATCAGTTATTTTGAAGTTGCAGGGACCATATTTCAGGTTCCCACAAAGATCTGTGACTGCAATCAAAAAACTCAATATGCCAGAGTCTAATTTGTTTGGTTACTTATGGGTAAGGTTAGGGCTGGGGAGGGGTGGAGATTAGAGTTTTCTCAATACAAATTCATGGAGAGTCCCCACAAAAATACAATTACACACCTGTGTCTGTTTGTTTATGTGTGTGTGTGTACCTGTGAGGGAAAATGGCAATGCTGAAACCTACTTCAAACCTGGCACAGGTGATGGGGGTGTGGCCTGAACATTTTTGTGAGGGGGGGGGGGGGGGGGAGAAGGGGTGGGGCATTATTGAGCGGTACAATGACAGAGTGTTTGTTCTGTATTTACATTTACACCTGCTTGCACCTGTGACCTGTGACCCCGACCTGAGACAACTGACACAGACCTCATGCCTTCTGCCTGTACTTATAGACAGCATGCTTGTGATCAGTACAGAGTTCTATGGAAACTAGCAAAGATTTTTTAAAAAGGTCCTCTGTGTGTTGCTTAATCCCACAGGACCATGAATGTAAACAAATGCGTTTACTACACCCTTCAAGCACTCAGGCATACAGCTACAGCAGACGTCATGTGTCTTTATACAGCATATAAATACAAATAGTGCTAATGGTGTTACTTCCCTCTAAGGTCTTTCTGGCGTAACAGGAAATTATATCTGAATAATTTGGCTTCAGCAGGACACACTAATTCCTCGCCTAGCAGATAAATGTTTACATCTTTGCTGAAAGGTATTTGCTCAGATAATTATCTTCAAATTGTTCTGGAAAAAAAACATCAATTATCTCTTCTGACCCTTTTTCAGTTAAAAAAATACTTTAAGTCTGAAATAATATCTCCTCTCGTCTTCAGTTTGTTTTGCCAAACACATGGTTGGAGTCTGTTAGTCAGAGCTCCAATGCATTCCGTACGGCTGCTATTCAAGGGTATAAATCTATTATTCCTCTCCCTAATAAATTACTAGCATACCAACGGTGATTAACTGTATGTGTGAGTTTTTGAAGCATTTCTAACGCCTCGTGTTTGCAGAGTCAAAGCCAACGACACAAGTTTGTACTTAAAAAAAATTCTGGAGTGACAGGGCAGTGAATCATGACATGTCCATCAGGAAAAGTGGTTGTTCCTGTGGTTTGTGCCGTTGCACCCTCACAGCTTCAGAATCACACAGAGATGCTGCACTCCCCAGCTACTTGTGTCAAGGGTTTGATTTCCACATTAAAACAAATATGCTCATTATTTCACAATAAAAGGCATATATTTCTCAATTGCAACATGTTTTATAGTCAGATCTGCCTAGGATAGCAAAAACGTCTGTCACAGCTGCATTTATTTAGTCATACTAATTGAGACATTAGTACAGCTTCTAAAATCAGTGAATTTTGTCGATAGGAAGGAAGGAGTGACCCCGGCTTCTCCGTTCTATTTCACCAAAACAAAAAACATGGTGACTGACACGCAAAAATAAATAACCACTTTGATTCACATTTCTCCAATTTTTTTTCTCATGATAAATTGTCTTTGGAAATGGAGCGGCACACTCAGCGAGATCTCCGCAGAACCTTGGAGAAGACTCCAAACACCTCGAGGCAGCAGCTCCATAAGTTTACAGCTGCCTTCCCCAAGATGCATCAATAATCCCATCGATTCACCGATCTCAGACTGAAATCCGAATGATATGTCACCCAAACTGTTTCTCTTAACTTCCTTGATAGCAATGTTGGGATGAAGGGTTCATTCAGCAAACATACTTTGTGGAGGTAAAAGGAAATGGCCAGCATCCATCCACAAGAAGTGAAAACACACACCTGGTAAGCTATCAAGCCAAGAATCGACCCAGAGAACGACTAAACGAGTGCCAAATAAAATAGATGTGCAAGACTGTCTGTGGTCAGGAAGGCGAACACAGCCAGGTTGGGTGGCGAAAGGGGTCTTTGTTCAGTAAGAATTAGGATCATATTCAGGAATTAGGGCTGCTTTCAAGGGTCCCAACCACATCAAGCACCACTCCACCACATCACTGCTTTAGTCAGGGTTACTAGGGACAGAGCAAAAAAATAATTTTTGCACATTGTACGGAATGAAACATGGAACCAATCAGTGCCAGGAACCCAAGTCACCTAACTCGCCCTGATGAAAGTTTGATGAATGTTGATGCCATGAAAAGAAATGGGCCACCTTGTGACAGCGTGGTCCTTCCTGGGCCCGCAATGTCAAGGCTGCCACCTGTGTGATCGGCGCATGTGGTCCTGTTAGCACAGTGTAAAAGCAAAGTACGGGATAACATGACGTTACGCTTTTTATTAGCTGAGCGCGGAGCCCTCACCCGCGGCGGCGTGCTGTGTTAACACTTCCAGACCTTTGATATTTTGTAACTCATTTACGCAGCTGGTCTACAAGAGGTGCTTTCATTGACTGTGATACGATCCACAGGGGCAGACACTGGTTGTCTGACAAGCTGCGTTTGATCGTGTTGTAGTGAAACGAAACCATAAGGGAGCACAATCAATTTTAAAATGATTTAAAAATCCACTCTGCACATTTCTCACTTTGCATCCACAAAGATGTCTTGTCCGTAAGCCAGATTTCCATTCCTACATTTTCTCCACCTTTTCTCCTGAAGGTTTGCAGGTTGGATCTGCAGATACTCTAGGGATGCAGGCGGCTCATTCTTGACATGTCGGTGCCATGAGCTGATTGGGCCTCGTGGAGGCCGGCACTGAGCCGTGGCCCAAATCGGTTTTGCTACCTGGGCATCATTCCAGTACCTCTAATTCCATTGCATGGCCAAAAAGGGATTTTATGGCTGTTTACAAACACAGTTGCAAATATTTAAGTGTTACTGATGGAACGCCATAGCTACGCGGTGAAATCACACAGCAAATGTGATTGCCTTCATAAAAACACGTGATTTAATTATATACAAAATATTTTTCTAATAAATAAGAGTTTAGTGTAATCAGAAAAATGGGAAAAAATACCACAGCATCACAGCACCATTGATCTCATCACCTGATGCAAAATGAGATTAATTATGTTTAACACTAAACATTGGACTACAAAAGTGTGTGAGGAAAGCAGAGACCTGGCATGCAAAGAGTGCAAAGGGGGCTGCACACGCCCTGTCCCTGCACACGCCCTGTTCCTGTACACGCCCTGTCCCTGCACACGCCCTGTCCCTGCACACGCCCTGTTCCTGTGCACACTCTGTCCCTGCACACGCCCTGTCCCTGCACATGCCCTGTCCCTGCACACGCCCTGTCCCTGCACACGCCCTGCTTCTGCACATGCCCTGTCCCTGCACACGCCCTGTTCCTGTGCACACTCTGTCCCTGTACACGCCCTGTCCCTGCCCACGCCCTGTCCCTGTACACGCCCCGTCCCTGTATACGCCCTGTTTCTGTACACGCCCTGTCCCTGCGCACGCCCTGTCCCTGTACACGCCCGGTCCCTGCGCACGCCCTGTTTCTGTACACGCCATGTCCCTGTACACGCCCTGTCCCTGCGCACTCTCTGTTTCTGTACACGCCATGTCCCTGTACACGCCTCATCTCTGTGTACGCCTTGTCTCTGTGCACGTGGAGTCTGTGCTCCACACTGCACCAGCAGCATGTGTAAATCTAGGTTCCCTGTTTATTCTTCCGGCCACCCTGTTTATTACCTATGGTTTTACTGCTGCTCTGTGCAAATAATGCTTCATTAAGTGAGACGAACGCCCAGCCCCAGCTGCCGGCCCGGCTGCACTGAAGCTCTATATGGCGTGCTTTCAAAGTGATTGCAGAGAGCCATAAATGCCATGCGTTCCTCGGCTGGCCTGTACGCCGTGGCCACGCCATGTGGTGAGATCATCCCTGTCTCTCCTGCTCAGCTTCCTTCCCCAACATGTAGCGGTGACTGTAATAACAGTGGCGGCAGCTCGTGTGGAGAATGCTCCAAGGATCCAGCCCATGTCACTCACTGGAGAGAGAAACGGGCCAAGATGGGAAAATCCTGCTTTCAGCTTCAAAACCATCGTAGATGTAAAAAAAGCAGATCTAAGCACGATCTATTGTCTAGCAGCACGATACAAGCGAGTGTCGCGTGTGCTAGTTCAGGGCTGTGAATTCCCCCGACGTCCGCCGTACAGCCTTGACATTATCGCATTTATGGGTGACTGTGAATCCATAAATGTCCAGTGACGAGAGATTTGACCAAAGAGAAAGTGCATGACATCACTCGTCCGGGTCTCCCTGGGACACCCTGCTAGACTGGTGTTGGGTCTCGGAAGAGATACGCGCTTCCTGGACATTGTTACTGTTTGCCCCCCTCCCCGCCTAACTTCACACGCGAGGCCAAATCACCGAGTGCGAGACACCAATCTCTGTTTATGTTTCATCTGTGCCCAGGGCGGGTTCCTGCCAGCCGGCTTCCACGTTTCATTAGCGCAGTGCGAGACAGAAGCGCAGGAGTGCAAAGCAATGCTTCGCCCCCAATAGCCAGGTACGATGCCATGTTCTCACACTTCATGGTGCCAAGTTGGGGCACACCTCCCTTTCACTGGAGACCCCTGCCAAGAGTATATCTGGCAGAACAATTGCGACAGGGGGCCACAGGGGCCCTTAGGAACCTACTGAGGGCCCTGGTCAGTCACCTACAAATGACCTTGTGCTGCAGTCATTCCTATAGGCATGGTGTTGACGCACCGTCAGCGGTTTAATGGCAAAGGCACTTTACTGTAAGGCCGGAAAGGCTAACAGCCGTGGCCTGAAGGAATTGGGTGTTTCCCTGCAAAACTGCTTATTAGACTGTTTTTATTATTAACAATTAATGGCTTATCCAAAGCACAGCTGTACCCATTTATATGTATGGATATAACAAGACAACTTAAGTACATGTTCAAGGGTACAAGAGCAGGGCCCCACCTGTGATTTGATGTCTGTGTCCTTGACCGCTACCTACTACTCGTGCAATGGCTTGATAAATATTCACCTTGGCACTCAAGGCCCAAGCTGGGGCACTATATGTAATCAGCCATCAACCTGGGGGGTGTGACATGGCGCTGCATGGATGGGGAGGGGTATGGAAAGCCCCCATTGTCCCTAAAAGGTTTGGGACACTTCAGCTTAGCTATAAAAAAAGTGCCTACGTGTTTGATGCGGCACCAAATTTGCGTTTTTTAAACGCCACTGTGGTGTCAGTTTGCTGTTTTGAAGGGCGATCAGTTCATTAACAGAGTCATTTCCCTGTCTGTCCCTTAACCTCACACTAACAACATCATTTTCAGGGTCTTTAACTTTGAACAGCTAAATTGCACATAGATTTTTTTCTGTTTGATTGATTTCAACAGCAGCTAAGAAAACAAAGAGGCTTGTTTTAGCATCGTCGACGTCTGCATAATCAAGCAGAGGGAGAGAAGAGGACACCAGAGGAAGGTTACGAGTCTGAGACGTCTCTAGAGAATGCGGGCGACCGAGGGAGGAAATCGCGCCAATTATAGCACGCCGTTCAGAAATGCCATCGTGAAATGTAACTATTCCTAGCGGGACCAGCGAAACTGTGATGAAAAAACAAGGCAATGTAAATAAGGTGATGTTACGCTTGGCAAAAAAGGGGACTATAATCTTTGAAATGTAACTTATGAGAGCACTGACTAAACTATCATCCTCCATGGGGAAAAATGATTTATAGTGAAGTGCTAAATACAAGAGAGTAAATCCACGAGGGCCCCATCTCTGCTAAATAGCTTGTTTTTTCATCCTGAAACTTATATGGTCATAACTGCAGTTCCCTGCAGTATTGAATGACACATTGGTAGCATGAAAAACGTTGTGATGTTAGAAAGCCTGCTATAGGATCCGGTATGAATTTAATCCACACGATTATTGATTTCTGTGACTCGTATCTTTAGTTTGTTGAAAAGCATCTCTGTGTAAAAATCTGTGAAGCACCAAAATGTACCTTACTGACCTGCTTATCATTGCTGCTCAGTGGTTAAGAAGTTGCACAACTAAAACATGTGAGCCAGGTACTCCAGGCTGGATGATTAGCTGACCAGCAGAACTAAGTTGGTTGCAAAAACCCATGCCTTTGTTTTACCCGAAGTTACCCTGAGATGTGCTAGGCTAGCAGCCTTTAATTTCTATGGGCAAGACTGAGACCGATCAAAGGAATGTCCTTCCGCTCCACTCATATGTTCTACACGACCCAAAAAAAAAAATGCAGATTAGCATGAGAAGCATCTGACATGAGAACGCTTCAGTATGGGAACATTCTAGAATGAAAATACTTCAGGATGGAGACTGGAGACGGCATGGAGGCGCCTTGGCTCACTCAGCCGGCAGCAATCATGCCAGCGACGTGCACGGAATGCGGGCTTTCTTCCTGGAGAACAATCAAAGACGCTACAGAGGCTCGGCCGAGGGCGAGACTGACCCGGGATGGCAGAGGTGAGGACAGTAAGAAAAGACCCGCCACGGAGCCATCATCAAAGGCCCTGACACATGACCGCAGGCTAAGCATTAATGGAAAATCCCCGAAACAATATGCAGCCCAGCAAGCAGAAGGACAATAAGCAGATCTCTGAGAGCTCACAAACAAAATGGCGATGTGTAAACAATAATGCCCGGGAGATCACAATCAGATGAGTTTATTAGATACAGACACGTGAAGCAGGGAACGGCGTGTGTTGGATGTTGATCATTAATCAAAGCAAGGGAGAGGCTTAAATCGATGTTGATGGGCAGAGAACCGTCAATTACCATGCATGTTAAGCTTGTTTATAAATTCAAATGATTAAAATCCACGGGGTGGAGATTCCTGGGCCCATGATGAATGCTTGGGTCTCGTTTTGTCAGCTGAGAATGATTAACCACTTTCCCAGGCTCACCTCACTGTGGCGGGTTCAGCCCATGCAAACGGCACAGTCTCTGTGACAAGGGGCTTCTTGCGGTGCCACCATCCGGCACAAGCACTGCCCGGGGCGCGATGACACACCCCAGCTCTGAGGGACAGGCACTTAGAGGACCAAACCAGGTGGGCAAGCTGATAGAGGTAGAGATATTAAGGTCAAAGAAACTATGAGTCACCTGGGGGAAAAATGCCAGGGAAAAACTGTTCTAGAATTTGTCATCCAGTCACATTTAGAGATTGGCTCAAACTTGCAGGATCTGGGCTCCGTGAATGGCAAGTGGGTTCAGAAATAAAGTGTTTACACAAGAAGGGAATTCTGCAAAGTTCACGTCACACATGATTAACAAAGAAAGCCCAGATTCAGTACCTGTTTATCTAATCGGGAAGCCATCTTGGACGTTCCCCTCCTTCCCGTCGAAAACAAACTCTTGATCGCGTCGGTAGTTGGCCTACCTTCCTCAACATTTTAATTTTGTTTTTAGCTGCCAAAAACGTCTCATACGCAAACATCAGATGTGCCATGTCAGCCTAAAGAATAATTCTTTCCAAAAGGCAATTTGTTAGAGAATGAAATGGATCCTGCTGATTTTCTTGTTTTCCACTAGTCCACTCGAATATCGCCACGACCGCCAATAGCTTTGGAAAACTACTGGATGTAGGTGCAAATGGCCTCAGAAAGTATTAGTTTTATTACCCAAAGTAGTAAATGTGAAAGATGCAATCTCAGGCTAAAAGGCCTAGGTTTTCCTTTTGATAAGGCAAATTTGTGTTAACAGAGGCTGTGTGCCCTCACACCACCAACGCTGCCCTCTGAGTGAGCTTCCCGTCAGACAAACACTCAGGATGAGCTTTGCTGGTGGGGGCTGTGATTTTGTCCCACCCACAAAACCCCCTAAATTTGAGACAAGCCCATGTCAAGTCCCCAAAGGATAGGGGATGCTGGCCAGCGCCCCAAAAAAGCCCATTCGGACTGGGTAGTGGAATCCAGAGCACAAATTCAGACCAAGATTTTGTTTCCACCAACCAGTTGAGTATGAAGAGTCACAGTCACTTAGTACTCAATTGGTATGCAGCATGGATAAATGACTGGGGGCATGCAGCATGGATAAATGGCTGGGAGCATGCAGCATGGATAAATGACTGGGGGCATGCAGCATGGATAAATGGCTGGGAGCATGCAGCATGGATAAATGGCTGGGAGCATGCAGCATGGATAAATGGCTGGGGGCATGCAGCATGGATAAATGACTGGGGGCATGCAGCATGGATAAATGGCTGGGGGCATGCAGCATGGATAAATGGCTGGGGGCATGCAGCATGGATAA
>JAABNX020000144.1:831895-844532 GCA_015163995.2 Mormyrus lacerda
TGCAGCATGGATAAATGGCTGGGGGCATGCAGCATGGATAAATGGCTGGGGGCATGCAGCATGGATAAATGGCTGGGGGCATGCAGCATGGATAAATGGCTGGGAGCATGCAGCATGGATAAATGGATACATGTATATAAACCTCCGAATAATCACGGGTGAGGGTTTTGTTATGGGAAAGTAAAGTTATAGTCCAGGCAGATTCCCAATGCAGTAATAGGGTTCTTGTGCCAACCACAAGAATATACACAGTATGGAAAATAAAATTAAAATGTGTTAACCTGTGAAAACCTCCACGTGTTAATTTGGCTCATGAGATGCAAATTACGGATCTCCCGATCATCCTTGGTGTTTAAACTGATTCCCTTCCATTTTGACGCCTCATGCTGTCGTTTGACAAAGTGATGCGTAAAGCTGAATGCCTTGTTATAATCTAAACCCAATAGAAAACCTCCCTGCTGTGTTTCACTTTACATTCAAAGATAAACTGTCCCAACTGACTCAGGTAACCACTTGACCATGTGTGTTTCCAATCAATGTGTCAGTCAAATGTCTGCCTTATCATGGGGCAGGACTGTCATCTGAATATTGGGGGAATTAAACAGTTTTAGTGTCGTGCTGAAAGCCTTTTTAGAAATGTTTAGAGATGTTCCCCATTCATGACATGTGGTTGTGTACTTAATCTCTTTGTAATATCTATAAGCATTTATTATTTCGTTCATTTCATTCATGTCATTCAATGGCAAATGTTGTCTAATTCACATTTTTATCATTCAGGTCAAAATGTAATGTTTAGTTTGCTCTCAGCCAACCCCTGTGTTTGTTCGAGCATCAACATTTAACTTTTTAAACTGGTAAGCAATAAAGTTTTTGTTTTGTGAACAAGGAACTGAGGATTGATTCAACTCAGTCAACACCGACCTGTTACTCAACTGACTGTAAGGTAAGAACACTTTTAATAACAGTGTTTTTATCATTAAAACTCCTGTGGAATGGTCTGGTCTTCCGATTTACATCGCAATGTTTTACAGCTATTTTTTATTAATGAAATTAATGGCTGGGGGCACTTTATTTTTCATTAATTCCTGTGTGATGAGCCACAATAGGTCAGAATTCTAGTGGCTACTGGTGTCGTCCCCACTCCAGTGTTATGGGGTCACATCCTCTGTGTCTGTGCGTGCTTCCTGTTGCCGTAAGTGTGCGAATTTGCTGGGGGCTCCATTTGCCAGGTGACTGCAGCGATGAGCCTAAATTTCCCTTTGCTTGTTTGTATTTGTGTGTGGGCGCCAGAGAGTCTGCCAATGGACCAGCATCAAGC
This sequence comes from Mormyrus lacerda, assembly GCA_015163995.2. Taxonomy (NCBI): domain Eukaryota; kingdom Metazoa; phylum Chordata; class Actinopteri; order Osteoglossiformes; family Mormyridae; genus Mormyrus; species Mormyrus lacerda. Next base: position 833,214 of record JAABNX020000144.1, read on the forward strand.
GTGTCACACACCCAGTAACGTCTGGACCACCATAAATCAGCGGCAAGATCTTAAATGTCAACCCCAACCACTGTCTACAAATATAGCACTCACCTCGGGGAATCTGCGTTAGCCCTACACGGAAACCTTCCACCTCACATAGATTTTCTTCCAATTGTTTCAATGCCGGGGTGAAGGGAGATTAATTATTTCCTGTCAGAGATACAAGGTCACAGAAACTGCCACTTTACTTACAGGGTTGGACAATGAAACTGAAACACCTGGTTTTCAATAATTTATTAGTATGATGCACGGCCTCCTTTTGCGGCCAATACAGCATCAATTCATCTTGGGAATGACAGGTAAGAGTCCTGCCTAGAGGCCAGAGGAATCTTGAGCCATTTCTTTTGCAGAACAGTGGCCAGGTCACTGTGTGATGGAGGAAAACATTTCCTGACTCACTCCTCCAAAACACTCCAAACTGACTCAATAGTCCAATCTGGCGACTGTGCAGGCCAGGAGAGATGTTCAGCTTCACTTTCATGTCCATGAAACCTCTCAGTCACTAGTCTTGTTGTGTGTACTGGTGCCTTATTGTCCTGATACACGACACCACCTTCAGGGTACAATGCTACAATGTTTAGCCCACTAGGCGAGCATGGTCCTCCAGAATGGTTCGGTAGTCCTTCGCGGTGACACACCCATCTAGTCTAGGAAATGCTGTGATACTACAGCCCAAACCAGCACTAATCCACCCCTTTGCTGCACTCTGGTTATGCAACAGTTCAGGCAGTAAGTCTCTTTGAGGCTTTTCCACACTGTCCTTTGTGGTGGCATGCCGACTTTACCCTGGACACCATGGATCTCGATACACCACAAAGACTAGCTCTACTGGTCAGAGATGTGCCAGTGAGATGAAGACCAACAATTCATCCTCTTTTCATCTCTTATGTGTCTCCCATTATAGAGGGTTCCAGTAGGTGGCAGCCTGCATCTGGCAGGTGGTAACACAGACTGAACATGTTCAAGCAGGCTGTCAGAGTGCGTACTGACCAGCTGTATCACTTCCTGGTTTAGGAACTGCAACGTCCCTGACTGCAAGTCCCTGCAGAGGACAGTAAAGACAGCAAAGAAAATCATCGGAACCTCTCTCCCCATCTTCCAGGAGATCTTTCACAAGCAATGCTTCCGCAAGGCCCTCAGCATTGTGAGAGACCTCTCCTATCCACTGCATGGACTGTTGACCCACCTCCCGTCTGGCAGGAGGTACCGCAGCATCCACAAGGCCCTCAGCATTCTGAGAGACTTCTTCTACATGCTGTTAGACTCCTGAACTCCTCCGCAGCCCCTCACTAAGTGAGCAGCACCAACGCCTCACTCCACCAGCTACTTTACTCTAACTCTCTTTTACTGACATGTTTGCACTTTATTTTACTCACTGCTACATCATCTGCTACTAAATTATTGTACATACTGTGTATTATGTACAGAGAGTTTATATTCAGTATTCACCCTCCTCCTGTGTATACTGTGTGTTAGTCATGTGCACTATGTGTGGTCCATGTCCAATCCAATGTTTGCACTTGTGTACTTAATCTGTATCTTCCCCCTATAATTGTGTACATACAGTACAGCCCCCCATGTGTCTTATATTGCACTGTGGTCCTGGGGGACTGCTGTCTCATACCTCATACCTGTACGCTTGTATGTGGCTGGCGCGACAGGAAATTCCATTGATTTGATTTGACTTATGTTGTGTGAATTTTATGCACAGCTGTGCTATTGCTCTGCTAATTCAACTTTCACAATCCACTCATACTGCTGTAATAGCCAATCAGTGAAGATTTTCAACGGTATTTGAAATCGGCTGGTTGTTCTGACCTCGTTTACGGACTAACTATGTGGTTTCTGGGCAAGTTTCATTCACTGGGTGGAGGGGGTGTAGTGAATGGAAAGAGGGACACGTCCTCATAAATCCTGTCACCAGAATGACACTGCAGGAAACATTAAGAGGTGACCTACTTCCTGCCAGCAAAGATGTCTGCCACTCTTTCTGTGGGGGTGGGGGTGGGGGGGGTCATTGTTGTTCTGGTGGGTCACAGACCACATGACTGCCCAGGAAAAGCAGAACTCAGATCAAGGACGACAACTCCTGTCTTTTTTGTCAATCTGTGATTGTCAATATTTGTGGCTGATTCTGAAGGCAATTTATGTTACGCGGCGATGGCACAAAGCAAGCCGATCCCTGATTGCGGATACCCAGCAGGTTTATTAAACTGCTTGTTTATTAGAGCTAAATTGGGAAATAGGAATCGTGGTCGCGGGACAAGCCAGGGGTCAGTTTGATCTGTTTAAGAAGCTGAGCTAATCAACGGAAGATTGCCTTCCGTTGCTAGGTGGGCATGACAGAACCCCTCCCCCCAATGGCCACCTCCTGGGGGCTGCACGAGCCATCGAGGACGACCCCTGGGACAGGGCGCTGGCTTCGACGGATAGGTCTGGTGAAAGGCATCGACCAAGGCCGGGTTCAGAATGTCCCTCGCTGATATCCAGGAGCGCTCATCAGGACCAAACCCCTCGCAGTTGATCAGGTATTGCCGGGGGGGACCTGCCACCGCTGTTGGAGAATGAGATGGGCTATGCTGAACCAGCCTCAGGGGGGAAACATGAAAAGTGGGGCAAATGCAGTACAACGTAAGCAGTTGCAGGCGGTAGGCATTGGGTCCCACCCTCCGTGTGATCTGGAATGGGCCGATGAACCGGGCTGACAGCTTCTGACATGGGGCCAAGTTAAGGTTCTGAGTAGAAAGACAATGGTTATCCGCTTGGAACTTCTGCCTTAGTGTCTGTTGTGAGAGAGCGGTCTGAGCGTGGCACCAGACCGCCTTACTGTCATTGTACCAAGCCTCCACACTGGGCACGCCGCTGGCAGGAGCCTCCCATGGGAAAAGCGGGGGTTGATAACCTAGAACACAATGAAGGGTGAAAGGTTCGTGATTGGATTAAGCCGAGTATTAAGTGTATACTCGGCCCAAATAAAATGGGTGGCCCACTCGGCAGGTTGGTCTTTGCAAAGGAACTGCAAGGCTTTGGAAACCTCTTGGTTGGTCCTCTCAGCCATCTTGTTAGACTGAGGGTGGTAGGCTGACATCAAGCTGAGCGGCACGTGGCCGCAAAGCAGGTGAGTGCGAGGACGGAAGCAGACTTACCCTCTGCCTCTGGAGGATCTAATTGTGCGATAGGGCATTAGCCTTGGTATTCTTCTTTCCTGGGAGGTATGTCACCTTAAAATCAAACCTAGCAAAAAACATGGACTAACATGCTTGTCACAGGTTCACCCGCTTGGCATTCTGGAGGTACCCAAGGTTCTGGTAGTAGAAAGCACAAGGATGACGATGTCTGGTTACCAGTTCTTATTGAATCAGGGCGGCTCCCACTCCAGCCTCGGAGGCGTCCACCTCCAGCTTGAACGGCACTTCCGAGTGGGGTTGCTGGAGAACTGGCACCGAACAGAAGGCCTGTTTCAGGTTCTCAAAAGCAGTTTGCGCTTTAGGTGTCCATAGGAGGCGGGATCTAGCCCCCCGAGTGAAAGTGGTGAGAGGGGCCGCCACATGGCTGAAATTTCGAATAAACCGATGGCAAAAATTAGCGAAACCCAAGAACCACTGGAGCTCCTTCAGGGTATGGGGTTGGGGCCATTCCTTGTTGGCAGCAATCTTTTTCTCCTCCATGGCTATGGCCCCCTGCTGGAGGTGATATCTCAGGAACCGTACCTGCGTCTGATGAAACTCGCATTTCTCCCCTTTGACAAATAAATGATGAATATATCAGGATATCATCTATGTAGACGATTACGAACCAGTTAATCATGTCCTTGAAGACTGTATACATAACGCTCTAGAATATGGACGGGCTGTTAGCCAGGCCATATGGCATAACCCAGTATTCATATTGTTCTGTATTTGTGATGAAGGAGGTTTTCCATTCATTGCCGTGTTATATTCGTATCAAGTTGTAAGCACTTTGCAAATCTAGTTTTGTAAACACGGTAGCCTAACATACCTGTTCCAAAGCTGATGGGATCAGAGGTAAAGGTTCACGGCATTTTACCGTGATGGCATTCAGGGCTCGGTAGTAGATACAGGGCTATAAGCCACCATCTTTCTTCTTCACGAAGAAAAATCCTGTGATGGGAGAGATTGAGGGATGGATAATACCCTGCTTCAGGGCATCTCAGATGTAGGCCTCCATTGCCTCCTCCTCAGGCTGGGACAAGGGGTAGAGATGTCCATTGGGAAGTGGTGCCCTCTCAAGGAGGTCGATAGCACAGTCGCACTCGCGATGAGGAGGGAGCTGGAAGAAAAGAGACTTACTAAACAGATCTATGAAGTCCGAGTACTGGATGACGGAGAGATTCTCTGGAGCCAAATTTTCTACCAGGAACGCCTGGCACGGCAGGGAGAGACATTGGGAGAAACAAGTAGAAGACCAAGTGCGAAGTTTACCAGAAGCCCAGTCAAAGTAGGGGCTGTGTCTCCGCAACCTGGGATGTCCCAGGATTAAAGAGTCCCTGGTATGAGGGAGTACGAACAAATATATGGTCTCCCAGGGTAGGATACCTGTCCTCAGGGTAAGTGGTCCCATTCGGTGGGTGACTTGACCTCCTTGAAGGGGCCTCCCGCTAACACCTAGAACCGTCAGGGGAGCAGGAAGTGCCTGCAGGAGAATCTGTAGTTGCCGAGATAGGGTGAGATCTATGAAATTTCCTGCTGCTCCCGAGTGTAACAAAGCCCTAGTGGAGACCAGTTCCCCTCCACAATGCAGAGTGACCAGCAAGGTTAATTAGTTTTGTGAGATATTCACAAACATGGAGGTGCCTACTTTAACAGGGTTTTCAAACCGGGGTGGATGAAGCAGGCAGGTCCTCAGGAAATGCCTCAGGACTCCCCACAGTATAGGCAAAGGCCTTGCTGCGTGCGGCAGCGTTGCTCGACTGTTGTGAGGGGTGATTGGCCGAACTGCATGGGTTCTCCGTGTTCCCCTTCGGCTGAGGTGGCGACTAGCAGGGTTTCCGTACATGCACAGTGACGACGGTGCTCCCTCACGGTGTTTTCCAGGGTTACAGATAAGTCGACATAGTCTTCAAAGGTATAAGCCTCTCTGCAAATGAACAGCTCGTCCTGCATGTCGGGAATAAGATCTTAGCCATACATAATTTTTAAACAGTCCTCCAGCCAGTGGAGCCCAGCTGCGATAGTGTGGAACTCCAAAGGAAAAATCCACAGCCGATTTGGAGCCTTGTTTGAGATCGAATAAGCATTTGCCTAAACTTCGTCCTACAGTGGGGTGATCAAATACCTCAGTAAATGCCTGCTGGAAGTTCTGGGCGAATCCAATAAAGGGCTGTCATCTGTCCACAGCACCATCACCCACTCGCAAACTCTCCCGGTTAGAAGGGATATCACAAAGCGCACTTGAGTGGAGTCATTGTGGAAGCGATCCGGGTGTTTCTCCATGTACAGACCGCACTGCATCAGGAACGCTCGGCAGTGGTTCGGGTTGCAATCGTACTTCTCCAGCAGCGCCACTGGTACTGGAGCGGAAGCTCTCGGTGGAGAGCCCGGAAGTGGTTCTCGAGCTGCTTGTCCCTCCATCCGTTGTGTCACTAGGTTAGTCAGCTAGTTTACCTGCTGTTGGAATTGGTGAGTCTCCGCAGGATCCATTTGGAAGTGAAGTATTCTTTTTCACAGCGATGGCACAAAGCAAGCGGATCCCTGATTGCGGATACTCAACAGGTTTATTAAGCACACAAGCAACAGAGCCAAATCAGGAAACAGGCATCGTGGTTGCGGGACAAGCCAGGGGTCAGTTGCCGGTAGAGTCAATCCTACAGACATGGACGGGGCAGGAACACAATGGGCAGACTGGATTGATGTGGACGGGATCGGAGGGACGAACGGGCAAGGCAGGCAAGCAGGGCAGGGCAGGGCAAGGCAGGCAGGCAAGACGGGCAGGGCAGACGGAGCAGGACGGGAAACAGGGAGAGACGAGAGACAAGTAAGTGCTCGGTAGTGTTCCGGAACATTGGCAACAATACTTTGCACCGGGAGTCACGTCTGATCTGTTTAAGACGCTGAGCTAATCAATGGAACGTTGCCTTCCGTTGCTAGGTCCCGCTCGGGTGGGCGTGACAATTTAGAGTCACGATGCTGAGGGATATTTTCTCTAGCTTCTCTCCCATCCCTTCTGGTCTCTCTCAGTCTTAAGCGATTTTCATTCATTTAATCCCCAGAGGAATTTAGAAATCTGATCCACAGACACCAGCTCATTTTGTGAAACACTGGCGTTTCTATTCAGTCACAACCAATAGCGATTTCAGCCAGCGGCCGGCTGATTGCTTAGAACACCACAGCAATCATTAATGAATCCAGCATGGCTCTTGGACAGCCTGCCTAGGCCAGCTCTAATCCGCCTCCAGAACTCCAAATAGCTCCCCCTAATTGTCACTTCTAAAGATGGTTATGGGCTGCTTGGTTGAGGAATGGTGAAGGAATCTTAATGGCCATTAAAATGTTCCAGGAAGGTGTGTTCTGTGCTGCTTTTGAAACACAGGCGCAAGAAAACATACTGTAAGCTACCTATTTCAGGTAAAACATCTCTGAGTGACTTATTAGTAGACACTCAATAAACAGCTACAATATACTGTATTGTGTTACTTTGTCAAAGGTTCAGGACATTTATTTTGGAAGTAAACCCCAATCAAGTGAAGTGAGACTTTGAAACCTGCAGTGACCGTGACTATCATGTGCTGTTGGTCACTGACTGGACGCTCTGTGTAGACAGGGCACCGACTGACACCATGGCTTTCTTGAACCCGTGTTCCTGCCTTAGACAGTTGCTACTCCCCCAGCCTCCTGCCGCAACACTTCTTGCATCATATGCTTGTCCAACTTTCCGGCCGCGCTTCCCTGCTCCAGGTTTTTCTGTCGAAAACATCACTTTGTCAGGTCCATTTGTGGTTCAGTGCTCTGGGAGAGATGTTTGAACTGTGCACGCTCGGAGACCCCTGATGTTTAAACACTAGATTCCGATCGGCTTGCCTCCTGGACATCAAAAAAGGCAGGAATACATGGAAATAAGGAAAGACGAAACCTCCATGAGCTCATCCTTGCAGGGAACCCTAAATGTATATAAACCGCTGTAAGCTGGTTTGGACTCACCTCCTCACTCCTACCAAGGAAACTTTTCCAGCCTGAAGAATGCAAAAAGTTTAATTTCGTTGGTAGTGATGCTGGAACCCCAAGATTCTCCTTGCATTTGTAAACGTTTTTCTCTTTACAGTCTCGCATGATAAACACCAGTCCTCAAGGAACAGAGCACAGATCCACCGTGAAATCCTGATGGGGATAACTGGTGCTCTGTGTACAAGAAAAGCCCAGAGCATTATATCCATAAATGTTAGCAGGAGAAACTCTCCCTTAATGTAGCTTGTTGCAAGTATGCAGGGGCTGCTTGTGAGTTAAATGAATTAGAAACTAGCAATAACATGCAATATACTACAGCAACCAAACCAGCAGGAAAATCCCTATGTTGGCACAGCTCAGTCAGGAACAAATTTAGTGCAAAAAATCCTCTAGTATTATACTAAGTATATTTCAAGTATCTGTAAAATACCTTTGTTTTAATAATACTCATGGACTGCAGTCATGCATCAGGTAACTGGCATGTTAACCGTAAACTCAAACCATTTTCCAAGCATCATCACTCTCACCAGTCAAGGATGACCATGGCAAACTCAGTCCACGTAACTTATCACCAGAGAATGCCGGCTGGCTTCAGTCGCCCCCCCTCCACCGAACCTGACCACAGGCAGGCTGGCTATGGGCACCCAACGACCTCGGCTTTCCTCAACCGCGGAGAGCATCGCCTGAAGCGCGTCGCCTGAACCACGTCATAACTGGATGTGGCTGCGAGACGAAATAGTATGAGGAAAATATTATTAAGTAAAAATATATAAATAGGGCGAATATGAAAGCTAACGATATAAAAACATGGAAGTAACATAATATGGTGAAAGAACACTGTTACATGTTATGTTTTCTGACTTGGTTCCTGGAACTTTAGAATTACTTTTATTATTTTTGTAGAATCTGCGCTTTCCATGGTCTCGGTGTGTGACCATAAAAGCAAAGACCATTACTGTAGCCTGTTTGGGGTGTCGTGCATGGGGGGGGTCAGCTGGGGCATCATTCAGACAGCCATAACACATCAAGGGAGGAACTGAAAACACAGGCAAGGGCCTTTTAAATTCAGAGGGAACGCTAAGTCCACTCTCATTTGTTTGCGCATGGAGGTCAGGTATGACCGGCAGAGACCAATGAAACTCCATTGTATGTTTAAGTATATAATATATATATACACATACATACATCTATGCAGCTGGATAAATTGCAAGTCGCTTTGAATAAGAGTGGCGGCTAAGTAATGAAATAATACTAACAAATCCTGCACAATGTGGCCTCTGTGGAAATCCTTCCTCATTACTTTTATTTATTGTTGTGAATGATTGTTCCAGACATGCCGAGCGGCTCAGGCCCAGCCCCCCACACTCCGTATCAATGTGTCTCGTTAGCTGAACCGCGAACACGAGACGTCCCCATTTCCAGGGTGTTTGGGCGTCACACGGAGCGCCGCGGCCTGGCACAGGATGTGGCCCGAACGTGGCACGGCTCGAGCAGCCAGACTGAAGCGGCCCTGGCAGAGGTGCGGCCACCGACGCCTAGCGGACCGGCTCCGGGGCTCTCTCATCGGCCCCTCCATTCCCCAATCGAGTTTTCAAGTTTTGCGAAGGGAGTTTGTTTATACGTGTGAACCCCACACTGCCCACAGTGTCCAGATTGTTCCTTGGGCCGGGCCGCCTAAGAGAGTCACATGCCAGGGCGGATGTTTGCTTTTGCTGAGATCACATCAGATAAAACGCTGCCCCCCCCTCTCCCCACTGGCGTCTCACATATCACTCTCACTGTTATTCCCGCTCAGGGACGGACAGAGAAGCCTTTTAAACTGAGATTCCCCTGAGCCTTTATTAACATATGACTTCAACTTCAATAGAAATTCCAAAGGCTCTCGCCCGCTCCCCTTGACCCCCCCAGCAGCCTCAGCACTCAGTCACCCAGCTCGCACCAGGTCGCCCAGAGGTTCCGCTCAAGCGCTGCTTTGTGACACCCCCGGCAGCTGGCTCTCTGGACCCATGTGGCCATTGTGTCCATGGCTACAAATCTTTAAAAAAAGTCTCTCTGGGGGGGGGGAGTGGGTGGGGAGTTTCCTGCTATGCGTCTGTCATAGCATCCTGCTGGATCTTTCAAAGAAGATGCAAGATGTGGATTCCACAGGTGAGCGGCGAGGCGAGTGAACAACGGGAATGAATGAAACATATGGACCTTTAAAGTCTCAGGAACCATCGTCAGCCGCTAGATCACGTCCGGCACATTCTTGCAGATGCACGGTAGCTGGCTACATATCTATCTGTCTGGGCTCAAAATCCCACGAAAAATCCGAGATGTAAACTAAAATAACCAAAATCTGATATGTCACAGGCAAGGGGAACACGCCATGGCGTGTTCATGTTCGACCCCAGGCTGCAAAACTTTAAGTGACCTTCACCAGTCACCTCTCCAGTCCCTCTAACCCCACCCCAGAGGGCTGAACTACCCAGGAAGGTGGCCAACACAAACCAAGACGTACACCAGTCTCACAAGACACAACACCATTCAAGACCTCATAATTCAAAGCAGTGGACGTTCAAATCTAAGTACCTAAGAAGAATGAGGGAAACTGTATTGCCGGCCCCCCCGAAAAATTTCTCACATTACTGTCTGTGGGAAAACGCAACCAGGGATGGCGGGAGTCAAATGTTGGCAATTATTGCGTTTTCATCCCCTCAGGGAGCTGTTATCAGAGACATTATGGACAGAAGGTTTGGGTCGTATCAGGCAGTGCATGATTAGAGGCTCCAGCTCCACTCTGCGTATCCTGAGGCAGCTGGGTGTGTGACTCCAAAAATGACTCGAGTATCAAACTTAAAGAAATAGACCTGCATTCTGAAGAAGCAATTTCTGTTATCTCTTTCAACAACGTGGCACCCGTGTCACCATAACTCACCTTACCGGGAATGAAGATTGACTTATTGATTTATCCAGCTGCATTGACAGTAATAATAATAATAAACATAAACATTTTGTTTACCCCTGTGTGGAAATTCTCTTTTCATTCACCCCATCCAGCTCTCCATGACAAACGTGCAGGTGACAGTAAGCTTGACAATGAAGGGCAGCCACCTGCAGCTGGGCCCCTGGAGCTGGGGGTTAAGGGCCTCGCTCAAGGGCCCACAGGCATATGATTATTCTGACGAATCACAGGCACAGGGGCTTAGCCCACTGTGCCACAGACTCATGCCATAGGTCTGGGCAGACCCCGAACATTCTGAGGGAATGAATCTCTGAGGAGGCCCTGGAATCACCCATGACAACGCTCTTCATCTACTTCATTTGTGAAGCTTTCAAGACTTCAGGGTACATTTAATGAGTGTTAGCAGATATGTGCCTGATACGGTCACGGTTCAAGGACAGCGGAAGGTCAATGACGGTTAAGTGAATGAAAGGGGCGGCCAGGTGTATAACAATAAATTAAAAGTGAAGATGTGGGATTGCTGCTGTCCTCAGGCCTGCCTGCAGAGGCTGAGACACGGAGAGTAAAGCTTCAGAAACTCGGCTCACAGGAACAGGAGAATGCCAGCCTCTTTTACAGGAGCAGTTTTATTGTGGAAGACAACATGCTGGAATCCACGAGCGCGTTTAACGAGCACTTCACAGAAGCAGACAGCACCCGGCGCATTTGGAAAATGGCCCTGCGGGGATAAGGCTGCTTGCCATCACGCCAAACTGCCATGCCGACTGGTAGAACGGAGGAGGGCTTGCTGCGTGACTGGGCTCCTCTCTCTGTCCCCTGAAAAAGAGAACTGAAGTACTTTACTGATCCACCATAGAGAAAGAGGGTAGTTTTAAAATGTACCCCACCCTGTATCACGTCGACTATGAAACCACCCATCCATTTCTGCAGCCGCTTGTCCTACAGCCGCTTGTCTGGGGCCTGACCTGAAAACTAAGGGCACAAGACAGGGAACACCCCAGGACAGGGACGGATTACGAACCGGGCCAGTGGGGCCGCTGTCCAGGGGCCCGTGGGGTGCAGGGGGCCCCAGCCAAAAACAATTTGCAACGCTTATCAACAATGTATTTTCGTTTGTCTATTTTAGAGGGCCTACATTCTTTGATCCTCTGC
>JAABNX020000145.1:793-27276 GCA_015163995.2 Mormyrus lacerda
TCACATATGTGTGTGTGTGTTTTTAGACAAATTTTTCAGCTAAAGAACTTGCAGCAATGTTGAGTGTGAATTAGGCCACATCCTTCCTGGTCTGTCATGCCTCTGTGGGAGGTTTACTGCTGGGCGGAAGTATTCTAAAGGGGAACAACATAAAAGTATTCAGTTTCACAGGTCACACAAACTGCCTTCATAATTGCAACAAAGGAAAATAGCACCATTTTAATATATGCAATATATTTAATGATGACCTCATGGGAATATGAATGAAATGGGTGCATAATTATTTATATATATTATACAATGTATTATATTATATTATGTTATGTTTTTCCATACTTTGTATATGTAGATGATTGTTGAACTTCTATGAATTTTATGCAATTTGTGATACTCAATATATGCAAACAATTTTGTGCAATATGAAATGTTACACAATAGAGTACTTTGTATTCCTTTCCGAGATAAACTTAAAATTAATGGAAGAATGGTTTTAAATTAATACTAATCAATATTTAGAAGTGTTCATGTATATTTATTTTTTTATATTTCATATTTTTATTTTTTAAATGTATTTATAATGTTTTTAAATTTTAATAAGCACATTTACAAATCATTGCTATAAAGTAAAGAAGAATAAATACGTATTTGAAGTGTGTCTCTTTTTGCAGAGCTCAGCTTTAGTTTTAGGGTGTTGTTATCTGCACCTCTACCAGAATGGGCACCAACTCAAATTTGAAGGATAGGATTTCTTAAGTTATCACATTACCACACAGACACATGTGGTGAGAGCAATCTGAGCACATGATCATGTGGAGCAATTAAAGGCCTTGCTAAAGGTCTATAAGGAAAGTACTACTATACCAAACCATAAACAGTCAGTCATTCACAAACACACATGATAGACATTTATTCACAAAACACATGACTTCACCCTTATATTGCACAAAATATACGTTTCACGACACACATGAATGCAAGTATCAAATTCAGTATTAAAACATCAGTGCATGACGCGTACCAAGTTTACGCTACTTGCCAGTCGCATACCCAGACATGACAGACACACATCCAACTGGGTTACACTTACACAGTGGAGATTTCTCCGTTGACCTGTTCAAGACCCTTGTCTTTAGGTGCTTTTCGTCCGAGAAGCTTGACTGCCAGGAACATCAGCACACCACAGTTGTTCGTATAGCAACAAGTGGCATCCACAGCAACCAGCATCACCACAAAAATCAGCATGACGATGCCCACCATGCCTGCTTTTCCCATCCCAGACTTACTGGGTTTGACCACTAGGGAAGACAACAGCAAAAATGTATGTTGCCAGTAAATTCAAAAGTTGTTCAACAAAGCAAGCTCACAAAGACTGGTTTTATTTGAAAACAGGACCCCTGGGAGTCACTAATGCTAAATAAATGCTAAAAAATCCCAAAGAGAGACCACCTGTGTTCTGTATAACCAGTTCTGTAATTCCATTAGTAGTTTAATTCCAGTAGTAGTTTAATTCAGTTCTGTCTTCCATTACCCACAAAACACTCCCTAACTGAGATGTCTGACCTCATTTTAAACTGATGTTCATTTGGTTTGTCATGTTTTCTGTCATATCTCTTTTGTTTTTTTGTGTTCTAACCATTTTGTTTAAAGCAACTACACTCGGTCCCTCTATTAACCATCAATCTTAGTCTTAAGAAGTCTTAACGACATGTCACAAAAATACTGAAATGGTAGATATTTAGGGAAGTAAAGAGAGAGCAGCACTGATGTTCCATGTCAGTAATCCTTACGGGTAGCAAGCTGGGGGGTGGTAAAGTTAAAAAAAGTGGGTCTGGAAGTGCCAGTGGATTTGAAGGCAACAAGCTCCACAAGGTAGCTAGCGTTGTAACTGAGGTTAGCTAGGACGATCCTGGTGGAATTGGCAGGAAACTTTTCTGTTTTCCAGTCATCACTGACAGAGAGCTGAGGGAATGACAAATGCATTAAACATAATCAGCACAGCTAACATGACTTAAAAAAACGTTCCCCGTTTCAAAATATTACAATGCGTCATATATTTGAAATGAATTAATAAATCATCCTGATATCACTCTTTAATATCACAAGAATAATTTCAAATAGGTAACAACATGAAATCATTTTAAGGTTTAAGATAGAATGATAGTACATATTCTTATTTCATGATCTGCATAATAGCAGAAAGATAAATATTCAGGAATGCAGGAAATAGTATTAAATTGCACAACAATGCAAAATATGATGAAATAATCATGCAGTGTACTGCTTTCAAACTTACATTCTTGTAGCGCACAGAATAGTGAATGATTGATATGTTGCTACTGTCAAGCTGCTTGAAAGGGATGGAGAAGGAATTGTTTTCCACTTTGCCTTCGCTGGTTAATAAAATGGGGCTTTCTGGCTCATCTGCAATAGCCATATTATCAGATTGAGATTGGCATACATTCTCATGGATTATGTATCAGCAACACAATATATGAAACAGAAAGATCTATAACCATTCCCTGTGTAACCATTCTCAACTGCCTCAGCAACTGCCTCAACTGCCTTTTACACAAGCTCTCGATTGCATTGTGCAAGTTGCACCAAGTGCAGACCACTACACTGCGCAACATAATACAAGAATCAGTGCTATCTCCAAAGGCTAGCTCATCTTCTGCTGCAGCCAACAGAACAGGACGATGTCGGCAATGTGAAGGGTGAGTGCTGGAAGTAGGGAGAATGGTAGTTGCCATGTGGATGGCTAAATAAAAATAATAATTAGCATTTTTAATCATTCATTCAAACTAACAATATTTCTCTTAGAATTGAAAATAATAGAGAAAATGAAACATATGCATCTGCTAAAGATATCTAGTTGCTCAGTTTCCAGAAGGATAGTGAACTGGAACAAACTGAAACCAAGTGGAGAGGAGACGGATGCTTTTCGGCAGTACACTCACCATCGGGTAGCGTGCGTATGGAATACTCTGAGGAGAATTCTCCCTGGCCAATGCGGTTATGGACGGCCATTCGAACAGAGTACGAAGTGCTTGGCTTCAGAGACGTGATGGACACGGTTTCTGAATATTGAACATACACCATGAAAATCAGTCATATGACACTGTGGACCACAAGGTGATACAAAAGTCCTTGAGAAACCAGGATACATAGCATAGCTAAAATAATACTCCCACCTTCAAATGGGGCTAATGTCTGGGTCCATTCATCTGCCCCCTCTTTTTTCCATTCTAAAATGTACTTGGTGATTGATGATCCTCCATTTACTACAGGGATTGCTTGGGAAAATGTAACTGATGTGGTGCCTGCAGTGATAGTGACCTGAGCAGGGCTGTCTGGCCAAGCTGAAAAGGCAACATTCAGATGAATGGGAAATGAGAGAGGAAAAGGAGAGGGAAAACTATACAAAGAAATTTATGAGTAAAAGAACAGAATTGAAAGCATCACTGACTAAAGATTAATATGTCAATAACACTTTATAATTCACTTGATTATTTGTTTAAGAAGTTCTGAAACAGAATATATATGCAATTCAATTCAGTTTTTATAAACATGGGAAGAAAAAAACTAGGTTGGACTAACAAAAAATAAATTAAATATTGAATGTAGACTTAATTTCAGAATACTGCTAAAATAAGGTCTTACTATCAGGATATGCAAAGAGAGATCTTACTCTCCAAGCTGAAATCTTTGCTGTCATTTCCAGCGGTGTTGTGGGCCATGCAGGTGTACAAGCCTCCATCTGAGGGCTCCACCTTCTCAATTCGCAATGTGGATCCCACAGCTCTGACCCGGCCACTGCTGGTGGTCTGAATTCATACCATCCCACACAGGTAGACACGAAATGAACACTAAAGTCATTGGTTCTTTGGCCATGATGATAATTAAAAAATAAAATAAACATTGTCTCTTACCAGTTTCTCACCGGTGTTTTTCTTTTTCCAGGTAACTGTGGGAGTTGGTTGTCCAGTAACTTGGCAAGTCACAGAGGCAGGGTGTCCGGGCTTCACTTCCATATTCTCTGTAGTCAGGTTTATAATAGGATGTACTAAAAAAAAAATGTGGGACAAATATATTTCATATTTAAAGCTAACGAATCTAACATGGTTTTGGTGCATTCTACAGCTAACTTAACTTTTTCAAAGACTGAAATGCACATTAGGGTAGCAATGGGATATAAGTCAAACCAACACAATTATATCAATTATAGTGACTGAATTTGACTGAAAATAGGGGTAAGAGATTGGGATTTGCAGTGTTCAGTGTTTGATGTGCGTTACCTAAGACATTAAGATTGAAGCTGGCGTTTTGTGCTCCGATTTTATTTGTGGCTGTACATGTGTACTCTCCATTGTCGCTGAAGTCCACAGAGGTGATGGTCAACTCGCTCTTGTCTGAATTGAATATGTAGCGGCTGGTGTTTGACAGCATTGGGCTAAAAAAGGCAAGATGAGTTATAAAGTTATAAATGGAGGAGGAATGTACAGTATCTCAGATTAATGTGCAGTCCAGTTAATGCTATATATGTAAAAATGACACTGTGATTTGACTAACAAAAATGTAAATAATCACATTAGACACACTGCATGTGATCAGGGTGAGTTTGTTGTTTCTGGGGCCACTGTGATATTTCAAAAATTAAATAAATAGCTAGTGAGTACAGTCAGAAGATTGTACCTAGTTATCTTGTTAGCAAAACATGCTGCTTCAGCATGTGCTAAATAAGAATTGTGGTCATTTATTAGTGTAGTGACTGTTTCTGGCCAAACAGGGACGCCATTCAAATGTGTGTTTTGAGTGGTGGTGGACACCACTACTGTATGTAATTATAAAGATATACCTCAAAATAATAATGCTAAACAAAGTTGCTTATGTAATATATAGCTTTGCACTCTCACCTAGACCAAGTTATGTTTGGAGTTGGTTCACCGGCCACCAAACAGACAATGGACACATTATTTTCATGTCCTTGCAAAACACTTTTCTCACGTTCTGGAATCTGTACTTTAGGAGAAGCTAGAAGGAAAGACCATAAACAGCAGCAAATAAAACTCTGTTCTGATTGTAGTCTGTCCATTGAAGTAAAGATTGTGGATTATATTTTGGTTTTGATGATCTTTATTACTGTTCTGTACCAATCAGGATCTTTAGACTAATTCATTACAGTGTAGAACTAATGAAGAACACTCGCTTTGAAAAACTTTAAGAAACAGTTAGAAAGTTTAGATTTATCACCACCATCATCTAGCTCTAGACATGTTTAGATTAGCAAATTTGTTGCTTTTTTAAAACAAACACAACAATACCCTTATCACTCATCTGGAACCATAAAATGTTCTTTAAAGCAGACCATTCTCAGCTCACCAGTGACAACTACAGAGATGTCAAGGGTCTTAGAGATGGGGCGACCTGGAATTCTGGCCACACAACTGTAAGCTCCATGGTCTTCCCGTTGAATGCCATTGATTTGTAAGCTGCTGTTCTCCAGGACTTTTATTCGAGCTACAGGGTTCCAAAGTGTTGGAAACGTATGAATTATATAACCTCTCTACAATCATCATAGATTGGTAAAGGGACATCTTTTTGGTACTTAAGCAGGTCTTACTCATCCATTGCAACAGGCACAGAGCCACATAGTAAACTTACAGGCTTGAATCCCCCCCAAAATTTGATTGCTCCCAAACAGACACGTAGCCAGACAGTAAAATGATTAACTAGAACTTCCCTCTAAATTTGCTGGACCCCCCTCGAAATTCATTTCTGGCCTGCATTGCAATGTGTAAGAATATGTTTGCAGACCTTGATAAGTCAAGTTTATTTGTATAGCACATTTTCATATACAAAGGTAATTTAAAGTGCTTTACAGAAAATGAGACAAAGTGCATAAGTAAAAGCACAAGAATAAATACGAAAATTTAAAGAAAACATTTAAGAACTGAAAAAATTATAAAGTGCTGGACACATCAATTATGAGAAATCAAGAGAGAAAGACCCACTTACCATCAGAGTCAATGGTTACATTACTTTCGGCCGTATTCTTTTTCCACTTCACTTCAACCTGTGGCTGCCCAGTCACAGAACAGGGGACAACAGCCACGGCTCCCTCCAAAAACTCATAGTAAGTTGCTGTGTTAACAAATGTGGGCCGCTCTGTACAAAAAAGAATTACTGGGTGAAGCTGATGATGGCGAAGAGGGGCTAAGCACATAAACACTGATACACTGGTAAATTAGCCAGATAACAAGAATACCAACAGCTAATGCCTCACACAATGTAGGGTTTTCAGTATGTTGGGAAACTTGGTGTAGGACCCTGCTTCAACAATTCAGAATAAAGCAAACAAAAATGTCTATTAGCAAGTAGAAAGCAGGAAATGAGGTGTTAAATAGCCTTACCATAGATATAGATCATCTTGTCTGTACTGTTCTTCAGTCCAGAATCAAATTTACAGTCACAAGTGTAGCGGCCCGTGTCATCCATTGTAGCAGATCTGATGATCAGTGGATATGTAGTTTCGTCCCGTTTTTTACTTTCTACCCGATCTTCATCTATTTCCTCATCATCCTTCAGCCATGTACATTCTGCTTCAGTATTGACTGAAAAATGTCACCACAGTCACAATGACACAACTGAAAAAATAATACTGTGCAAAACTGCAGAATTCACAAATGATATATGTTAAGAGACATCAACCAAGTATTAAATATAATTAATTGTCTAAATTACACCTACCTCCATGAATACTTGGTAAATGTATAGAGACAAGTAATATATGAAAATAGATATGATTCTTATTTATCAGTCCTTCACATAGTATACTAATATTGCGTTATCAGTCATTTTAAACTGAATGCTTTTAATGGTAAATTTGAAAAATGTTAACCTATAAACTTAACAAAATAATATTTCATAAATTATATAGAGCTTTTTTGTAAGAGAACTGATTTTGCAGTTTTAAAAATTAGTCAGTGATGTAACACTTTCACTGTGCAACAGAAATAAAGAAAAGATAACAGTAATAATCATGATTGCAGTACAAAAATTGTAAGCATTGTTTTTAAAGTTACTGAGCATGGCATACACCAACCTTTACAGAGCAGTTCTATGTTACTTCCCACTTCATTGTCCGGGGAGCTAACATGGATATCAATTTGGGCATCTGGGAGATAAAGGGATATTCATAACTTACATACATGCTGCTTTTGAAATTGAGAAGAACATAAAAGAATATATTTTTTATAAACCACTAGTCCACCACTAGCACATAATATTTGGGTAATCAGTAATTCATTGAGTTAACTAATAAATTAATTAAGCAGGTTGTGAAATTTAATAAATACATAGAATGGCTGAGTTGCTCTGCAGAGAAGTTTGGGGACTGAAGCAGTGTTTAACTAGCCTTATCAAGACATCAGCAACCTTTTAGAGAACGTTTTGGAGAAATTGTTGTTAATATTTATTGTGTCACTATTTTGTATTGATTTATATATATTCTAATGTTAAACCCTGTTAGAGCAAATATATACTTACTACCCAGATAAGTTGCATTAAATATTTTCTTTACTTGATTGCCGAAGACGTGCACAGTGCTATATACATACATTCACATGCAGAGTAATTCTCATTATATATTTCCAAAACCAATAAATATATTTTAAATAAGTCACGTAAGTAGATTTACCTGTCAATACTGCGGCTAGAAGTAACACGATGCATATTCCCCAAATCATTCTTGTTTCACCTTTGGATTCTTTTGCTATTTGCTGCACTCAAGAATAATAAGGTTACTGGCTTGTGCCCTGTGCTTTTATAAGCCGAAAAGAGGGACGCACAAGGCAGAGAGGAACTCGGCAATCTACAAAATCTCTGCACGTCCTTCCCCCAATACAGCTCCCTCTCCAGCAGGTTTTTGGTTCAAATCACCCACCATGAAAATGACTACAAAAGGACACTCCCCTTGGAAGGCACCCCCATATTGCACTAAGCAGATGAAAGGATCTTTACTCTCCTTTGGGACTAGGTCTGGGCTATTTATTTATTTATTTATTTCTGCACGATCTATTCTTCTCCTGAAAGCTAGTTTCTTAGTGACTTTTCTTAGTGCCCATTGTAATAGACTAAACAAGTTTTCAAATAAAGGATAACATTTACAAATGAATATGTATTTGCTGATCATATAAAAATACGATCTGGGAAAATACAAAACCTCTTTCCGTGTTCCATTTCGCATAGACTGAATAAAATAATTAGTGATGTAATTTACTCTGTTACATCCATGATTTAGATCAGAGTAGTTGGAAAACTAAAAGCTTTTTCAGAGAAGCTGTTCCAACAACCATCTACATATCAGGGGGATCTTGTCCAATGTCAGCAATAATTTTACTTATTATAACTGAAAAACATTTACTCTTTTAAACAAAATGATAAAATTGCTTATTATTTGAACTAGTACTTTCAACAATACTGACATTTCTTGTCCATGCACAATGTGTGATTTCTTATTAGGGAAATTTGCATTTTCTGACTATTTCCAGAGCAACTGTTCTGCACAATCCCCCCTCCACCAAATGTTACACTTAGCACAATGAAGTCATGCAAGTACCATTCTCCTAGCAACCATCAAACCCAGATTCGTCCATCAGATTGTCAGACAGAGAAATGTGATTCATAAGAACATTCACAAACATTCGGTCCATCAAGCTCGCTTGGAGAGAACTTAACTAATACCTTAGAACTGTTAAAATCTTATCTAGCTGTGATTTAAAGGAGCCCAGGGTTTTAGCTTCCGCTACACTAGCAGGAAGACTATTCCATACTCTAACTACACACTGTGCAAAGAAGTGTTTTCTCAAATACAGTTTAAAATGTTCTCCCGCTAATTTACACCTATGGCCACAAGTTCTAATATTTAAACTAATATTAAAGTAGCCATTTGGCTACTTCACTCCAGAGAACATGTCTCCACTGCTCTAGATGCACTGCTCAGCCATGGAAACCCATTCCATGAAGTTCTCTATGCACTGTTCTTGAGCTAATCTGAAGGCCACACAAAGTTTAGAGGTCTGTAGCTGTTGACTCTGCTGACAGTTGGCGACTTCTGCACACTGTGTGCCTCAGCATATGTTGTCCCTGCTCTGTGATTTTACGTGGCCTTCACTGTGCAACTGGGTACTGGATTTCCTCACCAACAAACCTCAGCAAGTGCGTATAGGTGTAAAAACCTCCTCCATCATAACCATCAGCACTGGCACCCCGCAGAGCAGTGTGCTGAGCCCCCTGTTTTACACTCTCTACACCCATGACTGTGTACCTCAGTACAGCTCCAACACCATCCTTAAGTTTGCTGACGATACCACCGTAATAGGTCTGATCAGCAAGGACGATGAGACAGCCTATAGTGAGTATGTCAGACTCCTGGAAGAATGGTGTCAAGACAACAAACTCCCTCAACGTCAACAAAACTAAGGAGATGATTGTGGGTTTCCGCAAACAGGCAACAGAGCACAGACCCATCTACATTGGAGGTGAGGCTCTTGAGAAGATCAGCAGCTTTAGGTTCCTCGAAGTCACCCTAATTGATGACCCCAAATGGTCAAGTCACACTATGGCAATAGTCAAGAGAGCACAACAACGCCTCTACTTCCTCAGGAGACTGAAGAAAGCCCGGATATCCCCAATAACCCTGTGCAGATTCTACAGGTGTACTGTGGAATCTATCCTGACAGGATGCATCACATCCTGGTACAGCAGCTGCTCAGTTCAGGACAACAGAGCTCTGCAGCGGGTGGTGCACTCAGCACAGAAGATCACAGGCACACAGCTCCCTGTGATCCACGACATCCACACTAAACACTGTCTCAGGAAAGTGAACCGTATCAGGCGGGACCCCAGCCACCCTGCACTGTCAATTTTCACCCTCCTCCCATCTGGGAAGTGACTACAGTCCATTCAGACGCACATCTCCAGGTTTAGGAACAGTATATCCCCATGCAATCAGACCCATGAACATTACATATATTTTTGCCACTGTCTCTATTTATTCCTGGGATTCTAGTCTTATTTATTTACTTATTTATAATTCACTTCATCATCACATTCACTTGTCATCCTGTTGTCTAGCCATCTTGTCATCTATGCTTACTGTCTGCAGGAACACATGCAAGCAAGCATTTCATTGTACACGGTACTCGTACGTGCACAAATTACAAAAAAAAAAAAAGAACTTTGTGGCTAAGTTGCTGTTCTTCCCAATTGCTTCCACTTTGTTATAATACCACTAACAGTTAACCATGGAATATTTAGTAGTGAGGAAATTTCAGGAATGGACTTATTGCACAGGTGGCATCCTATCACAGTACCCCACTTGAATTCACTGAGCTCCTGAGAGTGACCCATTGTTTCGCAAATGTTTGTAGAAGCAGTCTACATGCCTAGGTGCTTGATTTTATACACCTGTGGCTATGGAAGGGATTGGAACACCTGAATTCAATGATTTGGAGGGGTGTCCCAATACTTTTGACAATATAGTGTATATACCAGGCTCTGGCTAGGCTTAGGTCAGGGATGTCAAACTCCAGTCCTGGAGGGCCATAGCACTGTGTAGCTTAATTCTTTACTTGCTCCACCACAAATAATTCAGCTTCGTAGTAATTAGCACAAGGAGGTGAAAGGAGTTGAATCAGGTGTGTTAAATGAGGGAAAACTCAAAAATGTGTAGGGCTCTGGCCCTCCAACACTGGACTTTGATACTCCTGGATGAAACACTGTACAGTTCATTAGGTTCTGGGTTTGTCTAGCATACTAGTTTATAGTGGTCACCTCTTGTATTTGTTACTCCCTTTGAGAGCAGATAGCCAGGGTTTTGTTTTCTTATATTATCTAGGTAGCTGTAGGGGGGTATAGGGGGAGGAGGGTTTTTATTTCATTTAGTGCTGCTGCATACCTTGGGCCTGGGTAGACTAAACAAATAATTTAATACTGAAGAAGCCAAGTTTGGATCCACATGAGCTCAGCAATTACAGACTTATCTCGAATGTACCATTTTTGTTAAAAGTTCTGGTGAAGATAGTTGCTGCTCAACTTCATCATACTTGGAGAAGCACAGCATACTGGATAGCTTCCAGTCGGGCTTCCGCCTAGGACACTGCAGGCATACTGCCTTGACTAAAGTCGTAAACAATGGCAACTGACACTGAAAGTGCGACTGTGCTAATGCTTCTGGATCATAGTGCTACTTTTGACACAGTTGATCATTCTGTCCAATTACAAATTTAAATTTGAGGTTGGGTTGTGTGGAATGGTGCTGAAGTGGTATAAATCGTACTTAACTAATCGCTATCAGTATGTTCAAGTGTCAGATAATGTCATCGGTCAAATATGTCTGCAGATAGGAATCTTATTTCCACACTCCACTCCAAAGGCTGAGCTTTTCCCTCATACAGCTCAGCCCATAACCTAAGTGTCATCTTAGATACAAGCGTCTCATTCAAATCACATGTTAATGGCAATGGCAACATTATTTATAACACACTTTATACACAACTAAGTTGACCAAAGTGCTACAAGTGTATTTGCGTAAAAGCCAAAAATAAACTAATAAAATACATTAAAACTAAAATAAAAAATAAAACAAATTAAAAATGTCAACATTTCATGCTGTATCAAAGGCCAAATTAAACAAATGTGTTTCAAGGACTGATTTAAAGACAGATATAGAGGATGCTTGTCTGATGTATAAAGGCAGCTCATTCCACAATTTAGGTGCTACCACCGCAAAAGTATGATCCTCTCTGAGCTTCCGACAAGTCCTGGGCACACTGACAAGGAGCTGGTCAGCCGATCTGTGAGCCCGAGAAGATGTATGTGGATGAAGGAGCTCAGAGAGGTACAAAGGGGCAACGCCAGACAGACACTTATACACAAATAAAAGCAATTTAAAATGGATCCTAAAATGCACAGGCAGCCAGTGGAGAGATAGAACCGGGGTGACATGCTCATATTTGCGAGTGCCAGTTAAAAGACATGCAGCAGCATTTTGAACAAGCTGCAGTCGAGAAATAGAGGATTGACTCACCCCAGAATAAAGTGCATTGCAGTAATCCAGCCAAGTGGTTACAAAGGCATGGATTACAGTTTTAAAGTGCTGTTGTGCTAGAAAGTGTTTAATTTTGGCCAGCTGCCTCAGGTGAAAGAAGCTAGATCTGACAACTGACTGAATCTGGTTTTTAAGCTTTAATTCAGGATCCATTGTAAAACCCAAATTTCAGAGTTTTCAAATCGACAGAGTGATCACCAGCAGAACCAGGTCCAAACACCATCACTTCAGTTTTTGAATCATTAAAACAAAGAAAATTTTACGCCATCCAAGATTTTATGTTCTCCAAACATGTTTTGCCGAGACTTCACAGACAGCCCATCCTTCCTTTTAATGGGAACATAGATCTGGCAGTCATCTGCGTAACAGTGAAAGGAGACACCATGTCTCCTGAGAATTAAACCCAGGGGGAGCAGATAAAGTGAGAAAAAAATTGGGCCCAGGATGGAACCCTGCGGGACTCCATGAGAGTGGAGCGCAGGGGGACTCACAATTACCTAAACGATCCAAAAAGGTTTGATCTTTTAAATAAGACATAAACCTTAATGCAGTATCGAAGGCGTGCTTCTTACATCTAATTTTATTAAAGTCGCCAAGCTTTGACGATTTCTTATTATTCAAGACAAGAGAAATTGCCTTTGTATACAGTAGTTTAGGCTACTGTAATGCTCTGTCATCTGGGAGCAAACACTGCACACTAAATACTTTGCAGCGTATTCAGCAGTTGGAATTGTCACCAGGAGCAGGAAGTTTGAACACATTACCCCTGCTCTTTGTTCCCTGCATTGGCTTTCTGTTAGGTTTAGAGCTGACGTCAAAGTTCTCCTACTTACATATAAAGCACTTAGAGGTCTAGATCCTCTCTACTTGACAGAATTACTTCATTGTCCAGTCATCATAGAATGCAGGTTTCCTTGTCATCCTACATATAAATAAAGTGAAAAAAAAGCAAAGTTGGAAGAAAAGCATTCTGCTACAGGGCCCCTATGTTGTGGATGGTTTACCAACCTACGTTCAGCATGCTGATTCAGTCTATGTTTTTAAATCTGGACTGAAGACCCATTACTTCACTGTAGCTTATTACCCACAACCTAACACACCATAACTATGGCTGCTGGTGTTGCAGTACATGTCATTTTTATCTATTATGCTTGTCCATTTATGTTCTCTGTCTTCCCATATGTCCAGGGTGGGCACCATCTGAGCTGGAGTCCTGGTTGAGTCCCATGGAGGGGTGACACCTACGAACTGTACCATTGTGGGTGCAACCTTCACGGCCACCCAACACAGCACAGCATGGAGAAAAGACTTCAGGATGGACTTTGGCCACCCTTGACAGGCCAACATGGATAACGGACTTATTGGTGGACTTTGTCTTCATTCTTAATCACAGCTTATACCTACCCTAAGCATGTCCACTCATTTCTGTTTTCAGTAATGTTAGTATGCCCAGGGGATAATGTCAGCCAGGTGACCTTTGACCCCCAGAGGTTTTCTTTCTCCTTACTTGGGAGTTTTTGGTTCCTCTCCTCCGCTGCCTGGCTTTCTTCATTTAATTTCTTTCCTTCCTTTTTCCCGTTCTGTATCTCTCTCTAATTATGTTTTATGTATCACAACACACCCATGTAAAGCGCCTTGGGACAACTCTGTTGTGAAAGGCGCTATATAAAAATAAATTGAATTGACTTGAATAATTGATATTCATAATGCCTTTAGAAACTTTATAATCTTTTGTGCAATACATTGTATGCATTATTTTGTGTTTCTGTGCTAAACATAAAATCTGTACTGCATCAGAAACCTTTTGGTTTGTTAATGTTATGAGTTGGGTGTCGTCAAATTGAGGTCATAACATTAAATGGGGGCTCATCCAGGATCATTTGAAATCCCCCAGCTATAGATGCTCAAGGATATTATGCAGTTGGATTCTAAGTGATAATGTTTAGTGTGGAGAATTTCCTGGCTAATCCTAGCTATGCATCATTTATGAAATTGAAGAAAAATGAGTTGCTAGTATTGGCCACACATTTTAATATTTCAGTGACATGACAGGATCTTAAGGCATTTATTAAATCTCTGGTTGTTGATAGATTAATGGAGTTGGGTTTGCTGACAATGACCGGTTTAACTCCTTCTGTTACTCCTGGTGATACCTTTTCTGTGGCCAACTTGGAGGGAGGAAAGCCTGGAGGCACGGAGGTAGATGATGCTGAGAGAGTGGAGACCATTGAGTGGGTCCAGGCTGAATCTAGGGCAAGGCTACCATGTTACAGCCCACCTGTGACACCCACGAGCACTGCGTCATAGAAGTCAGCAAAAGACTGTTGTCTCAAGGTTCGGTCAGCTCGCTTGCAGGCTGAATGCCAAGAGATGTTCCAGCAACAGGAGCTAGACCACCAGTTGAGACTTGCATTGTGCTGGATGGAAACCAAAGCAGAGAGGGGCATAAGGTTGAAGCAAATTGAGCTGGAGTGTGCATGGAGTGTGTCAAATCCGATTGCATCAGCTCATATGTTGATGTTGTTAGAGGAATTGAAATGGTGTAGTCCAGATTAGGTAACAATGTATATAAATGAGCAAAAAGTGGATAGGGTCATGTCTGCTGCTATTTTAGCAGATGAGTTTACTTTAACTCATAAAGAAGGATTTGTTTCATCACCAGGAACTGGTGGGAGAAAGGATAAACTTACAGGTGAAGGTCAGAGGGAGGTGTTTCCTGTCAAAACATCATCTACGGCCAGCAGTGAAGAATGTTTTTATTGCCACCAGATAGGACATTTCATTTCTGACTGTCCTGCTTTGAAAGCTAAATACCATAAAGCTGTGGGAATATGCCAGCAAAATACGGGGGTCAGTTAAAAACTCTAGTGCTGAACTCTTCTGGCATTCCTGAAGGGGAAGATGGGTTTAGACCTTTTTGTGTAAATGGTTATGTTTCACTGACTGCTGATAGTCCAAAGATTGCCGCTTGGATGTTCGTGACACTGGAGCAGCTCTGTTCATTTTGTTAAAAAGTGTTCTGCCCCTGACAAATGAACAATTCTGCAGGTTTTATGAGATAGAGAAACAGCTTACTGAAACTGATTATATTGGAAACACTCCAGGCAGGAAAAAAGAAGGGGTTATGTTATCTTAACATGTTGAAACCTTTCTTTGTTAGAGAAAAGGATAACATGCAGGCTATGGTGAAGCCCATGCGTGTTGCTATTGTTACTCTTACTGAGTTCCCAAATCCTGAGGTTGATGATGATGACTATAAGTTCAGTACTACACTTTACACCACAAAACTGTCTAATGCTGAGATCTTAAAAAACGCAGACAAACTCTTAAATCATTTGTCTCTTAGCAAGCCAACATCAAGAGCTTGTTTGGTTCATTTTGATCGATATTTTCTGATTTTTCCTGACCGTGTCATGACATTCATGTAGGATGTACAAGACCTATTAAACAAAATGCATATAGAGTAAATTTTATTAAATGTAATGTCATGAAAAAGGAAGTGGCTAATCTGTTAGAAAATGGTTTCATGAAGCCTAGCAATAGTCAATGGGGGTTCTCCATGTGTTTTGGTGCCTGAGCCAGATGGTACCTTTAGATTTTGTACAGACTATTCGAAAGTAGACAATGTCCCTGTTCCAAATGGTTACCCTTTCCCAATTTGACAGACTCAGTTGGTATATAATAACAACTTTGCTTAAGCTATAGTTGATTTATAGTACATTTTCAGCTACTTTTTATTTTGGAAATATCACAATATTTATTGTTATAGTTTATTATATAGTAATATGGTTACCTCAGTGTTATCACTGACTGGACATTATTACAAAGACAGAAAAGTGCAAACCAATGATGTGAGCAGTTTCAGGGCTGGGAGGAATGTTACAGTGTCATACTACTTGAAGTTAAAATTCTTTTGGCATTTTTTTCATGTTACAGAACATGAAGTCCATTGCACCAATCACCTACAAATACTAACTTCAAAATAGAACGGGCCAGATGGGATGAACAACAACCAGTGTAATTATATAAGAAACACATTGGGATGGGCTGCAGGGTGACATCGTCGCCAAATAGGGAAGTCCCCTGCAAATACTCTTTTATGTGGTCTACCACCCAGCATGAACCCTGTGCTACTTGTCTGATCTCAACAGCCTGCCACACCTCCAATCAGCCCTTCCCACCACCTCCATGCTGATAGTATATCAATGGCAGGTCCCTAAACACAGTCTGTGGACACCCAGACTGTCCACTGGGGCCTGCTATCAAAAGTGATTATCATCTCTGGCTAATTTTCCCTCATTATAGGGGAGCGTGCACTTTTAAAGCCAGCAGAAAGGAAAAAAACTCCATGCTCCACTGTTGGTTTTTGTGAGTTACCTCAATTCTGTGTTTTTCTAATCTATTTTTATGTCCATTTAAAATTTGAGTTTTATTAGAGAATCCTACAAACATAATATTACAATATTAGTACAATGAAGTAAATATCAATACAGTTGATGAAACAATAATATGACAGATTTAATTAAATAACCCTTTCTTTGCCATTCATACAAGTACATTGGAACATATCTTTTCATATATCCTGTGTGGCTCTCCTTTGAGACCTATACACATGGCTAAATGGGTAGATGTCCTTTCTGCCAAGGCTCAAATCAACAACCTTCCAATCATAGGCAAAAAACTGTGAGGCCTAAACTGCACTATGCCCCATGAGCATCTCCAGTATAAAATACTAAATCTTTCAGTTATTTTTGGCCTGTTTCAGACATAAAGTATAAGACTGTAATGTATGTGCAAAACTGTAATAAAGTATCCATCAAATTGTGTCTGGGTTTCATCCAGGAAGTGGGGACATAAATAAACCTGGAAGTATCTCGATCCTTGTAGGAAAGAGGTGCAATATATTGTAAAACATAAGACACACCAAATAGCAATGCACAATCTTTTCAGAACCAGAATTGTACAACTGACTGTGAAAACACGTAGATGCAAATCCAGCCCTAAAAGCAATTGTAACACCGCATTATGTAATAACTTGACAAAGTGTGAATGACGACATCCATTTTGCTTGTTTATTACATAATGCACTGTATCATTACGTGTTCATCATGAAAAAGTGCAAATTCTACATTTTGTAGTAATGCAAAGTCCCAACTGCAACTCTCAACTACCACATTATGTAAAAATGTATTACTAAATACGGGGAAATTTATGACATTTTGCAGCAGACAGGAACAAAATGTGGTGCTATTACATAACAAAGTTCGAATTTATTTCATTTCGTCAAGTTAATACATAATGCAGTGTTATTACATAATGTGCTGTTACAGCAATGAATAACTGTACAAACAGTGCTGCTGCATAGGCATCAGTGTCATTGGGGCCTGTTGTTAGATATCCCCCCCCTCAAGGGTTGTAGGTTTCGTTCCTGACCCTGGTTCTCTAGGTGCAGAATTTGCAAGTTCTCCCCAAGGTGGGTTTCCTCCCATAGTTTTGTGAATTGAGGCCGCTAAATTGCTCTTTGTATGTGAACGTGTCCCATAGCCTGTCCTTCCTGGAATACGCTCCAGTTCTAACCAAGCCTTTAGGGAAAAGGAACGGATGCCTGCACACAACAATCTGTGCTTTAAAATGGTATTTAACACCACGTATCACATTTAACATTTCTGTGGGTATCCTGCCTTCCACATTTTTTTTCCAAATTATGCTTAGATACTTTTGGTAATTAGTATGTGCTTCGAACAGGGTTTTTATTTATTTATTGCTTTTATTGACTTACAGTGATCATTCATAGAAATCATATACAATACTGTGTAAGAGTCACAGGCTGCCAAAAAGAATTATGTCAATATTATATTTATGTTGGTATAAAACTATGATTATGTGCCTGTCAGTGTCTTTCTTCAAATCACCAGAGTATTTGCTCTATCTATCCACTACAGCTTTATATCAGTTGAACTCTAGGACCTGTACACATTTTTGGCAGTTCTGTACCTCCAGAACTTTATTGAGTTATCAAGTTAATTACTTACGTGAGGCAATGGTGAAATTTAATAAATAGATGGAATGGCTGGGGGGGCCCTGGGGAAAGGTTTGGGAACCAAAGAAGTGTCCTTTTAGCCATCCAAAAAGATTTCAGTATCTGTCTGAATAATGAGAAATTCTTCTTTTTGTTGTTTGCAATAAGCTTAAACATAAATTTCTTTAGGCACCTGAGACTACTACTCAGTATTGTACTTTTCCAGTACCTGATACCTCATACTGGTGGGTATTTCACAACATGTGAATAAGAAATGAAGATATGTAGTTCAAGAGAGAAGGAGTATATAATGGAGTAGTGTGGACAAATAATAAGAAGACCACTCTTGTGTTTCTATCTATTCTTTCCTGTACACATTTGGATTGAGCTCTATAATGGGCAAATAAGAATGTAGATTAAAATGTGATCTTTGAGAAAAAAGGATACTGATGACAGAATGAAAATTATCACAACAGTCAAAGAAAAACTGGAAAATAGAAGTTTTCTCTTTGAATTTTTTTGACTGTACAGACACTCCCTGGGTTAATGTAAATGTTCTAAGCATGTTTAAGGTAAGTCAGGCTATGATGTTTGTTAGATTAGGTGTACAGTATTAGAATGCATTTTCACATTACAATATTTTCACCTTACGATAGGTTTGTCAGAATGCCATTGTAACCTGGGGAGCGTCTGTATGGGAAAATATACAATAAAATAAAGATGGCCATTGATGGTCATATAGACTGGGCTGGGGGTCAGAAGACAGTCTGTAAATAAATCAGTGACTAAAAATAACATTTCTTTTATCAAATGCTATGGAGAACAATAAGTTGTATTGGAATAGCCAAGCAAAATAAACCATTTACACTGTAGGTGAAAAACTGCAAACCCTATAACTGCAAAACTATAATCAAATTCCTTTGCTGGAACAGATAGATAGTCTAAGAGAAGTGTTACTATGTACTATATACTATTACATAGAAGTGTTACCATATACAACAGACTGCAGAGGGAAAAGAGACACTCGCACATTCACAAAAAATGACAGCAACATCAATTATGCTACTTCATATTTGATGAATGGAGGGTCTTTTGAGGACTTTTCATGACACAGGAAGCATTTCCACTGGATATTAATACCAGTAAAGTGCCCACAACCATGCAAATGTCAATGTAAAATCTTATCTGTTACCATTCCGGTTACACACTGTACACTGATTTTAAAAGTCATCCCATTCATGCCTTACAGTAAACTCTGATATGCTGATATCAGTTTGTCGGCACCTGTAAGTCTAGGGAGTGACAAAGGGGTGACAGTAGAGGACTAACAGAAATCCTGAAACACATAACCTAAGCTCTTTTGTGCAACTACTAATTCAGAAAATTAAATTGGTTTTACTAACCATTTATACCACCCAAAATGATAATGATGATTATCTCTTCTCTGTGTCCATCTAGTCAGACTGGTGTCAGCCCGTCTGGTGTTGGCCCGGTTTTCTATGTGCACATGAGCACACACACACATGCACGCACTCCTAAAACCACTCCCTGGATGTCTCAGTCTTAGCTGTTAGTAATTAGAAAAAATTGCAGGATGTCAATTAGTGTTATCAGTGGATGGGAAGCCTGTAGCTAGCGAAACTCTTCCATGGTCACGTAGTGCAGTAAAGGCTGTATAATGCCTTATAATGCCTGGAAATCCACCTTCAAACAAATGTTATGGAAGGAACTGTGTATGCCATGTCTGAGTGTTGCAGGCTGGGGGGAGGGGGAGGAGTTGAAGGGAAGGAAAATGAAATAAACAGAAGAAATCCCAAAACAATTTTTTTTATGAGGTGGCAACATCGTACAAGTCACGTAGATATCAAATAAATAAATGAATTCAATTTGTGCATAATAGTTTGTGGAAGAAGGCAGTAAGTATGTGACTGTGAAGTGAATTTTCCTGAAATCTTCTTGCATATCAAAACATAAATATGAATGGACGCTAACAATAATAAACCCGTTTAACTAGATTATGCCAGTATATTGCAGATTAGATTTATGGTGAAAATAACCTGTCCATTTTGTATTCACCTGCACAAACATTACAAGTATACAAAATACAGTTCTAGAAGTAGAAAATAAACACAGTAGAACCATTCATGCAACTTATTTTAAATGGTGCCACTATTTTCGCATGGCTTCTTTGCTGATATAAATCATCACAGAGGGACAGATAGCTTAATGATGTGTTTAAAAGACAAGCTTGATGTTTTTTTTGTAGTAACATCCTTTACGGAAACATGACAATAGTGGTGTTTGTGTTGATTTATGCACTGTTTACAATGTTTATGTGCCAGTCCAGTACAATGAATTACATTATAATTATAACACAAAAAGTTCTTGCTTTTCCCTATGTTAACAATAAAAGCCTAAGTTGTCCCAAAATATGCTAACAAAAACATACTAACTCTTGTAAAAGAAGTGCCTCTGCCTTGTTCCCTGTGCTGCCTGGCATGTGTTGTTAGTGCTGAATAATCACTAACAAAAACCGATGACACAAAACCCTCCCTACTTGCCAGAAACATAGGTACAAGAACATAAGAAATTTACAAACGAGAGGAGGGCATTCGGCCCATCAAGCTTGTTTGGGGAGAACTTGACTAATAGCTCAGAGTTGTTAAAATTTTATCTAGCTCTGATTTAATGGAACCCAGGGTTTTAGCTTGTGCTACACTAACAGGAAGACTATTCCATATTCCAGCTACACGCTGTGTAAAGAAGTGCTTCCTCAAATTCATTTTAAAATGTTCTCCTGCTAATTTCCAAATATGGCCACAAGTTCTAGTATTTAAACTAATATTGAAATACCCATTTGACTGAACAGCATCCAGACCTGTTAGAATCTTATATACCTGGATCACGTCCCCCTTTAGTCTCCTTCTACTCGAGGCTAAACAGATTCAGCTCAGCTAACCTCTCCTCATAAGACATTCCTCAAAGACCAGGAATCATTCTTGTAGCCCTACATTGCACCCATTTCAAGGCAGTAATGTCCTACTTACTGTAAGGTATATTGACCAAACCTGCACACAATATTCTAGGTAGGGTCTTACCAAGGAATTATATAATCGTAACATCACCTCTTTTGACTTAAACTCCACACACCTAGAGATGTAACCCCACATCCTATTGGCCTGGCGAGAGTGGGACATCGATATTCTTCTCCATCATCATCTCCATCCCAATTTTACTATTAATTGTTGCCTTCCGTCTCTCCCAACCTATATTCTTAACTAACCTTCCTGTCCCCCCAGTACCTAGTTTAATCATTCCTCAACTGCTCTACACATACGCCTCCCCAATAAACTGGTTTTCCTCTGGTTCGGCTTGAACAGGTCCCACCTTTTCCAGAAGGTCTTCCAATGCCCCATAAACCTAAACCCTTCTGTCCTACACTCCCATTTTATCCACATGTTTAACCTCCTTATCTCATCTAACTTAATCTGGCTTGTACACGGCACGGGAAGTATTCTAGAGAATACCACCGTGGATGTGCTGCTCTTGCCTATTTCATTGGTGCCAACATGCACCATGACCAGTGGATCCACCCAAGTTGGGGCAAAAAGCCTGTCAACACGATACAGAAAGTTCCCTAGCTGGGTACCAGGCAGGCAAGACACCGTACAGGACCTTCTACCACGGATGCCCACATAACTATCTACACCTCTAATAATTGAACCCCCTACTACCACAACCTCCCTCCTTCTGGGGGTAGGTGTCTCCTTGGTACCCAAGGGCCCACCTGCCTCCCCAGTCTCCGTCTCTAAAGCTGGAAGCACCTGGAAGCAGTTAGACATAGTCACTTCAGGTGATGCCACTTCTGTAAACTGTGTACGCCCTTTTGTACGTCTATGACCTATGTTCACCCAGCTCTCTCGACCTATCTGTTCTTCATTTTCCCCCCTCCTCACTTGCGGCATACACACCGTCTCCCTAAAAGGCGTATTAACTCTCTTCTCTAACTCCTTGTTGTGTCGGATGAGAGTCAGTTGTTCCTCGAGGTCATGAACCTGGACCATGAGTGCACTAACTTACATCGCTCGCAGATGAAGTCCAACTGGACGCAAACATCTTGCAAACACAACACTGAGCTGGCCCCATAATTACCTAACTCACTATGACCCTGTTCTTTACTCCCAGGTCAGTATATTTATGTAGAGTAGTTAAGTTTTAGTTGATCAAAATAACGTAGTTAAAACAATAAAATGCCAAGTATAATTAAACACTAATTAACACTTGCGTTAAAATGGAAAATTTTTAATTATCTGATAGTGTCAGAGATAACAACCTTTGAAATTAAACATTTAAAATAACCAAAGTAACAATTACCTACAGTACCCAGGACAAACTTCCTGCTGAACCACGTTTAGCTAAACTAAAGCGAAGTTGCTCTAGGGAGGCTGAAAAACCACAGAAAACCCTCTGAAAGCAGGTTACTGCCGAAAAAAAAAAAAGAAAATAAAAATTCCAATCAATCGTTTCAATAGGCGCACAACACAAGTGCACACAACGTCTACACCACTCACTCACAGTGCAGCAACCACCCTTAAGCACCGTTAAAAGTAAGGTGGATGTAAGGAGGTTAAAGTGTCACACTTTCTTCCTTTGCTTAATAACATGAAGCCCAGTCAAGCAGCATTGGATAAATGTTTGAGAAACTTAATGAAAAAATACTTTGTTCAAATCAGAAACTATATTTTATAATTTCTATGAAACATAGTTACAGGAAATGTCAACCCAGTGCAAGTCAAACAAAAATTATTTTCAGAACTATTTTACATAAATTTAATTTCATGCAAATTATTATTAAAAGCAAAATACCCACTTTATCCACTTTTTGCCACAAATCTTTGTAATTAATATTTCCACTAATTGTAAGTGGGTCAAACTTAGCTCAGTAAAATATATACACTACCATGACCACCTTGCACATTCAAATAGTAGCAAAAGATTTTTGTTTGCTGGAAAGTATTTGAAATCATATTTCAAACAAGCAGGTGGAACTTTCTGATGCATGAAGATGCAAATCTCATTCCACAAATTTCACTTGTCTTCGGTGATTCCTATTCAACTTGACCTTTAAGTACAACTCAG
The DNA here is from genome assembly GCA_015163995.2 of Mormyrus lacerda. Lineage (NCBI taxonomy): Eukaryota > Metazoa > Chordata > Actinopteri > Osteoglossiformes > Mormyridae > Mormyrus > Mormyrus lacerda. Next base: position 24,061 of record JAABNX020000145.1, read on the forward strand.
CTGTCTTGTCTGCATACCACATAGTTGATCATCAGCACCAAGTACTCAAAGACCAACCAGTCAAACAGGAAACGCATGGAAGGGAGAAAACATTTGTGTGTTCACAGCTTGTTTAACTTTTGTCATTTGGCTATGAACGACTTTGCCCCTCTCAATTAATCCAAAGTATACTTATTTTCTATTCACCTGTAAGGATTTCAGCTTCATAGAACCAACAAATTGCTAAATTTAACTATTTTTTTGATGTTTAAATTCACTAAACACATGGCCAATTATGCTGCACTAATTAAATGTGTATGTCTTTGAAGTGTGGAAGGACAGCCATGTGTCATATGGAAAACATTTTAGCTTCACACACAAAGGCAGGATTCCAACCCCTAAACCTAGAGGAATGAGACTACACAGGACAAAAGATTTAAAAGGGGATCACTGCAGCAATCAATAAATCCTTGAAAGTATGCTTCATCCCTCTGAAATCTAAAACAGGTAGGGACCAGGAGTCACAGTTACTAAGTGGTGCAGCCCTATTTGCTTGATTATCCATAGCAAGTTCCACAATCCATGACTCACATCAAGGTCCCCATCAACAGAGCCCTGGAGGGGTTATGAACTATAAATTGTGAGCACAATTTAGCTTAATGAGCCCACAAAATACTAAAGTGAGCTCACAAAATCCCTAAAAGATGTGCACAATTAACTTTTTTCATGCTCTCAATTTTTGCCTCTCAAAGCCAGAAGTTGGGACTGCAGTCAAGCCATCTGTTTTTAAAGTGTGTGAATACTACTTGTAATTAAATTGTTATTGAATTAAAATATAAAGTCAAAGTCATAAAACAACCTGATACATAAATATGTAATCATTAAATGACCACTAAGCATGATTTTTGTCCATTAAAAAATACACAAGAATAAATGTGGAACAGGATGCATTATGCTTTATTACATTATGCACACGAAATAAAAAAAATACTTTTGGTGAACCTAGTAATATACTTTGCACTAGTCATTTTATACTCTTCCTACAGTAGAAATAACCAGGGGACCAGGATACAGGTATTATTCAACTTACATGCGACTTACAACTCTCATAATCTCACTATACCTGTAGTATTTCTCATTCACATTTTACTTCAGTTACATAAAATTAATACTAAACACAAAATACACCTGTCATTATGTTTGATTCAATCATATAAATTATTCAGATTAAGGTAAACATATGCAGTAATTTTTTTTCATATTAAAATTATTATTATGGCCACTATTTCCTTAATTTGTTTATTCTTAATCCAAAACTCTCAATCCAATTTAAAGAATGTTCCCTTCATTTCCTCCTTTAGGATTGTTGTAAATTTTTCCTCCAGTTCTGGGCTAAAATGGTTCTTCCAATCACCAACAATCCCTAAAAATAAAGAGAAAAAAATCTATTACTGAAATTAAATATGGGGCAGCATGGTGGTGCAGTGGTTTTCACCGCCTGGGTTACATGTGTGTGTGTGTGCATGCTCTCCCCGTGTCATTCTGGGGTTTCCTCCGCGTTGTCCAGTTTCCCTCCACAGTCCAAGGACATGCTGAGGTTAATCGGAGTTACAAAATTTCCCATAGGTGTGCATGTGTGAGTGAACGGTGTGTGAGTGAATGGTGTGTGAGTGCCCTGCGATGGGCTGGCCCCCCATCCTGGGTTGTTCCCCACCTCGGGCCCATAGCTTGCAGGATAGGCTCCGGACCCCCCTGCGACCCAGAAGGATAAGCGGTTTGGAAAATGGATGGATGGAAGTTAAATACAGAGTATATACAATTCATTACCAGCTATATTAGAATTTTATAATTAACCTTTGACTTGTATATTCAAGAATATAGTATATTAATATTAGTATATTGTTCCTTTCTTATTCTAATAACGTTCTTTTAAATCCCAGTAAATAATCATTTATCAGTATACTTACTGGCTATTTCACTCAGCTGGTATAATTATACTCTTCCAGTATAGAGTACTGTGCAAACGTCGTAGGTAGTCAAACAAAATGATGTGTGAATGATCATCATGTTGAGGTAGCATTATAATATTAAGTCTATCAAAATGTTTCAGCTTAGCCATTTCAAAACCTCTCCTAAAGTGACCCCAAATACTTGCAGCAACCACCCAATTCACTCACATATTTTTTGACTACTAGCAGACCAAGTCTGGCTAATAAAGAGCTCATCAAAATATTTAACAAATTAAATTAATTAATTAAGAGAGCTTGTAGTGAAATTCAACAAATACATGGAATGACTGGGGTGCCCCTAGTGAGAGTGCTCAACCAAGTGATGTTCTTCTAGTCAACCAAAAAGATATCAATAACTTTTCGGAAAACGGAAGAAATGTGTTACTGTTAATTTCCATATTCTAATGAAACATAGTGTTGTTCTGAGAAAATATAAACTGCCAAGATAAAAAGCTTTAAATGTTTTCTTGAACTGCCCAAGACAGGACTGTATATAATATTTAAGTGTCATCTTCCTATACCTTTTCTCATGAAGGGTGACTTGCTGCTGTCCATAATGTCTTGAGGCACCAGGGAGTAATTTGACATAATATTGTTTTTCATGTTGCTGAAGGAGCAGTGCATAGCCACTTTCTGTAATATCTCTGGAGTGTGTTCCCTTCCCAGGAACTGTGAGATTTTGCAAAGTGCTCCTGTTAGATCCTACAATAAATGAGAAATCCACAACAGTTCAACAAAGAAAACATGTTAAGGTGACTAGCTCAAAGAACAATGACTCTATATGATCTGTTTCTATAATTACAGTTACCCTCTGTGTCTGAACAAGACTTCTCTGCATGAATGGTTACAACACATAGCAAACATGTAAGTATTTAATGACACAAAGTTTTAACAACAGAGTACAATGAAGAAGCTATCAAACATAGAAATATACACTGACACACAATAAATTACACAAAACATCACACAATGCTGTTTTCTGAATGAAATTGACTAATACATACGACTAAGCCACAGCAGCCTAAACAAGCAAAGTAAATTAAATATAAAACAAATGGACATTTTAGGATTTTAGGCAATAGTGGGGGCTCACTCACCTTCACCAAATCTTCATAATTTATGTATAAAATTCTGTCTCCCAAATCAGTGTTCCTCCAGCTTTTTACGTGATCTGTCCACTTTCCAAACAACACTGTAAAATAATATTATATATATATATATATATATA
>JAABNX020000145.1:29419-40570 GCA_015163995.2 Mormyrus lacerda
CAGGACCTGTTTGCCTTGGGTGACCCTACCAGGGGCATAAAGCCCTGGGCAACTTAGCTCCTGGGATCATTGGAACATGCAAACCCCTCCACCACGATAAGGTGTCGGCTCCAGGAGAGGACTGTACAAAGCAAAATTATTATTATTATTATTATTATTATTATTATTATCTATTGATCCCCTTGGGGAAATTTTCTTTATGCTTCCCCAAACTTGTTCTCTGAAGGAGAGAAGCAATAGAAGCAAACTAAAAGTAATTAACCTGATTCTCCAGGAGCCTGGACACCACAGTTGGCAAGCAATGTTAAGCTAAATTACTTCCCAGAAAAAGCTGAACTCAGACTTCCTGTAATTAGTCACTTTTGCTGGCTGTGACAGAATGGTTCTGGGATAGAGAAATGGCTGATCTTAATGTCACCCAGTTATATTCTAACAGTTTAGATATAACAATCTACTACCTAGATATGTAAATATGGGAAGTATTTGAGGTTCAAGCATGTTGGATCCAACATCCAGCTCAATACTTCCATTATGCCAGCTCAGGTGTCCTGCACCCTGCCTCACCTTATTATATAGAGACTCCCTGTCCTTAATTATTGAATGCATACATTTATCCTCTTCCTGCCTTTGAACACTTGAGATATTGTGGACTTGTTGTCATTACAGTCTCTGGTTTGCTCACCTGCCTTTTCACTGGCTTGTTTTTAATTTATGATTTTGACTTAGATGATTTATGATTTTGTTTAGAATCTTTTTTGTCTGCCTCACTAGTTTTTGTTTTTCAACTCCAGTGTTGGATTATGTCTCACACTCTATTTGCCTGGTTTTGATCCCTGTTTTCTGCTTTTTGACTATGAGTTTGGGTTGTATCTTAAAGATGTCTCTCTTTGCTTTTGGTTTCAGTCTCCTCATCAAAACAAATATCATGGGAACCTCATTGTCAACTTTTTCTGGTGTTTGAAGACACTAGTATTATTATATTACTGATGCCCATGAGTATGTTTACAAAGCATTCTTTTCTGGGATCAGGAATTAAACAAAATTATAAATCTTCATATGATTTGCATAACTGTGTGTAAATTTTCAGTCTAGTAAACACACAAAACGTGGACTATGGCTACTGTATATCTTGCACACAGCCTAATACAGAGAGCCTGAGACCTATGTGTTATCACACCTTTCCCATTTGAAGTATTGTACGTGTGTGGCGATCTATACAGGTGACATCTCATTCCTGTCAGAACTCACAACACAAACAGTGCAGTGTCTCATTAATTTTCTGAGGTGGATTGTTGTGAGCTCTACAGTGGTGTGCCTTTGACTTCATCTCTCAGTCAGGCAGGACCTGAAAGAGGTGAGAAAATGACCCAACGCTGTCTGTTTTTCTAAATGAAAAAAAGTCAGTTGTGGAGAGAGCATGATTCTAAAGCTAATGTTTTTCTCATTGTATGGTGCAATGTCAGGCTGCAAGTATAACAAAACTTCAGTCTTTGTAGATCAAATTTTGTTCTTCCATGACACACACAAAGATGTACTGGTAAGGTCAATGTTTGGAGTCAACCATTTATCTGACACCTCTGGAGTAGCTGGCATTAAGGGCCTTGCTCAAGGTCCCAGTAGTAATGTGATTACTGTGGCAACCTTCTAGGAAGGGACATATCCTCCTAACACAAAGAGCAATATGCAGTGATTATCCTCACAACTAAAAACTATGAATATTCAATACTGGAGCATGACAGGAGGATGACAATGTTTAGTAGGACCTCATAACCTCATTCTAATAGAATATGAAGTATTTACAATCCTCAGATTGTCACTGTAAAGTTATTTTCATATTTGGCTCATCATGAAACAACAAATACGCCAAAGGAAACCCCAAACTGTTGAGCAGTTGAAATCCTGGCAATCAGGCAAGAATGGGACAACATTTTACTTTCAAAACTCCAGCAACTGGTCTCCTCAGTTCCTGAACTTTTACAGAATGTTGTTAAAAGAAGAGGTGATGCCACACAGTGGTAAACATGAAATTTTATCAAATGTGTTGCTGTCATCAAATTCAAATTGAGCATATATTTGTCATAAAACATTTCTCATTTTCTACATTTGATATGTTTTACTTTTAACTGAATATGGCTTTACTTGATTTGCAAATCACTGCAAATTATTATCATCATTATTAAAATTATTAACATTTTACACGGTATCCCAAATTTTTTGGAAACAGGGTTATACAAATGAAATGTGTTTCAGTCTCACATCTTTGCTGGTACATATATGTTGCTCAACCTTTCAAGCAGAGACTCAGTATGTTTGAGTGATTTGTCTACAATTGACATTCCTTTTGTTTCCACAATGATGACCCCTGGGACTGGTGGAACTGATCCAAATGCTGCATATCTTTACTACATTCTCTCTTAACTCACATTCACAGAAAATACACTTCTAAACACATCTGACAGCTGGTTGCCTTATATTACAGAACTGATGACAAAAGTAATGGTCATGTTAATGTTCTTCAGTTTGGCCAATGATCTAGCTCAAAATACATCATATTAAGCATATGCAGTGATATTAAGTATACACAGTGAATTATCAAAACATTGATAAAGTTTTCTAAAGCATTTCAAGGCTTTTTTTCACAATATTGCAGGATTTTAGCTGGTTGGGATCTTTAAATGCCTCAGTTTTGAAGACCATATAAATGCCAAAAGGGTGTTGAGCAGCCAAGACTCGTCGATGAGGCATGTGAACAAAGGTTGTCACATCTGGTACAAACCAAAAGTACTACTACTGTGGCACAAATGGCAGATCATTTTGATGACGATCATGGCACACAGACAATAATAATAATAATAATAATAATACATTTCATTTGTATAGCTTATAATAGATGGGAAAGACAGAAAACACATAACAGGCAGTACTGATCACATGAAAAGTATGTAAACAGAGTAGTGAACGTTACAGTAACAAAAAACAAGCATTACATGTGAATAAGATATGAAATTTAATAAGTGGTGGGATAATATTAATGGAAATGTAGTATTTTTGCAGTTTATTCAGACAAGTACAACTTGTAATGATGGAACATATAAAACTGAAGAAACAGGAAAGACAAGGAAAGAAACGTACTGGACACTGCTAACAAAGCAGAGAAGATACTGATCAGAAGTGCTGGATGGGAGAGTGTTTAGTGGAAAAGAAAATTAGAAAGACTAGGAAAACAATAACGCTCTGAGGATATACCTGAAAACATCCAGAGGAAGGTAATTTCACAGACAAGGGGGATATGCTAGGGAAGGTTCAGTCACCAAAACTGTAGGGTGCGGACAGAGAAACTCTTTCTTCAAAAGAGGAAGATCATAGACTGCAAATGCAATGGGGCTGAGAAAAGAAGATCAGATTGATAAAGGGGAAGCAAGACTGTTAAGAACCATGTAAGTGAAGAGATCCAAAATTTTATAGTGAGGAGACTGCCATACAATTGATATATAAGAAATGGAGCTAACATTTTAAAGGATGGATTTAAAACGAATGAGACTGAGTTCAATTTTAATCGCTGGTGAACTTCAGAAAGGTTCGGGTCTTCCAGGTCATGACTGCAGGTAGGTTTCTGTGTGGGGCATTGGTGGTGATGAATAGATTTAGTACTAGATACATCTGGGTATCATCAGCATTACAGTGGAAACTGACATCGTCTAACAATTGTCTAATGGCAGGGGGAAGATGTATAAGAAAGAATTTCCCATGTGGCTTTATCAGCTTCCTAACCTGTCTGTACTTGTATTATGGATTCAGATCACAACGTAGTTTTGATTTTCTTTGTTTACCTGTACAGTATCTGCCTTGTGACCTACTGCATGTTTTATGAAAACAAAGATATACAGGGGAGATATGGGAGGTGAACATGGTGTTACTGCACATGGATCTCATCATCACTGGCGGCTTGGTGGACAGCACTGTTACCTCATTTGCCGAAGGTTGGGGGTTCATGTCCCTTCTTTGGGTGGAGTGGGTCTGTGCCGAGACGGGGGTAGGTAGGTGCTAGACCTGAGGGATTGGAATTATTTGCATGATAAATGATCCAATTTGCGTGATCAATGATCAAAAAGGGGTAATCAGGGAGACACTGTCAATAATTTGGGCAAAATAGACAGATGCTCAGGCACCCCTCACCCAGCCCTGCACGACCCAGGTGTGATGGGTCTTTTACACATTCTCCCAGTGTTACAGGAGTCTCTTCCTGCAATCCAAATTCACTATGTGCCCTCGGATGGGCTGATATCCATACAGGATATACCCCAGCCTTGCATCCTGTGTTGCCTGAGGCTCCTGCAATCCTGACAAAGTAAAATGGTTTTTTATATATATATATATATATATATATATATATATACACCTGTCATATTCTAGTTAATTAAATTGTCCCATTCCAAAAGTTTTTATCAAATACATTTTTGATTTTTGAACAGTATGTGGTATTTCTTTGTATATACAGGGAGTGGATTGTAATGTTTTCTAATAAGATACAGTTCAATGTATTCAAATAAATTTCATGTAAACCATGCATACTTGATGAATGCTGCTTTTGTGGTTTGGGAGTTGAGTCCAGATGTACTGACAGTGATCAGAGGCACAACTGCATCTAGGAGGAGATCTGACAGACATTGGCAACATCCACTTATTCGCGTAAGAATTAACTGGTGTGTATTTCAGACGCACTGAGGGAGTGGACAGGCAGATGGTAAGACAGGTAGACACTGCTAGGGGACAGAGGCTGTAGGTATAAAAGACCATGCAGGCAAGAAGGACTTTTAATTAAAAACCACTTTTCAGATAAATACACGGCGCACTATTATTTATTAATACGACCATTCTGCACCAAAACTGAAGAGTAAGGTGAGCATAGTAGGAAACTGGAAAAATACAGTACAAAAATGGTTTGACGACTGATCACGGGACGCCATTACAGTCGAAAACCTAAGACATACATGTAAATGTCATTAAAATATCCAAAATCTCTTGTTTCTAAACAAACGTTTGATTTTATTATTCACCTAAAGACAACATTCATTTGGAATATTTCAGTTTGCCTGTCTCATGTCCTATACCGTCGAAGACTGGGATTTATGGTGCTCGCTGCTTGCAACTGCAAATGACACTCTTGGGGAGGGGGGATGCTTCATGAAACGGCTTAGCTTGTCTCCTCAAAGAGAGCCGAACCTCCTCCTCCTGCCGATGCAAGCTAGACTTGCACTGAATCGACCCTCCTCCTACATACGTTAAGCTTGCAGGCTTGCAGATGCAGGCGTGTGCGGGATACGCGCGGGGAATCGCGAGCCTGTCTCGCCTGGAGTTTGTCCGGAACGCGCTCGGCAGCGCTCGAGACGTGTGCTTTTAAACTGGAAGCCAACTGACGGAGCGGGGCGTCGGACTGCGGTAAGCGCGAGCCTTTTTTGCTGTTAACCAAATCCCTTATTTGTAAATAGATACTTAACGATTGGCAAATATCACACCAACATCTGGTTATTCAACGATGTTTCGTACAACTTAAACATTAGCGGCGTCAATTTTGCTTAATAGGAAATAATTATTACGTTCTAAGATGTTCATTAGTCTAAACGTTTAATGACATGGTTTGTTTTTCTTAGTCTTCTTATAGTGATAAAAGCAATATAAAAGTTATTGGAACGGGTCGACCTCGATTCATATTGTTAATGTATTTTTATATATCTAGTCAGTTGCGTTTTCACCCGGGCTATAAGTAATCACTTAACATAGGGTGTTTTTTTCCCCAAACTTTACTCCGATAAAACCCAGTCTGGCTTCGTATGATAAGCAGTGAGCGGTAAGACTCCGTCAGGCAGTCTTCACGCGTGAAGCTTATTCTATCATTTCTTATGCACGACACGTCGCGACCCACAGGTGCGAAAACAAACCTTACAAAGTGACACTAAACCCATATCAGGGGACCAGAAAACGCCGACGAAACGCAGCCAGCTCGTCGATCGGGTCGCCTAAGTTGTTCCTGTCATGGTTCTAAAGCCGTGCCCTCCGCGGTTCACTGGCCATGAAATTCCTGCAGTGCACCGGAGCTTTTAAGTGCCCGCAGTACATGTTTGTCAAAGTAAAAGATGATCAGCGAATGGGGGACCTGCCTAGCCATCTATATTTGGATCGCTCATTTTAGTGATCAGTGCACTGTCGAAGAAAAAAGAGACCATCGGATTGAGTGGAGTCTGTTCAGAGTGTATGATATAGTTATAAAAGTCCAGATCAGTAACCCAACATGTGGCAGCATCACCAGGGAGAGGTGGACTAGCCAAGTAAACGGCCAGGAATAGCAGGTGACCACACTGCCCCTAGTTGCCTTGATTTTCATAGGACTTTAGCACAACATGCCTTACCTCAGCAAGGAACTGGAAGGTTCCCTGGGAACAGTACTTAAATATGTAATTGTGGTATGTAACATTAAATTGGAAACTTCACAGTTCACTATTGGATCAACTTAGTTTTTAACAGTTAAATGTATAGCTGCACAGGAGTAGTACAGACATTTAACATTGAGTGCTGGTTATGCTGGCAAGTCATACAGCATATTTAGGATTCTCAGATATCTTCGCTTACCATAGTTAGTCATATTTTTATATTTATTATAGAACCTGCAACCCTAACTAGGATAAGCAGTTAGAAGAATGGTGGATTTACTTTAGTTCTCTTATCGGTTTTTGGTTCCTGGCTGTCACATCCAGTCCAAAATGCAGTTCATTAGTTATCTGGTACAGATGTGGTTCTTCCTCATGGCCACGTCCCCCTAAAGAGCATTCTATTGTATATTCACCTACACTTGTAATAAATTTTTTAAGCATGTGCTAGTTGGTCTCATGCTTAGACCTGTGATTTTATTCTTTTCTATTTGGCCTTGAAACAAAATTCTGGTCTGGATTTTTGCTTTCTGGACATAAACTATCCACCCGTGCACAGCTTTCCAGTTTTCTTTGGTTTTGCCATTTGGATTTGTTATGGTTCTTACTTTTGGTTTATTTTTAGGTTCTGCTATGTGTCTTGGGCCCTAGTTGTCAAATTCCTGATCTTGAATAGTTTCCTGAACTTAATTAACACTGTCTTCTGCCTATCTCATCTGTACTCGGAACTTCAGCCACCTTGGTTGTATAGTTTTTAGTCAGCAGTCCATGTCCTGTCTGCAGTAGGTACTTGGAGGCTCACCTGCTGAAGCGGGAAGGACTGACATGCAAAAAGTCTGACTGCAGGGGTTGGTCAATGTCTAAAACAATATGAAATGTTTTAATTAAAACATATTGGGATAAACAATAATATTGAAATCACCTGCTGACAGACACATACCCACCCAGCACCAATGGGGCACTTTTTAGCTAAGAAAAAAAAAAAACCAAAAGGCTGGAGTTAAAACATCCTGACCAGGAGGAAGGGGAGGTGTGCTAATTAGAAGGGCTGATTCTAGATTTTTAGTCTTTGTGGAAAAATAGAAAATGATGGATTGGCAGCACGGATTTTAATATGTTAAGTATTAAGTTAAAACGGGCCGTCTAAAACTATCTGGAGGAGTGTTTCACCAACTTTTTACACCACATACCACATCGGAAAGTATTATTCCCCATGTACCACCATTACAATGTTATGTTTGATTGTCAAGGATAAAATACTGGGTAAGAGCTTCTGTTATTTTCACTGCACAAGGGTTAATCTTAATTTCACAATGGTAATAAAATCAAAACATTGCTTTAACATAAATACCAAAAGTACTGATCACTTTAATCAGTAGGTTAATTTGAATAACATGAATACTTAATATGTTAAATACATAAGTCAAGATATTAATATTTTTAGAGTTTTAGCAAGTTTTTTTTTGAAAAGACATTTCTGAATTGACCTCAGGCAGTCTGAGAGACTATTGTTAATTTCTCTAGAACAGCAGTATCAATTTCTAACATATCCAGGGTACAGTATAACAGATTGGGTCTGTCCCCTCACCACTAGTATGCTCTCTGTTTTTGTCTGCTGTATATGTAGCTTGAAATAGTTTACAAGACACCATGTAACCAGATGGAGATGCATTTGAGCAGTAAGTGGTACATTTGTATGGATATGTGATTGTGGGTGGATTTGAAATCTTGGACAGTAATATTTCATCTGGAAGTAAACAGAGGCTGTGTAGCACAGCCTGACAAAATTCTTTCTGAAAACTCTTAGCTTGTGAAGTTGACTTTATTTTTTAATTCAAGCTCATCCTGGTATTTTGCTATCTGTCCAATTTTAGATGCTTAGATAAATTAAATTTGAAAAAAATTAGGAGGTTGACATAGGGATTATTTAATTTGTTTTCAAAATAAAATCAGTGTTACTGAACTCTGCCCTTTGACATATATATTGTAGTTTTAGATAATTGATAAATTAAAATACAATAAGCAGTCCACAGGCCATTTTTGACATTTTTTGTGGAAATCCATATATGGATAAGTGGCCTTTCCATATCAGTGGTATCCACTATAGAGAATGATATTAAAGGTTTTTATTTTTTGTTGTCACCCTTCCCTATGCTTTTAAAGTGTTGCTTTAGTTATGGTGACAATTCAGACACGCATCTCATTATCACAAGAGTTCAAAATGTATTTGACTTTTTAAAACTGCAGACACGTATGGGTGAAGTTCACATTTTTAGAACAACAGCATCAAAAAGGAATCAAGGCTACAAAGTGGAAGTAAAGGGAAGGATGACCGCAGAAGACGCTTGACCCTGAATTATATAGATGGTGATCTGGAGCCTACTTCATTTTGAGACAGGCTACTCCAATGTTAAAGTAGCATCATTTAGTGGCACATGAAAGGACAGGCACAGGCGCAGATCTAATGAACCTGATTACTTTGAGAGAAATCACACAAAGTTGAGCTTAAAATGATGATTTTTTTTAATGTGGTGGGGAGAGTTTTAAGGGTGTTCGAGATTAGAGGTTGAAGGGTATGGGAGAAGTAGGGATTAGATGGGGGGGGTGACAGGGTCATCTGGGGAATACACCGTTGTTGTTTCAACAGCATCTTGTTCCATGACTAATGAAATTCTCTTCTTTAAATAGTATGCTCATGTAGGCATTTTCCAATGGAGAGTTTATGTAACATGAAATAAATTTTACTTAAGACTGTGCAGTTTTATACTATGTGCTGTGTACTATTCAGGGGAGTAGGGGATCCAGAGCCTATCGTGGAGGCTATGGGCACAAGGCAGGGAATAGCCCAGGGTGGGACACCAGTCCATTGCAGGGCACACGTATGCACCATTCACCCACACATATTCGTAACTATTCAATTTCGTAACTCCAATCAGCCTCAGCATGGTTTTGAACGGTGGGGGGAAACCAGAGCATCTAGAGGAAACCCCACGACGACACGGGGAGAACATGCAAACTCCACACACATGGAACCCTGGCGTAGACTCAAACCCAAGCCCCAGAGGTGTCAGGCAACAGTGCTAACCACCGCACCTTTTACTCGTCATGTACATAATTCAAAGTGTAATAAGAAATAAGCCTCTCAATATGGTCATTTTATGTAAGCTATGTATTCAGTGAATTTACAGAGAATATGCTCCATCGTAATATGCATCATTATTGGTATATGAAATGACCTGTATCAGGATATGTGATTTTGGTCATGTCGCACAATCCTAACATTATGCATCTAGTCTTACCAGTTTTATATGATTTCTTGATATTATCACAATATTAAGATTTTTTTCCAGGTATCATATAGCACATTTTGATAGAAATTAGGGTTAGGTATTGGCACAAATGGCATGATTCACAAGCTAATGATTCAAATTCAATCCGATACCATTGGATTCTGCTTTAATATCACTCTGATAGTAATGAGATATGAGATACTATATAGCAGCTTAATATATTTGGAGAGAAGTTTAAAAAGCTCTAAATGGAATATAAATTTATAAATGCAGAGTCACTTCATTAGCTTCACTGTTACCCACCATGTTTGAGGGAAAAAAAAAAAAAACATGATAATATTATTCTTATGCCCTAATCGTGCCGATCCTCTTGCTGCGCCATGCCCCCTCATGTACCCTGTGTGGAATCCCCATGTTATCAGCTGTTTCTAATTGACTCATTAGTCCAGTGTATTTAAGTGCTTTCTTATTAGTCTTTCCCCAGTCTGGCCATTGATGTCAGTTCTGCCTTGTGCTCCGTATCCCCAAGTGTGTCTTTCACCCGTAATAAACCCCATTTTCACCCGATTCCATGGACTCCTTTGCTTACTTCCCCGCTCCGTGCCAGCGTATGCTGTGACAATTATCATAACTGACACCAGGTCACATTCAGTAATATCCATTTTGTCATTCCATCATGTGCTTCTATTGCAATTGATTTATTTTGTTTTTACATAACGTTATTTGTAAGCAGTGTAAATCCCTGTTTGACTTGACTTGTTTGCATTCACATGCTGGAGTACTGCACAACCACGACTGATAATGTACCAAGATGGCGATGGCAGTGCCAGGTGATTGTGCAATACTATTGCAACCCTCCTTTAGGCGAGAGACAAATTAGTGCTCCTTATATGATAAGACCGATATAAGAAATTATGCAAAAATATTTTAAAAGTCACGGGGCATAAATGAAGGCATAAATTTATTAGGTCGATTTTGGGATATTATGAATTATGAATCGTCAAACCCAGGATCACGATCATAAAATCGTAATTTTTTCATCCATTCCTAATAAAAACAAGAAAGAATTCTGTTCATTTTTTTGAGCAAATCTTTTAATCCAAAATACTGAAAATGACTACTGTTACACAATAAATCTGCAGTTAGTTTTAGTGTAATGGCCTATTGCTGGCTTATCGTTTGTGAAAAGAAAAAGAATACAGATTGAAGTCATTATTTACTTTTAATTTACTTTGGTAGTAACCAGAAAAAATATTTGATATGAAGGTGCAAGTTTACAAGTATGTTGAAAAACTAGGGCTGAGACAATAGTAGTTCTTAAGTTTACATTTACCTTAACATTTGTTGCTACAGACAACTGCATATGAAGCCGAGATCTCTAGTAGAAGCTATGCATGTGTGTGCACCGAATGCACATGTGTAAGATAATTAAGTAG
>JAABNX020000149.1:14696-25472 GCA_015163995.2 Mormyrus lacerda
TCCCCAAGCGAGCTTGATGGGCCGAATGGCCTCCTCTCGTTTGTATATTTCTTATGTTCTTATGTTCTTATGTTAACGCACCGAATTTGGTGAGGCGAGCCACACTGTTGCATTGTATAGGGCCGCCTATGCAGAAGATTTTTGCGACTTTAAGAGGAGTCAAAGATACACATGCTCAGACTGTTGCTGCTTTAGATGCATATTTCACTCCATGGAGAAATGTAGTCCTAGAGAGACACAAGTTTAGGCAGAGAGCTCAGTGCCCTGATCAGTCAGTAGATGCTTTGTGAATGCATTGAGAGAACTGGCAAAATCATGTGACTTTGGGACACTGGAGAACAACATGATAAAAGATCAGATAGTGGAAAAATGCACCATGAAAAAGCTGCGCGACAAATTGTTGCAGGAGGTTTGACAAAGCACTGTCTACTGCAAGGGCTTTTGAAGCAGCACAGGCAGAAACCTTTCACGGAGAGTGCTGGTTGCTGAGCTGGAGACAACCGTGTTCAATTCATTGGGAGGGGTGCGCGTGTGGATCGCGGACGGAAAGCTAGAGCAGCGCGAGGAGGGAGATGCAGCCAAGAGCGACACCCAGTGTTACTGATGTGGAATGGACTCTCACACAGCAGATGAATGCGGAGCCAAGACAGCAACGTGTCTTTTCTGTCAGAAGACAGGACATTATGCACACGTGTTTCAAGAAGAAAAAGAAAGAACAAGCAGAAAAGTGACAAAAGTAAAGACAGAAATACAGTAAGGAGAAAGAAAAGACTAAGTCAGTTAAACCAGTGAGAGCAGTAATACAGGATACTTCTGATTCAAATTCAGATGAGTTTGTCCATGTTGTAGATCTTGAAAGTACTGAGACAGTCAAGGTAAATGGACAATAGCTAAAAATAGAAGTAATAGAAACTCCATAGGAGAAGACCTGTATAAAAGAACAATGTCCTCTAGAACAAAACTGAAAGCAACTAAGAAGAGATTTTATACCTATGTTCAAACTACTCCACTTAAATGAGAGCTGAGAGAGTCCATAGCCTTCTGATACACTTCCGGTGCACTCGATAATTCAAAAGGGTTCTCTATGTGTGATGAATGTCGTCAGGGATCTGGATTCAGGGGCTAAGTCACACTGCCAAAACCCCTTCCATGCATCCAGTTTAGTAAACATTTTTGCTCCCTGCACTGCCTGTAAGATGCTTTCTACTGTTGGCACTGGGTGTCTTTCCCTGATCACTTCTTGATTCACTTCCCTGAGATCTACACATAGCCTCACTTTTTTGTGTCTTTCTTGGGTACAATCAGGGTATTAGAAATTCATTTGAATCCTTCATTCACGTTCTCTATTATATCTTGTTCAAGCGTCTTGTCTAGCTTCTGATTTACAGCTTCTAACATGGAATAAGGGATAAGTCTAGGGGTAGGGAAGACACTTTCATTGACTGGGACATGGTCACACATTTCATTCAATATCATAAACTTAATTCATGGCAAATAAATTATTATATATTTGTTTTGGCATAAAACTCATCTTAATCTTAGTGTACTTTGGAAACATGTCAGATTTATGTGAAGTTTGTAATTTGCCATCAAAATACAGACATTGCAAAATGCAGTTTGGAACACTTGCAGAAACGTTATAGAAGTACATAATAAGCAATGCACTGCAAAAAAATGTTTAGCCAACTCAAACATTCAAGGCAACATATTTCAATACATTTTTAAGTTAAGTCAACTCAGTTACAAAAGTTCAACAAACCTATGGATAGAAGTTCAGCTAACTTTGACTTTACGGTCTGGATGCCCTTTTTAGAGAGTATAGGCCTAGACAAACAAAACAATCAGTTTCTCATAGTAACATGCCTACTCTGAACAAGGCAACTTGAAATATTACAGTTGAATTTTGCTATTTAAAGAAGTTAATGAAAACATTAACTTTTAAAATGTCACCTAAACAAGGTGTCACGTTTGGAAACAAAGGACAACGGAGATCCAGTGATGCGGGGAACACGAACTTTACCGAGATCGTAATCAGGCAAGTGCAATCGGAGAACAGGCGAGTCCGGATACGGAGGGGCTACTCCACAGCCCGGTCGCGAGCTCCGAGCGAGAGCTCCCCGAAGGGAGACCGGGGCGAAGGTACACAGGGGGCGCGCAGGAATTGATGTCGTTGTCCGGATGTGAGGGTTGTAGCCAGGGGAGTCAGTCCGACACAGAAGCACAGGACCAGGGCACACGAGGAAGGGGGAACGCAGGGCTCCAGGATCAGCAGGACAGGAGGATTATGAGCGGGAGCTGGGCTGAGGAAGGAAGGGAAGAAGGTGAGGACCGCACATGGAGGAGACAGGTAAGGCGGGGAGTTGGGCGCAGACGGGAGACAGGTAAGTTGCTCAGTATGGCGTCTAAACATCGGCTCAATACTTCGCATTGACTGTCGGGGTTGTACGGCTTATCTAGCACGCTCGTCACTCGACCCCGCCCCTGTGGGCGTGACACAAGGCAGGTTTATTTAAATTTAATTTGACTCCTCAAAGAAAGTTGACTAAACCTCTGTACCTATGTTAATCAAACTTGCAAAATAGTGTTGACAATTTAACAATCCAAGTTTATTGAAACTTTGTACTTAGGTTAATCTAACTTGCATTACAGTGTTGCTTTAACTCTGAAGTCAAAGTTAGCTGAACCTCTGTCTATAGGTTTCTGTCTATAGTAACTGAGTTGACTTAACTCAAAAATGTATTGCAGCATGTTGCCTTGAATTTTTGAGTTGACTGAACATTTTTTTTAAGTGTGGTGGAAGTTTGTTTTGATCGCAGATATCTGATCGCCAAAGTCTTGGGTACATGAAGATGACTAAATGGTGGAGTTGCAACATCGAAAAACAAATCAAATAAATTTGCTCATTTAATATTTAAAATGCAGAGAAACTTCACAATTGAGAAAAAAGAGAGACTAGCCATGGTTTGTTAATTTAAAATGAAAATCAAAATGTTTTGGTTTATTGATAAGTTTCGAAACAATGTGATTTGTTGAGATTCATTAACAAGGAATCTTTTAAGTTGTACTGTAGATTCTTGTCTTTTCTTTTAAACAAGGGAGTAAAATGTAGTATAGTTAATGTTATTGAGCTATCGCAAGAGCAGTGGGAAGGAGACAGAGATAGCAGCAAGAATGTAAAGTGAATATGTATTAATAAAGTAAGCATAAAACTAAAACTAAAGGACTGTTTATTGTAGACAACACAACAACTTGAATTCTTTACTAAAATAAACAATATTAAAAAAATTTAAGCCGGAAAAGTAAATATTGAATATGAGACTAACTTTGCCGTGGTGGACAAGCAAATTAGTTGACTATTAATTTAATAGTCAGTTCCTGATGCCGGCATTTGGATTGAGTAGGCTGCTCTATTCGGTGCGCATGAAACAACAGTGTTGCTCTTCTGCATACCAGTGAAACTGTGCACTAACTGACGTGTTATTATACGTCAAGTTCCCCTACTGAAACCCAGGCAGCCCAGTGTGAGACCAGCGTGTAAGTCTCCCAAGTATGTGTTTCCTGTCTTCAATGAAATGGCAGTATTGTTCTCAATGTGCTGTTGGGTATGATGTCAGATGTCACTAACTGCCATCAATTGATTTATATCTGCGTTTTTGCATTTTATTTAGCAAAATTTAACTGTCATTGTTTAATTTTTATTTCTTGTTCGATTTTTACTTTAGTAATATGTAGCATATAGTTTTGTTGTATGGTGACATAAGGATTCACTTTAATTTAATGTGCTGTCCCCTGTCTTTATAATCCCAAAGGACCAACCAAAACCTGTGAGGGAAGCCGTCCAACAAAATGCGGCACTGGGGCACCAGTTTGGTGCCAAAATCCCCATCCTCCCCTCCCCTTTGCATGCACACGTATTCTGAATACAGCAGTATTTTAACAGCATTTAATTCAGGTTTAAAATGAAAGGTTTAAACTAAACGTAATCTTTATAAAGGCAATTGCTTAAAAATATTGCAAATTTTTTATTGTGTCTGTCACGCTATTTCGTGATCTCCATGTAAACCTCCATGTTATGGTTATTCAGCCATAAGCAAAACTTAAGTTAATCTGACGAATGAAAGATACTTTAACATGCACTGCTCTCGACTATTCACACTCCTGACACTCTCAAACTGGTGGTGAGTGAATATTTTACCATCTGTTGCATGATTTAATTTCACGTAACAATGGTTTTAATAAAGAACAACAAAGAATCCAAATTTTGTTTATTTCAAATTGCATGCTGTTACGCCCACGGGGGCGGGGGGAGAGCAGGTGTGAGTCGTGATGCCCTACGGATTAGCTAACAGCCCGTCTATCTTTCAGTCATTCATGAATCGGGTGTTTTACGACATGTTCGATAAATTCGTTGTTGTATACATTGACGACATCCTGATTTATTCCCTCTCCCAGCAGGCGCATGTGCGGCATGTACGGCAGGTTCTACAGAGACTCCGAGAACATCAACTCTACGCCAAAGGTGAGAAGTGTGAGTTCCACCAGACAACTGTTAAGTTCCTGGGGTACGTCATCCAGCCGGGAGAGGTAGCGATGGATTGCAAGAAAATAACCGCCATCCAAGAGTGGCCCCTTCCTCGTACATTGAAAGAACTGCAGCGCTTCTTAGGATTCGTTAACTTATATCGCCGATTCATTAGGAACTTCAGTCAAAAGGCAGCACCCCTCACTTCCCTTACCCGGGGGAAACCCACCAAACTCACCAGAACACCGGCAGAATATCATGCCTTCGCTCTCCTGAAGGAGGCATTCTGCACTGCATCGACCGGAACTCCCGAGCGTGGATTCCAGACGCCGGCTGGGGAAGCTACAATATCTAGTAGATTGGGAAGGTGCTGGACCGGTTGAACGGAGTTGGGTTCCTGCCACGGAAGTCTACAATCAGACCTTGAAGGACGAGTTCCATTGACTCCATCTCCAGAAACCAGCTCCCCGCCCTCGCGGTCGACCACGCAAGCGACGGGGGCCTCCAGGAGGCGGCCGTCAAGGGAGGGGCTCTGTTACGCCCACGGGGGCGGGGGGAGAGCAGGTGTGAGTCATTCGATCCTGATTCGACCTCCTTAAGAAGGAGAGTCGAACAAGCTACGGACGCGAAGTAATGAACCGATGTTTCCGTGCCATACCGAACGTTTCTTTGTCTTTTGTCTTCCTGACTTCCCGCTCCCTACCTCTCTGCCCGTGGTGAAACCCTTACCTTCTGTTCCTTCCTCCCTCAGTCCAGCTCCCGTTCCTAGCGCCCCTGCCCTGCTGAGTCCGGCATCCTCTGTCCTCCTTCCCTCCCGTCCTGTGCCTCTTCGTTGGACTGATCTTCTGGCTATCAACCTACCCTTCCGGACCACGACCACGACTTTCACCTGCCGATTCCAACACCGGTTGCCTGATCTACTATCCAGAGGAGCCCCAGCTCCTCCCTGCCTCTCCGCTCTCCTATGCAGGGGCTGGGATTCCCTTCCCTTGCCCGCGTCATCCATCGGTCTCATTAAAACACCTAATTCCTTGCATTTCTGGATCCGTGTCTCCTTCCCCGGCCAGGCGTGACACATGCATGGTATGCCCCGAATAAGTCTAACCTCTTTTTACATTTAGGTGAAATCAATAAATATGTTGCCAACAGTTACAGAATCTAGGTATAGTACTGGGTTTAGCTCTAGATTATAAGACATGTTTAGCATTTTCTCATAAAGAATGTCTTTGACCGAGAACATCATCTAACATCTAACACATCTAGGCACTTTAGTGATGATGAGTGAAGAAAGAACATTTAGCAATTATCTCACAAGCAGAAGGGCTCCGTAAAAATACTAAAAATTAAACAATAGTGTTTATAATGGGATATATGTAACTATAAGTTATTGCTAGAAGCTTTTATAACAATTATAGTAATAACAGCTATTATAACAGCTGTTATAGCTATTATAACAATATTAGCTATAACTGCAGAGAAAATTCAAGGCATTCTTATGGTTCACGACTGCCACATTCTTCTAGTGCTGATGCCTCTTTTACATGAGCAGGAAGACAAGAGACGTAACAGCTGGGAAACAGTCAGCAGGTTACGCTGTAGCTGATGTTCTGAGATCTTGATCCATGCATCCTTCTTTAAATCTGAGCACCTGCCCCTCTAAAGGTCTCTGCACGGCCCTGGAGCTGTGACCGAATTATTTGGCAGCAGGAAATGGATAATGGATAATGTACCCAAATATCCTGTGCCGTGCCATAGATCGCTTCCCCATTTGGGAGGAAGCTGATACGTCACTGTCTGTAAATGAAAGTGAAATAGATTTAAAGCCAGAGTCGACATTTCAGCGAGAAACACGAATAAGATTCTGGAATAATTTAAAGATATTTGCTTTGCAAGGTAAGATTATAGTCAACAGATGTAGCTGATAAAATATGAATGTTTAACCTGAGGCATATACAGAAAAAAATTACTTTGGGTGGCCCTCAGGGCTCAGTTATATTTATGGTGGCCACACCCGACTGTGTGTGTTCTATATGCTTCCTCCTACAAAATAAAATAATCCATGTTTCACTATTATCATTTTAATGTGTAAAATTTTAACAGGAATGAACCACTTAGATCTGCCCCTGTTTAACACACATACTGGGATTTAATACTACTCAGCATAATTAGACGTTTAATGTAATTTGAAACACTGTAACTAATTGCATGGTGTAAATGCTATTTTATAAAATCTTAAACAGACAAGTGCCAAGTAGAAGTTCTGTAAGGTGAAAAACATTAAGAAATACAGAAAAATAATTAACCAGCAATAGGAGGCACAAACAAATTCTTGAACTCAACTATTAAGTGTAATAGTGTTGAAGAGTATTTTGCATCTTTTTTATTTTTTTGTACTGGATAAAGAACTTTCCCCATACAGGGATGTAGAAATTTGCATATTACATTAATTCTAAATTAAAGATTTGTGTCACGAGTGCAAGTGGCGAGCAGGCAAGGGAGGCAAGAGCAGTAGGGTTGACAGAAGAACGGGGTTTATTAGGAGAACAAACAGGTCATATAGACTGGACAGGTACTCACATGGAGCATTGACGATGACAGATTTGGGGAAACTAACTGAGAAGCGGACTAAATACACAAGACAAGCTGAGTTTAACAAGCAACAGGTGAGAACAATCAGGCATAAACACGAGGTAACGAGGTGGGCGTGGCACACAGGAGGATCGGACGGAGCTGGGCGTGACACTTGGGGTTTATTTTGTCATTTTGGTGATTGTCGCAAGAAAATGTTCTCTGCAGGTTGAGGGTCTGGATCAAAAAAAATTTTTACTTCTTGAGAAAGTATACACGACTGAATCCTACCTTGTAGTTTACGTGTGAATAGTAAATGAAACTGCTGAGAACAATTCTCACCTTTAATTAAAGCAATAATTTCATGTTATTTTCATATCTTCTGTTTTATGAAATCAAGCATGCAAACTTGTTTTATGTGGTTTTAGTCTAATTTATAAAGTGAGGAGGAGACATTATTTAATTAAACCAGATATTTTCGGAAAAAAGGTGTGACAAAACAGTATATGCAACGTGTTTATCTTTCAGTGTAAGTGAAGCTGAAACTACAGCAAAAACTTGATTCACTGGTCTGAAGTGGATTTTCAGTACAAGTGGTAAGTGTGCTACTCAAAACATTAAAATTAACCTTAATATCTGAATTAAAATGCACTGTGGTCAAATTTAGTTTTCTGTCCAGTAATAAAATTGATACCAAATCATTCTTGCTTGTACAGAAAACATCCTGGAAATCTTTTCAATCCTATCTGGAGCGTGACGACACATGTAGAGGTAGTAGGATGTACATCATGTACCATGGTACCACACGAACAGCCGCATCAACTATTAAAAAGCACGGATTTCAGCGGTCCAGTGACGGCATGCTTGGACCTGGAGTCTATGTCAGTCGGAGCTTTCAGAAGGCCAGAGTCTACCCAAAAAATCTACCCCACAATGAGCGGCGAGCTGTACTCAAGCTGAGGGTTCGAGTAGGAAAAGTAAAGAAGATCGACCGGCAGGGACACCCCCTCCAAAAAACCTGGCATCAGCATGGATATGACACAGCCTGGGTGCCACCCAACTGCGGAATGGTTCCTAGCGGCTTGGAGGAAGATTGTGTTTGGGATCCTAGGAGGATCGAAGTCTTAGATATAATCTATGTGTAGTTCTTTATGATCTTCTCTTACTTATCATGTTAAAAATTAATCTCTCTTTTCCTGTTGTTTCTTGTGGAAGATTCTCTGGATTAAACATTTGTTTTATCTTTCTTTTACAAGCAGCACTGTGGAGGTTTTTCTTTTTACAAGCGTGTACACATGAGTAAATAAACTGCTCTAACTAATGTCAAAGAACAATCACTATATCCTCCATTTTGCCATGGGTCCTAATTTAGAGTATCGGGGGGGGGTGAAGGCTCTCTGTCAGGCATTTTCAAGAAGATAAACATAGATGCAGCCACAGATTTCCACGTGTGCTCTGTCAACAACCTGAGATACTGCTGTTTCTACGGTAAGATAATGTTCAACATCCATTCATTGCCTGTACCTGCTTGTCCTATTCAGGGATGAGGGAGATTCAGAGCCTGTACCAGTCACTATGGGCACAAGGCAAGGACCACCCAGGATGGGGCGCCAACCCATTTCAGGGCACACTCACACCTCTACAGGCAATTTGGTAACTCCTTCATCCGGTTTAGAATATAACGTGAAATGAACATCCTTATAATCATCATTAACAATAACCTTAATATTGGAATTAAAATGGACTGTATTTAAATTCAGTTTTTTGTCCAGTAATAAAATTCAAATTGTTCTTGCTTGCTTGTACATCTGTTTATTAAAGCAAATTTACTGGTTTGCAGAGGAAAATATGGCAAGCTTTTCCAAAGTTTTAAACTATTTAAATTTTTGCATGTTTTCAATTCTATTTGTAGTGTGACGACACATGGGGAGGTAGTAGGACATACATCATATACCATGCAGTGTTAATTTAATTAACTAAAAATTTTCGTCATCGTTATCGTCAACGAACTTTATTTTCAGACTAAAATGAGAATACTAAATAAACTAAATAAAAATTATTTCGCGAGGCCTAAGACGAAGTGTATTGACACATTCATTAACGAATAAAAACAAGATGAAAATGTTTCCCAGAGATGAGATACAATGAGAAATAATGTAGTTCGTGTAAGGCAGGAGTATTCAACTAAAATTTAGTTAAAGAAATTTTCTTGAAGCAAAGGTCCGGAAGAACTTAATGTCTAACTATTTAGTGTGATATATATTTAAGTAGCCTATTAGTATCAACATTGCATGTAATAAAACCCTAATACAGTCGTTTTTATGCCATATATTTTAGTGTTCATGGATTTAAGTATTGGTTTTGATAATCCGACACTTACAGGTAATAAAATTAAAGTCTCGTTTTAATATAGGCGGCATAATAGGCCTAAATACATACGAACTTATTGCTTCAATCGCTGTTAGAGTAGGACATGGGCAGTTTTATTATTTCAAAAATATATAAAACGTGATGTGTTTTTCTCATATTCGTTTTATATTCCACAAACAGAATGACAAGCCGTTTCAGGCGAAAACAGCTAGAGCATTTTACTTTCATTTCAAATAAAACACGAGGTTGCCAACTTCGGCCAGCTGGTTGGAGTGACATTTTCAATTTGAGATGTCTACAGACAAATGTTACAGTTCTTACCTAGTATAATAGTCTGCTTTTGTATTTAACCGTGTAAATACACTTTTGACATAGCTAATTTTAGATTTATAATAATATAGATTTGCCGTAAGATTTCCTGCGTGAGTCTGAAAGCGTGAATGCCAGAAGCTTGAGATTTGGCAACCCTGAAAACGTACATTTTTTAGTTTCACCTGAGTTGATTTATATAACAAATAACATTACTTTATACAGTTGTTAAAATGCGGAAACTTCAACGAACATGAAATCACCAATAAAATACGTCTACAAATATTTATTTTAATATTTATATTTTAATATTCAGAGAGAGCAGGCCTGGTGGCATTATAGCTTATGCACTTTGAAGTGATTTTATTTTTGCACTAATGGCACCACTGATTTTACAGTACTCAGTTTCCGGGTAAATAAACATAAGTTTGTGTTTCAAATAGGAGTGAAATCTGTGTCTTTGTGTACTGCACAGTCAGAGCTTAATACCATTCCTTAACATTGGTTTCATTTCACCTTGGTGAACATAATGACTTTCTGACATCAAAGGGAAACTTTAAACATTACACTTTAAACTTTTAATTTTAGTCAACTAAATCAACTGTAGTTTTAGTCGACTGTAATCTTATGATATTTAGTCACCTAAAACTAGACTAAAACTAAAATGATTTAGATGACTAAATCATGACTGAAACTAAATTACATTTTAGTCAAATGACTGACTAAAACTAAATAAAAAATTGCTGTCAAAATTAGCACTGGTACCATGGTACCACACAAACAGCCACATTAAATATTAAAAAGCACGGATGACATGCTTGAACCTGGAGTCTACAGTATGTCAGTCGGAGTTTTCAGAAGGCCAGAGTCTACCCAAAATATCTACCCTTCTATGAGCGGAGAGCTGTACTCAAGCTGAGGACTCGAGTCGGAAAAGTAAAGAAGATCGACCGGCAGGGACACCCCCTCCAAAAAACCTGGCATGAGAATGGATATGACACAGCCTG
>JAABNX020000149.1:30176-46351 GCA_015163995.2 Mormyrus lacerda
AGCAGAGTCTTAAAGCACTTATGTAAGTCGCTCTGGCTAAGGGCGTCTGCCAAATGCTGTAAATGTAAATGTAAATATGTATCATATTATGACCTTCCAGACCTTTGGTTCAAGAAAATTTCTCTTACATGGATCTGATTAAATTTTAGTTGAATACTCCTGCCTTACGTGAACTACATTATTTCTGATTATATCTCGTCTCTAGGAAACATTTTCGTCTTGTTTTTATTCGTTGACGGAAGTGCCAATACACTTTGTCATAGTCTTAGGTCTAGCAAAATAATTTTTATTTAGTTATCGCCTCGTTTAAGTCTGAAAATAAAGGTCGTTGACGATAACGATGACGAACACTTTTAGTTAATAAAATTAACACTGGTCAGTAAACTGGAGAAGGCAAGTTTCATGACATTGCAAATACTGTACTTACCTTTTATGGACTTATCTTTTGTTTACTTTCCTTTTGTAAATACTAAAATGTCCAAAAGTCTTTGTCATGAAACAGTGGTTCAATGAAGTACATTCACCTTTACCTTATTTGCTAACTACAAAGTAGCTAATGTTATTACTGCTTCCACATGGTTTATTTTTAATTTTTTTTCCATAAAGATATTTACTATATCAAACAAACCTGTTTATGCATTACAATACGCATATATGCAGTTAAGTATTATAAAAATCAACTATGAGTTTACAGGTATTTCTTTCCTGCAATAATGCCTACTTTATTAATATCAGTGCAAGGCCCTGAAAAGGTCACGCAGAATCACAGTAAGGTCCTGTAAAGTATTTGATATAGTTTGAGATATTACATCAGACAAAAAAGTCATGTTTTTGCTCATTAATTTGCTTTTAGTTTGCCAAGTGTTTCTGTTTGTATAATTTCAGATAAGCAGTGCAGAGAGGCTTGAGGAAGCCAGACAGGCTTTTAAAGAAGCAGCGGATGAGTTGGCTCTGATGGGAGCTCTGAGGCGCCTCCAGGGTTTGGATGACAGTAAGCAGCTGATGAAGGCTGTGCTCCATTTTTACTGTGAGGGGCGAATACAAGCAGCCATTCAACAGTAAGTCTGCATTTCAAGCAGAAAACTTGCCCTTCTTTGAAACTACCTACACTTGTCATACTTGGTTGCACGTTTGTCACCCATTGTCCTGAATTTTAACAGCATGTTGTAAAGTACATACAGTATGACAGCATTAGTAATACTGGTGTCAGAGTCAGAGGACTGAGTACGCTTGGGGTCCTGAAGGAATCCTCAAGCTTTTGAGAAAATCTTCCCCCATGACACATCATCCCTGAAGGCCAGTGATGTTGTGGGGCTTTTCCAAGCCAGATGTAGGTCATTTCCAGGATCTAACCGGAGGAGGTTAGAAGCCAAGACCATTGCCTTTTGGAAGGATTTGGCTCCTGGATATAGCAGGTAAGTCTCCCTGTGCCAAGTTTAAAAATATCAGTATACTTTATGAATTTAATGGAATAATCCTTTTGGTTTTCTTTCATACCTTTTTTCTGTTTCTTTTCTAGGGGACTTGCCCATCCAATCACTCCGGAACACATCCTCATTTTTGCAACAGGCCTCAGACGAATCCCGGCAATGGGTTTTGAGATGCAGCCAGAGTTAGCATTTTTAACACCCGGAAGATGAACAAAACTGGCCAGGTTCCCATAAGCAAACACATGACACTTCCTAAACTATTACTACCTGTAGCCCTAGTGGCCTAATGGATAAGGCACTGGCCTTCTAAGCCAGGGATTGTGGGTTCGAATCCCATCTGGGGTGACTGTCTTTATGTGGGGCTTGCTGGATAGGGACCTGCACTCATAATTGAAAGATTTTGGCTTCCTGGGCCTGAATTAGCTGCCACCTGCTATGTCACATTGGCACATATGGGTTAAATGCAGAGAACACATTTCATTGTTGTGTGCTGTGGTGTGTTAATGACAGTTCACTGACAAAACACTAATCACAGAAAAATTGCCAGTGGGCCAAACATGGAGCTTGCAGTAGGTTGTGCTCATCAGTTTGGTTAGGGATGGGTTTTAGAATTTAAGCACTGAGGGAGCTAAATTCAGAATTCAGGAAGGTGCTTTAGAAGTTGAGTTTAATGTTCTTAATTGTTGATAATGCTTTTACAGAATTACCAGACAAGCAGTTGTATTTGGGCTTTTCTGTTTATTAAACTTCAGTGTGTGACTCAGTGGGCTAAGCCTGTGTGCTTGTAATCACAAGGTCACAGGTTCAAACCCAGCATTTCTGTAGGTCCTTGAACAAGACCCTTAACCCCCAGCTCCCTGGGTACTGCTGTACTTGCAAAGAGCAAGTTGAGGGAAACTGTAGGGAAACCTCCTGGTGCAACCGTTTCATGGTCCTGTGCTGCAATCACCACCTGATCTTCCCCTGAAACCAGCTGCTCATCCACCAGTGTAATGCACCTGCTGTGACAGGAAACCATGCACAAAAATCTGATTTGGTGACTTGTATCTGGCAGTTCTCATTCATTGATTTGCAAACAATTTGAAGTCATGATTTATCTGAGGCAGGTATAGAAAGTGAAGAGCCCATAGGTGCATTTTGTTATTGGAGTTCATTACCTTCATTCTCCAGATATGTGAACAATGAATGGTAGACATTTGTAACTCCTTTCCATACATCACCCCAGTCTCTCAATGCGTTGGTTATGCGTGCTTCTCCGTCTTATAGCACTTCCCCGGTTTGAGCCACGGAAGACATCCATAGAGACAAACAGCATTGGTTTCCCCTCCATGATCACATCTGACTCTGGATGGAAGAAAATAGTGGCTGATATCCTCAACAAACAACTCAATTATAGGTTGACTTCTATTTTTGTCAGAACGTTGGAGGAATACCACAAGTCTGCTGAAGCCATCAATTCCTCCATGGATCACATTCCTCCATCTAAAAAGAGGACAAAGAAGAAGGGGAGGGGGAAAAGAAAACTAATCAAAAATGTAAAATAATGCACTCAAAAACAGAAAGGAAAAGGCTATTTGCTGTAGTGGTCGAGTAAAACAGCTTTATCGACACTTAATGAGCTTGTGGTTGCCATCAGGATGCCATAGTGAATTTGGCCCGGCCACTTGATATGTTCTCCTGTGAAGCCTGTGGGACACAGTCCAAAGAGCAGCACCTTCACGACTGGTCCTGATGAGACTTGTTGCACACGCCATCTCTGGACTATGATGCCCTCACCCACAACCACTCTGCTCCAATTTCATCATTGCCGGAGAGGACCTCCAGCACACAGTTGTCCATGGCGTCATAAGTGATGGTGGTGTAGCGACCTCTAAATGACAGATTACACTGTCTATAGAAGACAATACAAAATAGAAAGCATCATAAGAACTTGGAGCAATTTTACTCTGAGAAAAAGATAACGTTTCAGCATTCTGCTCCAGTGACAAAAATGTTTAAACCAAAAAAAGAGAGCAAAACATAGCTTAATTAAAATAAAGGAACAGAGACAAGGTCTGCTATGTGCCTTATAGTGAAAATGCAAGGTTTGCAGATACATTTCCAATATATATTTTCATTGTAGACAGGGATATTCAGGAATGTTTTAACCTTTATATGCAATTTGTAAATAAACCAAACAATAAACACAAACATTAACCGACACTTCACTGTGCATCTTGACACACCCAATATCTCTGCAATATGTTTTCCAGCAAAGTTAAATGACAGCAACATCTGCAACTGCTCTTGGTACACCGGTCTTCCAGTCCTTCCTGCCATACAAGGTGCAGTGAAACTATGAAGAACTGTACTCCAAGAGAACAAACATGAAGCGATCTGATCAGAAAATGAACAGTATGCTTAAAGACAGGGAACAGCCCAACCAGCCCCAAAGATATCCAAAATTATAAAACTGGGTCACTTGGATTCGAAGTGTAACACTGTTCTCAAATTACTTTTTGTAGTTTTGTGAACAAAACCATTTATTAAACAAACAAATCTGCATTGGCAGAATGAAGAATTAAAAATGAAAATAAACTATGAATAAAACTGTGAATTTACAATATTTTCCTTGAGACTTGAAGGAAGAGTCCGTTAACGGAAAATGTGCCGGTAATTTTCTGGCAGTATATTTTCCCTTTTTTGATAAATTTTTTTTTCCAGTGTAGCACCTGTGTATGGAAGAAAGGTGAAATTTTTCATGACGATCTCTATTCGGATGTAGGTTACTTCGATATTGCCAGTTTGCACACTTGGTTGGCAAAGAAAGGTTTGTTGTTTTCTCTTTGTAATTAAATTTATTGTTAAATTGCTTGTTTGTAAATGTGGATCATGTGCATATGTTTGGTTTAAGAATTTGTGCTAATTCTAATTTGTATTGGTGATTTTAACTGGTGTTTTTTGGTAAATGAAATTAATTGTGTTTTGTATATGTTTTTAGTTTTCGTGGTGCATATGATGCCAGGGCTTGATTAACCAATAAAGAAGACTGTAAAGGCACCTCTGGAAGACTCTTCACATGTTATTTCCAGAAGACCAAGTGCAGCTACACCAACGAAGGCATCACAGAGGGATTCAGGAGGTCCTCAAAGTTCCACCGTGTGACTATATCCCCATTTGAGGTCAACGGGGCTGTTTCTCCTTCCTGAGTTGCCTGACGGTTTGGCAGAAGCTAACCCAACGTCATTTTCCATGGCTTCACTGAACTCCTCCCACAACTGAGTTTTCTTCTGCGACTGCCAAAGCCTCATCCTGTTTAGCTAGCTGACACCTGTCAGCTTCTCCAGGAGTCCCACTATTTAACCAAGTCCAGAAGGCCTCCTTCGGTCTGAATGCTCCCCTTACTGCTGTTGCCCACTGCCGTTTTCAGTCATTATTAAGTAAAAATGTATGAATGAATGCATCACTTAATTGTTCAGCCTTAAATTTGTCATGTCTACTTATATACGTGGTGCAGAGATAAAGGGAAAGGTTCACAGTTTGTCAATTTTGGCCTCTTCCATCCAATGGCCACGTACAGCCGCTGCAAGTGTTCCAGGAGCCACTCTGTTTTATAAATGACAAACTCCTCACTCAGAGCATCTCTTTCTACATGCTGAAGAAAGTGATTTTGTGCCTTAATAATTCTGTAATAGACATTCCGAAGTGAGGCAGTTGGGCACAGCTGGGGTGTCCCAGTACTTTATAAATGACAAACACAGCTGGGTGTCCCAGTTATTAAAAAAACCCTTCTAATGGCTTTTCTGTGTAATAGTTAAATAAGATGCAAAGCAATTGAATGATTTTGCTTTTCATTGTGTCATGTTCTATTCACGACACTCACTGAAAAGTAATGCCTTTTGTGCACTGCATTTCCACATGGCACAGTTTCTGCGTTCTCACGTCGTGTTGATTGTTTTTGCCATGCATGCCAAAGTCGTGTTTGCATTTAAAGGTGGCACGAATTTTGATCCATTGAGCACTGCATGTTTATGCAGGCTAGTTCATTTTTGTAACTGTAGGGGGCAGTGTCACACATTTGTACGATTTGGTCAGCATAGAGATGAATCTGAACTTTTGACATTTATTTGGCATTTATTTATAGAAACCCCCCACTCACTATATCCTTAATCTCCTGCCTATTTCTCACAGAGTTTTTTCATTCCAGCTACCCAACTTGGTCATAATGTGGCAGATCTCTGCAGTCACAGACAAACATAACATTCAGTGTCGTCTGGAGATTTTTAAAGAACTATTTATGATTAAATGTTTCACTAACTCGTTGAGCAATAGAAATCACCCTGAACTATGACCCGCTGAATACCAGTAAATCTGTGATTGTTCATTATAGGAAGCAAAACATCACAGTATAGCATGTGCTCCCATCGCGCCTTATACATATGCTGTGTGATTCATAAATAAACAGATTTTATTTTTTTAATAGATTTGCTTTTTTATTTAAGTGAGTGTGACTGGGTAGTTATTCTGAGGGTGACTAGTAGTTATTCCAAGCGTGACTGGGTAGTTGTTCTTTTCTCTGAAGAATGTGCAGTTGCTGTTGTTGGCCAGTAAACCAAAAAAAAGCACACAATTGCGATCACCTGGAGTAATTGCTGCCTTATGAAGTGTCATTTATAAATGTGGTTTGGTTAGCACCGAGATCGCTTCACATTTCATAGCGGTGCAGCACTGTGAGAACGTCAGCACTCGGTCGGGATGGGTGGGAAAAGGGGAGAGAGGGATGCCTGGGAAATTAAGGGAGAAAAAAAAGACGTGGACCAACCATCCTCCGCACAGGAAATCCTCCCACAGCTAAAAAGTAACAAACTGGCCCTGAGTTTTCCTCCCTTTCCACTTTTAAATGTTTTTATATCATACGGAATGAGAGAGGAATGAAACGATGAAAAATGAGGAGGGCATTGACGACAAACAGACTTTTGGGCAGGAAACCGTTGCTGGACTCCAAAACACACAGAGTTTCTCAGCTTCCACATCCCTTCTCATTTGAAATCGCTGTAGCTCTTTCACAAAATAATCCTTAATTTTTTGCTGAAAGACTCTTCCAGATGCAGTGTGAGAATTTTCCTGGTGGGCCAGTTCTCTCAGTCGCTACCCTATAAGATCCTGATTGGCAAAATATACCAACGGGAATGAAAATATCCGAACCCCTCCGTCTTTGGTTGCTGTTAAAATATCAAATTGGGGCTGCTTGACAGCAAATTCCCAGGCTGCTTTTTGTTGCCAGTCCGCCCCCTACACCCCCCTCCAAAGAGAGCATCCTACCTTTGATAAGTTGATCATTTCTCTTAAATAGGAATAAAAAACAGATGTTCCAATTCCTGTTTCCATATTCCCAAATCTGTCTAGAGAATAAAGTGTACCTATTCATCTTACCACGGGAAATTCCATGAAGTCACGATATCAACAAGTGTGGAAACGTGGAAGTCTTCTGCCTACCAATTAGTGACCCAGGACTATAAATTTCACAAATAGCAAGGGATACCGATGCCTTACAGGGGACACAGTCTATCTCAGGGGGACTGAAACGGTGCCCTCCAGTAATCCAGGTCATGTGATCAACCCCCCCTGGTCAGCAAAATCTACTGTCTGGAACCCAACCCTCCTCCCCCCCAACTGGCCTTGGCTTTCTGTGGTTGATGATGATGAAAATGGGGAAACTACACACACACACACACACGTGCACGCACACATGCACATGCACACACACGCAAGTGAACGCACATGCACACACACACAAACACAGTTCACAATTTCATATTATTGTGGAGACTCTCCATTCAATTCCATCACTGCGTAACCCTAATGTCAACATGATGACCTTAAACCTACTCAGCCCTAACTTTAACCATAAGTAACCGAACAAAATACAAGATTTTTGGCATTCATAGTTTGATTGCAGTCACACATTTTTATGGGTGGTATGGTTGGTCCGCTCAGTGTCAAAATAGCAGGTTTTTATCAGATTATGGGGACATTTGGTCCCCACAGTGTTATACATACATAACTCCCACACACACATAGCAGAGACAGGATCTGAAACCCCTACCTTAAAGGACCAGAACAACAACAGTATAACATATTACACGGAACAAAAAGCCCATGTTTCTGAGCTCAGGCTGCTTCCTATAAGTCAGATATTCACTGGAAGAACTTCCTGCCTTCCAGTTAACTGATGGGGGGGATTGCAGACCAGCAATATCAAGTCTGACACAAGACTGGAATCAGCTATTCTGGTGTAAGAGACCAAGAATGCATTATGTAAACATGCGGTAACACTACAGGGCTGATTGAAGGACAAAAATATTGAGGTTTATTGTTATTTTATGGCCTTTAAAAGTGTACACTGTCAAGAACTGTCAGAACAAAAAGTTCAGCTTCGTATTGTGACCACTGCAAACCATGTTCTAACCAAGACCTTGACTTTTTCTGTCATACATATTCTACCAATTTCAATGCTTAATCTAATTGATCTAAAATCCTCAGGACACATGCTTTGTAACGTATTAGTTGAAATGTGAAGTCATACTTCACTGAATAAAAGAACCTAGAGCAAATCAAACCAGAGTCGGGTTTGAAGTCTGTGATTAGTAGAGTAACATCAGTTACTATCCCAGTCCATACATTTGCTGTTGGCTTATCGTGGTTCTTTAAAAAATGAAGTATATTGCAAGTCATGGAACAGCTGTTCCTTGTAAGGTCATTAGTACAGTTATCATTGCTATTGCTGCCTGCATGTCCCCTTGGCTGAATGCCCCTTTTCTTTAGCGACCTCGCAAACAACATTATTTCAGAAATAACTATCCCCATGGGATTTTAATCAGAGGTGGAAAGTTCAGGTCCAGAAAGTACAAATCCAACCAACCAGTGAAGTTCTCTGTGACTGAGACTCTTTATACTCGACTGTTTGGTTGAAGTGAAATCTTGGTCTTGATTTTTACTTTCAGAACCTGAACTTTCCACTTCTGATTTTAATATAATGCACTAAAGAAATTGTTGAGGAAAACATGGAATCCACTCCACAAGGGAGAGCACACAGTCGGGCTCAAATCTTTACATCTCTGACCTAAGACAGATATCAAGGCCAAACTAACAAGAGGCAAATGTCTCTGAATGACAGGTAAAGAATTAAGTGTTTATTTCTTGAAAAATTATGTTTTTTTTATTTCTAAAAAATGGCATTCAAACATGAATGGATTGTACATTAAAAGAGTGGTTCCAGGAAACTGTACTGTATTTAAATGCTTCTTGGAAGTTGCAAGAAACTAACAGCTACCAGCAATTACCCACATGCTGGTGTAACACAAACCAGTTTCACAAAGGCAGTGTTATGCAACACAAATACACTATGTTGCCAAAAGTACTGGGACACCTGCCTTTACAAACACATGAACTTTAATGACAGCCCATTCTTAATATATAGCCTTTAATATGCAGTTGGCCCACCCTTTCCAGCTATAACAGCTGCCACTCTTCTGGAATGGTTTTCCACAAGGTTTAGGAGTGTGTTTATGGGAATTTTTGACCATTCTTCCTGGAGAGCATTTGTGAGGTCAGGCACTGATGTTGGACGTGAAGGCCTGGTTCACAGTCTCCACTCTAATTCATCCCAAAGGTGTTCTATCGGGTTGAGGTAAGGGCTCTGTGCAGGCCAGTCCCTCCACACCAGACTTGTTCATCCATGTCTTTATGGACCTTGCTTTGTGCACTGGTGCACAGTCATGTTGGAACAGGAACGGACCATCACCAAACTGTTCCCACAAAGTTGGGAGCATGAAGTTGTCCAAAATGGTAATGTTCTCCTGGAAACTGCCAAACCCAGACTCGTCCATCGAATTTCCAGACAGAGAAGCGTCAAGCGACAATGGATTCGTCATTCCAGATAACATGTCTCCACTGCTCTAGACTCCAGTGACAGTGTGCTTTACATCACTGCATCCAACACTATCTATTGCACTTAGTGATGGAAGGCTTGGATGCAGCTGCTCGGCCATTGAAACCCATTCTATGACATTCTCTACACACTGTTAAGCTAATCTGAAGGCCACATTAAGTTTAGAGGTCTGTAGCTATTGACTCTGCAGAAAATTGGCATCCTATCACGATACCACACTTGAATTCACTGAGCTCCCGAGAGTGACCCATTCTTTCACAAGTGTTTGTAGAAGCAGTCTGCATGCCTAGGTGCTTGATTTTAAACCTGTGGCTATGGAAGTGATTGGAACACCTGAATTCAATGGATCAAAGATGGTAAATGATATATAAAAAATTCAATTTCCCTATAATCAAGACTCCAAGCTTTGGTTGACTTCTTCATTGCAGCCATTCAGCTTCAGCAGACTAGAGATTTTTCTCAACAGTCATCAAGCTGGATTGGAAGCTCTAATAGGAAGGTCAGCAAAGAAAAAACATTTATGAGAGGATCTAAATGAAACAGATGAGCAGCCAAGGACTGAGGACTGTGAAGTTTCTGTCGTTTATCAATGTCTGTACTTTTGGAGGGAGACTGGAGCAGGGAGTCAATGAGAGGAATTCTCCTGGCAGCAGATCTGAAGGCTTGTTCTGCTGATCTTGAGGAGGAAGTTAAGACCAGAGAAAGTGCACCGGGACACAGAAAGATGACATTAGGAGCAATGCACAGATGTTTTGCTGGAATTATACCATCATCATAATTTTTTTTGTATCTTTGTTCCAGGGAAACATTAATCCTGATTTTGATAAACTAATAAACATCTTTGTCGATGATGGATAAATCCGTAGCAGGCAGCTTCGAAAATTTAATGTTACACTTTTTATTCTCAAATATAGCTACACTTACAATTAACTATACCTCACTACATTCATATTGCTTGTAAATGACCATCAATGAGATTTTGTTGAACAGCGGATGTATGGGTATAATTAAATACTTTGGGGCTTGAATAAACCTTTAATATACTTTTCAATAAATATCCTATTAGTAATGATCATTGGGTACCTCTACAGATAAATAATGCATAATCAAAGGTTACTGACTGCTAACAGGAACCATAGCTGGTGGGATTTCTTCCTTTTAATGGATGAGAAATTAGATCAAAACAAGTGGAATGGGAATCATTCTTCCTGAGGGACTGCTTGGTGTATTGCACCGTCAGACGTGCCCTAAGCCACTGTCTGATGGGGCACTTGGAAGGTTGTCCTGTGTTGGTGTGTCTCTCGGGGGTGTCTGGTGTACCTCACAGAACAGAAGCAGACTTGACCTTGGAGGAGAGAGCCTGTCTGAATCTTCTCTTAAGTTCCTGCATGTTGGGTGACTTGGGCCTGCCCTGGTGAAGACCTGCCCTCCGCTTCTCCCCATTCGCACCTCGGAAAGTCCGGCTTATCTCCTGGCACAGGTGCAGGAAGGCTTCACGCACCCCTTCATGGTTCTCCCTGGCCGAGGCCTCGAAATATGTGCCCCCCAGCTCTGCCGCCAGCGCCTCACCGTCCTCCGCCGCCACCTGCCTGGCACGCAGCAGGTCACTCTTGTTGCCCAGGAGGATGATGGGAATGTTGCCGCTGGGGTGAATGCGACGCACGTGCTGGTAGAGAGGATGGATGGTGCGGTAGCTGCTGTCGTCTGTGATGGAGAACACCAGCATATAGCCGTCCGCCCAGTAGATGGAGTGATTGATCTGCTCCTGACAGATAAGGCCTTCCCCGTCTACCTGCTGTGGGTGGAGCACATGTCACAGAAGTGTCACAATTCTTTAACCTCACTAGCTGGGTAGTACAGCAGCACTCTTTGTAATCAGTTCACTGACATCCTACAGCTCTGGAGAAGTTTTAAGGATGTGTCAACCAGATGAGTAACAACCCCGGAAGAGAAGTCAACCCATCGCAGGGCACACTCACACACGATTCCCTCACAAGGACACCAGTGGGCTCAAATAATTCCTGGCCCTGTTCCAGATAAATACCAGGGTTGTCAAGTCTGATGCATCTGACATGACACTCATTCTTTCAGACACTCACGCAAGAAATCTTACGGCAAAACTATATTATTCCATTATAAACCTAAAATTGTTGGCGTAGTTTGCAAACCCTACACACTATTTCCAAGGTAATAAAAACTGCTACATACTGTAGATGCATGAGCAGACTTGTTTCTAATTGAAAATCTCACTCCAGTCAGCTGACCAAAGTTGGCAGCCGCAATATTGTAATGGATGGGAGTTTTGTTAATTGATTTATAGTGCCCCTAGTTTTATGTTCACACTCTTTCTGCAAGCCTGCCAGGTAGAGAGGGCTGCCATTTTGTGTCACCCAGATTTACGGCCCCTTTCACTTTGAGCACAACAAACCAGCAAGTGTCGAACATCAGGGAGGGCCTAGCCAGAATGGGAGAGACGGGGTGCAGATTTGGTGAAGCTGCTTGCTGTGGCCAGCCAAAGGCCAAACCTTAAGTCTATCCTCCACTTGGCGGAACCGACCTAATTCGCTTCACCACAAGGGGCTACCAGATCCAGGTCTGATTTAGGATCTAAGCACACAGATGTAACTGAACAACTTCAGCCCGTTAAACATTTTCTTAGACATTTATGACATTTTGTAATGTGTTTGGCACTTGCATGTGCTCCCTGTGCTTCCTGGTCGAAAGACTCCTGTCAGCTGATTTGTTTGAATAGTCTAAAACTATGCGCAGGTACATGCCCTGTAAGGACATGCATATTTATCTTCGTCTTCAAATTTGGTAGAGGCGGACATATCAGGTCCAGAAACAAAATCTTGGTTTGGATTTTTACTTTCTGGACCTGAAATGTCCGCCTCTGAAATTTGGAAACAGGGTGAACATTGCGATGTAGATAAATATTTCAAAACAATATTCATCAATGTGAATGTGAGGAATATTTGTTTTTGGGGAAAAAATGAATAGAAATGTAAGCAAGAGACCCAGAATGGTTTTGATAATACCGATGTAGATGTAGTGATCAGGGGCACTGCTATAGATTTCGGGCCCCATGAAAGCATATCATAATGGGCCCCAACTCAGACCAATCCAATTATGTTTTAACATGGTGCCCTGTCATAAGGGGCTCTTGGAATCATCCTAAATTTCCCCCCTTTAATGGCTGAGCTGGTATTTATTATCGGTGGAGTCGTGGCTCTGAAGTTTGGGGTCTGAGCTGCCACTTGGAAGGTTGCTTGTTCAAATCCTGTGAATACCAGGAGTGATTTGACCCCCGTTGGGCTCTTAGCCTGCAACTGCTTCATCCTGAATATGACATTAACCTACATCCAGCCCAACAAACACATCCTCCAACTTTCAGGAAAAAATTTGGGGGTTGGTGGCACTCCAGTTACTGGAAAATATTCGCACTGTTCCATTCCACTGGAACGAGTGTGGTGCTGAGGTGTCACCTGCCGCACAGCTGCACATGGGCTCCCACCCCCAAGGTGGGTCACCATGTGGTGGCTGCAGCCACATGGCTGTAGCCACATGGCTGTAATCAGCCTGCACTCCGCTACTTATTAGCAAGAGTATCTCATGACTTTTGTGAAACCAGGTTAAAACTGTTACAATTCAGGTGTCAAGCTTTTCTCATGTGAAACAATTAAAGAACAATATATACTTATTCACAAAAAGATAATTGTCCAAAATAAACTGCATAGTAAGGGTGACTGTCAGGGTGGGCGCCTATCTGACCCTACCCCATTGTGATCCTGTCCCATTGTGATCCTACCCCATTGTCACCCTGGTCCATTGTGAATCCTTCCCTGTTCTGACAGCAGGTGGCTGGTCATTCTGCTACAGCACGGCATGACACAGGTGGGAAACACGGGTGACAATACACTTACGGTTCCAAGACAAAGGGGTTTATTAAAGAAACTAAAACAAACACACACTGGGAAAATCACTAAATAACAGGCCATGAGGGGTCAAAAACAAACTGGAAGAAATTAGAATACACTACAAAAAAGCCGCTAAGGAACCAGGCTAGACACAGAGCAGTACTAGAAAACCAGGCAGAGCCCATTAACACACTAACACACAGAGGAACTTCTCGCAATTACTCACTAAAGAGTAAAACAAAGGCGACCACTCAAATAAACAGGAACACCAGGGCAAACAAGGAACAGGTGCAACTAACAATCAATTAACCAATCAGGAGAGGAACAGGAACAATGAAAAACAGGTGGAAGCAGAAATACTAAATGAGCACAAGGACTAGGGAGCTATAACAATCACCAAGTCAGGGAAGCACTGGAAACAAGGGAACAAAACAGAACTGACTACAGTAGGAAAAGAAGACAAAATCAGACACAAGCAGGGCCAACCAAAACAAGGAAGCAAAGGACCATTAACAAACATTATCTGAAAAACAATGAACGAACAAAACAGTTGAGACTGGTTTCTGGCCAGTCTCAGACCCACAACTGGAGACATAATAAGTCTAAGCTGCACACTTAACCCAGTGAACATGAACACACTAGGGCTGAGGGACAAAACAGGGAGGGAAAACAAAGGGGCAAAATCAGATGGGAGCCGACCCTGATAGGCAACCCAATAAAAACAAACATTATTAACAGCTTATGAAAAATAAAACATAAAACATTTGGATCATGTGTTTGTACTATTAGCCAGTGACATGCATGTGAGCCACCGTGAACGTATGTAAACAAGTGACTTGCAAATCAACCAGTAAGAATCTACATTACTGGACATGAGCCTTTTATGGGAGAAAAATATTTTCCAGTCAATCGGCTTATTTTATAGTTAGACTTAATAGCAACTTGTAGCAGCTGGATGATAATAGCTCCCAAGAGAGAGTATATGTGTATGCCTCTGTTAAAAGTTTACCTGCAGAGATACACAAGGTGTGTCTTGAACTTGTAGAGACATCTGTTCTCCATCTATATTGATAGTCCTTGAATATAAAGCCCCTAAAATAATAATAAAAGTACATTAAATTCAACAAAGTTTACCTGAATCACTGAGTTCACATTTCGCTGGCTTAGATTATGTTTCTTGCACACTTTGAAGTGAATATTTACAGGCAAGGGTGCAATTTAGGCGGGGGGGCAATATAACCCCCTTAAATAGGTGGGGACCTGACCCCACCCGCCTTTGTTTATAGGTCATAGAAAAAGCCAACTAACCTGTGTTTGCTTCATAATCCCCAATGAATCTCTTTGTCAGAAATCTTACTATCAGTGCTGGGAACGAAAGCAACAAAACATCCAATCAATCAATCAATTAATCAAACAATCAAATAAATAAATAAATAGACAAAAACACAAATAGACTGATAGATAAATAAACCTACGTTTATAGGCCTACGTTCGCCTCCGTCTTAAGTAAATGTGTTTTGTTTAACAGTGTTATATGACGTACAGCAACCATTTTATTTTAATATTATTTTACTCAATGAAATATGTCTCCCCAAAGAGCTCTGTAATTTAGAATGCATTGAACATGGTCAGGAATCTCGTTAATATCCTTTTTATCTTTTTAAATCGCATATTGTTCACTAGACGCTGCATGAACACGCAATTAAAATTTGTTCGCGATGACTGAAAGCAGCAACGCGTTTTCGCAAAACTCTCCGTTGAGACTAGCGTCTTCATG
Organism: Mormyrus lacerda; assembly: GCA_015163995.2. Lineage (NCBI taxonomy): Eukaryota > Metazoa > Chordata > Actinopteri > Osteoglossiformes > Mormyridae > Mormyrus > Mormyrus lacerda. Next base: position 45,231 of record JAABNX020000149.1, read on the forward strand.
TAAAAGTTGTAATAATGGTGGATATAAAGTAGAAAATGCTACTATAAAGCTATACGCGTTAAGCTTGCGGTCCTGGGTTAAATGCACTGCATTCAGCTGCAGCATGAACACATCTTTTACCTGTTTTTCCAACATTACTTGCGCCCAGAACAACGATCTTGATGTTTTTATAAGGTTGAGGGTCCAACGCGGGATATTCCGGTATGGGAACTAGCAAAAATCCACTGGAACCGCTGGTCATTGTTCTTGTACAGCCGGCAGCAATAACCATTTATCCCGGCCAGTACTGTTTAAGACGGGTGTTTCTCCGCTTCCCGGAGCGCCGAAAAGTCAGCGGGCTGTCAAAGATACTTTATAATTTAAGCAGCCCTCTGCTGTTTGTCCAGAATAATGCGTTCGTCCTTATTAACATATGTAAGCTGTGGAAAGAAGCAAAAAGTACTGAAAATATTCTTAGCTTATGCTGAATCGTTAAGGCGTCAGCCTTAGCGAGGAGGGACTACATACGAGTGGAGATCGCTGACAAGGAAGCTGCACAATAACTAATAAGAAATGCTGATACAGCAGACCTCCGCTGCTCACCTCCCAGTGTATGCTGCTTATTTTAAATACTCCAGATTCATTTTTCCCAATGAAATGCTGTTTATAAGATCGGTGTTATTACTAGGCTTACTTCAACCATTTTCATTATATAGGATTGAAACATCACTAGATTTTTAAATGGTCCATAAAGTTCTATTAATAGTTTAAATAAATGTATATGAATAACATTATAATGTTATCCGTTTAAATGAAATATTTTTATTATGGATATTCTATATTACACCTTAACAAAAAAGTCTATTAAATACGGTATGCTAATTTGAGGCTACATTTATTAATGTACTTATGCAACAATAATTTATTGTTGCAATACTCTTTACGCCCTCGGCTGCTCTCCATCAGGCATTTACTTTATTGTGAGGTTTGCTCAAGCAGGTAACCTACCCATCCCAAAACCCAAAACTGACCTGATCCGAAACTGCAGAAATGGTGCCACCTACTGTTAGTTGTGCGCAATCTCATAAAGTATGGAAGTGCTTTTTTTAAAGAAATGGCATCGCTATCATTATCATATATAT